>QLTV01001684.1:3199947-3225751 GCA_003457575.1 Thermophis baileyi
CGCGGGGGGGAACTGAGGGGTCCTTGATGCTCTCTGGCCTTCGATGTTTTCTGGCAGACGTTTCATGACCCAACTAGGGAACATCATCAGTCCTAGAAGGAAGAAGGGTGGGAGGAGTTTTAAAGTCTTAAAACTGAGGGATCCTTGGTGCTCTCTGAGCTTGGTTGTTTTCTTGCAGACATTTCATTACCCGATCTAGGTAACATCATCAGTGCTAGTAAAGCTTAAATCTACACATTTCATAAGATTTTAGTGTTCTTATTTTTCATAATGGGGATTTGAATATCAATATCGCATGAGAGTTTGAACAATCAGATGCTTTGTAACATGCCCAACACTGCTGACTCTGACAAGATGTCTCATCAGACCTGAGGCAGGAACAGAGAATTCTAATGGTCCTAACTGGGTTAGATGTTAGCTAATGGCCTCAAGTGTTTTTAGAATCAAATTGTAGGGCACCTTGAATTTTCAGTCACTGCGTTCAAATTCCTTAATAAATAGTTTATAAAGCAAGAAAAAAATAGTTTTAGCCTTTAGTAGTTAATATCATTTCATGGGTCCTTGGACATTCTGAAAGGATTTTTTTTTTATTTTTACAAAAGACACATGTAACCTTTTCCCCTTTCAAATTAGCAAATAGCTTTCTGCTTGTAATTGTTAAATCTATAATGAAGTAAAATACCTTCCTTGCAAGTGGCAGATAATTGAGAAGGCAGATAGCTTTTTTTCTCTCTTGTTATGATGAGCAAATAAGATAAGGTTGTGCTCAAGAAACATCTGTGTCCTTGCTGGATATCTTTGTTCCATACTGTTACTTGGCAAAAAGATTGTGAAAGCAAACAAATTGTCATTCAAGGCCTGGCACAGATCCTGTTGCAAGTTACTTCATCTTTACACAGATTATATGAAAATGAACAGTTTTTTTTTTCTTCTTCTTCTAAATAGCTAGATAAGAAAAGCATAGCTCAGTTCAGTGGCAACATAAAATATTGGAAAAAATGCTTTATGCAGAGAAATGGAAAGTTATAAAAGCTCTTTCTTTGAGAATATGATTGTGCAACTGAGGATCCACTGAAGTGTAACTAACTATGAGTGTCAGTTTGTGGGGTCACTGAGAATTACACAAGTAACTAAAAAGCCTCAAACAAAACCATTATAATTAGTTTCTCTTGTATTTTTAAAAACAAAGAATACTTAGTAATATGTTTTGGGATTACATTTTTTTAAAAGTGTAAGTACATAATGGGTGTAAGGTGTGTACAAAATGTAAGAAAAAAATGGTTTTGTTCTACACACAGCCAATGATCCAGGGAAACTAAATAGAGGATGGCACAAGTGTTCAATGTTCCAAAAAAACAAATAAATAAATAAAGGAAGCCTTGCAATATGCATAATATTCTACCATAGTAAACAATAGGAATTCAAAAGAAGACTTTTGCTATATGTGCTACATGGCTTTCCATGGCAAAAGTAATCATTTGAGAATAGAGAGCCAAATTCAATAGCTTGGGAGGCAGGGGACATATGAAGTAATGGGTCACCTTACGTTTGGAGAAGTTAGGTTGACTTCTAAAAAAATGATATTATTCCCCCTTTGAGGCTTTTTTAGTATGTTCCCTACCTCAAAATGATGAGAAAACCTATTTTCAACTGAAAAATGCAGTTTGAGATGTGTGATTTACAAATCATGTAGTATTTAAGATATGAATTGTTTCGGTCAGATGTAAGCACTATAATGAATGTCTAGATTTTTAAAATACCTGCACTGGGATTCTTCAATATCCAAATACTTATTACCAACACTTCACTAATTCCAGTTCCTATTTTTAATGTAAAGTTTTCTTGGACTATTGATTGAATACATGATACTGAACATCAAAAATGCTTCCTACGGCCTAATGATGCTATGTAAAGAGACATGTAAAAGAAAAGAAGCAAAACCACAATGTTAAACTGAAGTCTGGGGAGTATAATAAACAAGAGCCCAAAATCTATAAAGTATTCTTATTGTAATACATATATGAGATGCCATAGATATGTTTCAGAGGGATAATCAGTTGCTGTGAGCAGGTCACCATATAGAAATATAGGTAGTAAACATAGTAGTTTCAGTAAGATTATTACAGGTATAAATTACTTTGGCTTTGTGAGTTATTGTGTAATAATAGCTTTGCACCTCTCGAGATGCATTGACTGTAGTTCTTATTATTCTTATCTTATGCATGCTGTTCTTTTCCAAAAATAGATAGCTTTGGGGAAAAAAAACCCAACTATATAGCTGTATGAGTTAAAAGTTTGTTTGAGAACAGTTGATGTTTTTAGGGGGATGTGTTGGTAAGGATAGAGGTTATGTTGAAAGGTAAGTATGTTCCTTCTTCTCATACTGCCTCCCTGCATTGTAGCAGGTCTCTATGAAGCTCAGTGCTTAACGTTTGTCAAAGCAAGGCGTTCCTTTCAAGCTGCTTCAAGGATCAATGTGATTCTCTTGTTTTTAAGTGAAGCAAAGAACATGCACTGAAATATTTTCAGGCTATTGGAACACCAGACAAGACTTTGAGGTGATGAGAAGGGCGGAGCTGAGGAGCATCACTTCATCTTTTCATACCATTGAACAAGTTGTGTTCCTTCCATGACACAGAGCACCTCACTGAGGTGAATCTAAGCCACCATAAACAAGCTTACTCTGCAATCATTTATGAATATGACAACTGAATGCAGCAATCCGGGATGCATATTTCAGAAATAGTATTCATCTGCAAACGGCAGTCTGTACTCACAGGAAAATAAATCAGTGATTGTGATTTTTTTTTGGCATCACATTTTGCCTGGTTTGTAGGCTTCTTTATAAACAGAAACCTATGACAAACAAACAAAGCATTTGCACAGCAATGTCAAACATGCTTTAAATGTGAATACCAGGCAAAGATACGTCAGGTTTACTTAATAGACACAGTGTACAATGTAGCATCATGTTACAAAAGCTGCAATTTGTGTGTTTTTTTTTCCTGGAAGGATATTTAGATTAAAATAGTGAATGCTCTGATACGAAAAAGAAAAAAAAAATCAACTTATGGCATCATCCTTGCCCTAATCATTTGCCTACTAGTAGTAAGTCGTTAGTTGTCAATGAGTACTTCAGCTTCAACCACAACAATATACGAGCACATAATAGATGCAAACTTATGGTAAACCGTGCCAAACTTGATTGCAGAAAATACGACTTCAGTAACAGAGTCATTAACGCCTGGAATGCACTACCTGACTCTGTGGTTTCTTCCCCAAACCCCCAAAACTTTACCCTTAGACTGTCTACTGTCGACCTCACCCCATTCCTAAGAGGTCTGTAAGGGGCGTGCATAAGCGCACCAGCGTGCCTACCGTCCCTGTCCTAATGTTCCCTTTTATTCATATCACTTTCATGTATTCATAGTTACTGTATGTTTATATTTAGATATGTTATCTAATACATGCTTGACAAAATAAATAAATAAATAAATAAAAAGGTTTTATATGTGCTTAACATTTGATATACTTCAAAAAAGCTTCCACTGTTCTACTGGGTTGAAAATGTACTTTCCATTGTGGTTGATGATACTTTGGTGTCATCAAATCAAATTTGGGTTTTGGTGATTTGGAAAATGCTCATTGCCTTGACCAAGCTTCAGTAACAACTTATCATCTTTCCATTCCAGAAATATTATTGGAATCAAATCAAATCCAATCCAATCAAATAAAACCAGTTTATTAAAGCCATAACACCAGATATAATAAAATATCTAAAATATTTTAGCCATATGATATATAAATAATCAAGTTTTAATGTATCCTTGTCTGCTTGTTCAAAAATGAATTGCTGGCAAAAAGCCCAGTGGAAGAACTCTTGTTTTCACTACATTCCTATATAACATCAGGCAGGAGGTCAAACAAATTTCTGGGAGAGGGAATTCCAAAGAGATTGTTCCATCACAGTAACACTTAGTTTCTGCCCATCCTTCCCTGAATCTCTTGTAGAAGGAATTGTCAGCATTTCATTCTGGACAAATGAACCAGACAGGTTGATTCTAGCTAAAGAAGATAGTACTGAATACATATGCATCAAGCCATAAATAAGGAAGAAAGTCTGTTCTTTTTCCCAGCACCTAGCATATGGAGATTGCTGCCTTATAGCATAATTGTATAATGCTTATGTCAACCCTGAAGCCATTTTGGAGCGTCTTCAGGACTGCCACAGCAAGGCTGATTGGAGCTGTGGGAATGGGAGGGGAAAGTAGAGATAGCTGGGGACTTGTAGCCAAAATAAAATTCTTTCTCCTGGGAATCAAGGACGTTCTCACCAGATGCTGGGGAAATGTGGACAGAAACCAGCTGCAGTTGGGACTGTGACCTGATTGGACCATGTGATGGACATGTGGACTGGGAGGAAGAACTTTGATTTTTAATTTGGGTGGGGGAAATCTCGGGACCTTCAGAGTCGGGTTTTCACCAGATGTGCCAATATGACATGCCTAATAAATTTGGACTTTGAGGAGCATCTTGGCCTCAGAGTTTTGATTGCCTTGGGTCTGTTACTTGGAAGCCTGACAGCTTATGCATGCATTATGATTATAAAAAGTAGGACCATCAGATGTACCTATGGTACCCTAGATTTTGCTGAAAAACTCGTCATCTCTCATTCTTACCTATACAGATGTCATGAGTCTGTAGAAGGAAGCAGAGTTATAGTTTAGCAACTTCTGGAATGTCACAATCTTTTTTTTTTAATCTCTGAACATGAATCTTATTGCATATTAAACTCGCCTTTTGAGACCCCCCCTGCCATGTTAAACCTAGCTGCAAGAGATTAGAATTGGAAATATGTTCTTTTGGACAGCCTGATGACTTATTTTATAGAAGATAATTATTTTTTGAAGTGATGTCAGAGAACAGACCTCTGTTTGAAGGTTTCATCTGTTTGATGGCCCTTCCACTCTAAGTCTGGTTTGAAGATTTTAAAAAGAACTACATGAAGAGAAAGCTGGATTCCTGAAGTTTCCTATCAACAATTGGCAGTCTAGGAAAGACATATATCTCATGTGGTCAGAGACTTTCTATTATGAAAAATATAGTATTATATTTCTACAGCCTGTAAAATATGTCTGTCCAAAATCTATCAGCAATAGTTAGTTGACTATTACTTTTGGAACCAAAGACGGAGCAAAAATATGATATGAATGTACAACAGTTCATTTATATACAAAGCAGTAATTTCTCCATGAAATGGATAAAGGCATAAAAGTAAGCATTTATTTGCTCCACTGTTATCACTTAGGGAAGCTATGCTATTCTCCATCTAATACCATTTTATTACTTTTTGGCCAAGGTTATTCTTAAGTGATGATCCAAGTAAATAATTGCATTGGAAGTACCTCCTTCTTTTAGAAAAGAAGGTAGCCTCAGTTATAAATTGTTGTTTTACAGTGGCTCAAACACGTATTAAGATATATCACCTGCACATTTTATTTTGGAATGAATTTTATACTGTTATTTTGTCCCATTAATTATGATGATACAAATTTACATTTGATATAGTCACCCAAGGTTTAATATAAAGGAGAATGGCCAACAGTTGGTTCATATAAAATCTCATTAGTGCCTTTCATTGTTTCTGACAATTCTTGGAAGAGAATGGATCATTAACATACAAATAGAGATAACCCCTATTTCCAAGCTAACTGTGGCAGTGAATTCTTATGCATTCATAAGATATATCTGGCAGTTTTGAGGCCAAAACAATTTTCAAGTCTAAATTATAAGAAGAGACTTAGACAAGTTTCTTAGCTGGAAACTAGTTCCATGCTTAATTACAGCTGATTATATTTCTTTTTATTGTGAATGTTAAAAGTTGAATTAGCCTATTACAGAATACTGATTAATAGATTTTTAATAAATTAGTAATCACTGGATTTGAAGTAGGAACCAAAGAGTTGTTGGGTTGATGGTATGCAGCAAATGCATCTTAACCACCTTGAAATGACAGAAAGCCTATTAAACTGTTTATCACCCATCAGCTATTCTTTTCTTTTTGAAGCACACTTAATACCACCGTTATGAGCTTGTCATAACATATCCGAGCTTGTCATTATGCTATAGCTGGCTAAAAAAGAAAGGAGAGAGGAGAGGAGAGGAGAGGAGAGGAGAGGAGAGGAAGGGAAGGGAAGGGAAGGGAAGGGAAGGGAAGGGAAGGGAAGGGAAGGGAAGGGAAGGGAAGGGAAGGGAAGGGAAAGGAAAGGAAAGGAAAGGAAAGGAAAGGAAAAAGAAAACTCTCCTGGATAAAACTATTGAATTACAAAAGAAAGAAATGTCATTAACTATAATTGTAGCTCCAAAAGTTCATGTGTTTTCATCCCAATATTGACCAGCCAAAATATTTCTGTAAGTTGTAGAAAGTGGTAGTTCTCTAAGACCTTGGTATTACATCCCAGGAGCAGTAGATTGAATGTGTTCCATCCCCTAAGGTTGGAAACACTGGGCTAGATACAGAGCAAAAGATTAGATTGATTGATTGATTGATTGATTGATTTATATTTTATTTGTCAAGCATGTATAAGATAACAGATATAGTTATAAACATGTTTATGAATACATGAAATGGATACAAATAAATGGGGACATTAGGACAGGGACGGTAGGCACGTTGGTGCGCTTATGCACGCCCCTTACAGACCTCTTAGGAATGGGGTGAGGTCAACAGTAGACAGTCTAAGGTTAAAGTTGTGGGGGTTTGGGGAAGAAACCACAGAGTCAGGTAGTGCATTCCAGGCATCGACCACTCTGTTGCTGAAGTCGTATTTTCTGCAATCGAGTTTAGAGAGGTTTACCTTAAGTTTGTATCTATTGTGTGCTCGTGTATTATTGTGGTGGAAGCTGAAGTAGTCATTGACAGGTAGGACATTGTAGCAGATAATTTTATGTACTACACTTAGGTCATTCCTTCTTGTCAGAATCCATAATGGCATCTTACAAAGCCATAAAACCATTGTTTTCAGAAGAATAGAATAGAGAAAAACAAGGACAGTAATGATCTCTTTCCCTCTCTCCTGACATCCTGATCCAACACTGTGGATTCACACCTTGTTCATTTCTTTGGTTCATTTGTGATAAATAACCAAATGCAGCATTCAATTGGATGAGAACTAATAAAATGAAACTAAATTCCAGTCAGAGGGAGATATGGTGGCTAGATAGATGTGCTTTTGACTAGCAGCAAAATAAAATATTTCTTTCAGCCTGGGTTGCATTCTTTCTGAAAGAATAGATGCTTCTTCAGTCTGCATTATCAATAAAAGTAGCAAAGAATGCCTTTTTGCTTCTTAGGCAAGTATGTCATCTCTTGAAATCTTCAACCTCCCTGAACAGCAATAGCACAGTATTCATGTGTTGGTATCATGGAGAATGAACTATTGTAGTTGGAGATCTAGCAGTGCATCAGGGGTCTGTTCAGAAGCTGCAGTTAGTGCAGAATTTTGTTGCTAGGAGTCTAAAGACATATATTTAACCTGTTTTACAGTATATGGTAGGAATGCCCTTTTGAAAGTGTTACTTTTAACAGGTATGTATTGAGCATGAAACTCTGGGTAGATTATAACTAAAAAACCTAACATATCAAAAGAAATACAGCTGACCAGAGCAACATACAAAAATACAAGAATAAATACAAGAATAAAATGAAAACAATTCTGATAAAATGAAACAAAGTAAAAGAAGTAGGGACTTCACAATCACCCCGTCTCTAAGTTTTGGGAGAACAATCAGGTGTTTAACAATTTCCTGGGTGACATTAGTATGGTAGCTTCATGAGACTCTAGGGAGAAATCATAACATTTGTACAAAAGGAGAAGCACTAGGGTAATATAGTATCACAAAATATTTGAGATTTGAGGTAGAAAAAGATTTGGAAGAGATAATTAACACTGGTAGTTTTTCCCCCCAGGCCTTTTTTTATTTAACCAAAATGAAGATTTATCTTTTATCTAGGTATATTTTAAGGTAGGCCTAGTTTTTCACTCAGATCCAAATCTATATGTAACTGTATGGTACAATGAAGTGGTCCAAGTTGCTTTTTACTGAAAAGATTTGATTCCATGCAGTCCTTCCCAAAGTCAGTGGTATATGCTTTTTAATGAAAGTGATGCAAATACTTTTAAGAAGTACAGATTCTTTAAGAATGATAAATATGTATATTTTATGTATGATTTAGTAGATGATAGATAGATAGATAGATAGATAGATAGATAGATAGATAGATAGATAGATAGATAGATAGATAGATAGATAGATAGATAGATAATTTACAATGTGTGTGTGCATGTGTGTGACAGACGGAGGGAGGGATGGAGGCAGGGAGGGAGAGGGGGGAAAGAGAGAGAGAGAGAGAATATAAATACTTTGGCTAACACTGTTTTTTTCCCATAAAATACACTTTATACAGTTAAAGGGGAAGAAAAAAGATGTAATCCTCTTTACTAATTGTCCTGAATATCTGTTAAGGAAAGTGGGAAATTGTGGGTACAGTTCCAAGTACCAATACAAAGTAAGTCATGAAGGACCTCACAGAGGCCTCTTGGTGTTTTAGCATCACACCGAAGATCTATTACTGTTTTTGAAAAATATAGCTGACGAAGCAGTGAAGCTAAATAAATCAATGTCAAAATCCAAAGATTGTCAGGATGATGAGAATGAAAACTAGTTTAGCTGACAAAGACACCAGTAATGACTCTTGACTGTAAAGCTCACATTTCATTCAATTTCTGTTTTGTGAAAGTTATAAAAGCAATGAGATTTACAGCTATCTTATCTAAATAAAAATCAGTTCAGGTAGAAAACATGAACACACTACAAAGACTTTATTTTTCTCTATTTGGTTGCTAAAACTGCTACAAGTGCAACTTCATGCATCAAAAGCTTTTAGACCTCTACTGATACTTCAGAGAACATGACAGAAATTAAAAGAGAAACTTTATAATGACAGCAAATAATGTTTACACTGATAAATGTGTTTGATGAGTAAAACACTTTCATCAAAGAGAAATATTTCACAATTTAAAAGGGTTGCAGTTATTCAGTTTCCTTCCAACCACCAAAAACTTTTCCATTACAGTTTGAAGATGGAAAATGAAATAAAGTATACCCTTGTTTTACTAGACTAATGGATAATAGCGATAGCAATAGCACTTAGACTTATATACTGTTTTACAAGGCTTTACAGCCCTCTCTAAGTGGTTTACAGAGTCAGCCTATTGCCCCCAACAATTTGGGTCCTCATTTTACGCACCTCGGAAGGATGGAAGGCTGTCAACCTTGAGCCTGGTGAGATTTGATCTGCCAAATTGCAGGCAGCCGGCAGTTGGCAGAAGTCGCCTGCAGTACTGCATTCTAACCACTGCACCACTGTGGCTCTAATAAATGACATCACAAATAAATAACTAATAAATGACATCACAAATAAATAACTAATAAATGACATCACAAATCCTCTCATATAGCATGTCATAGTTTTGGTGGGACATCAGGCTAAAACATAATAGTCTAGCCAATGTTTTGCTTCTCCAATCTTATGTGCCTAGCTACGCACTGTATATAATCTTTGAATAATGTGCTTGGGCCACATAAAAAAAAAATAGGTCCAAGAATAAATGTAACAGTATATGGGAATGACCTTGAGAGATGGGTCAAAAGAGATGCTGCCTAAGGAATGATCAGAGAAGTGCAGGTGGAAGTAGCCTACAGCTGCATAATGGGTAGAGAAAGAAACTCAGAAAAAAATCTTCCCTAACTTATCAGGCTGTCAAATGAGATAGTGGGAGATTTGTACTTTCAGACTTGCAAGATTCTATTAGTTGTACAATTAAGCAGAATTAGCTTATCTGGTTATGTTTCCTATATGGATTACCTGGGAAGGCTGATAATAAAGTAGTTAGTACTAGGAAACTACCGTACTTTGATTTACTTTACCTTACTTTATATCTATTTACATTTAAATTAGGACAGTGCAAGGATTTGATCTGGAGGTTCAATTCAAAAGTGATTTTACTGAATCCCCAAATCAAATTAACCTTCCAAATAGAATTGACAATGTGTTATTCAATTTAATCAGCTTCAACTATTTAATATCCTCTTTAAAATCTATGTTGAAAATTAAGTCTATTTTCCAAAGTAATCTAACTCATCAAATCAAACTGACAGTTTAAATCAAACTGATGACTTGAACTGGGTTATAGTAAATCCACATAGCTTTATTATTTAAATCTACTTAATACATATTTAACCACTATTCTCTTTGGTCTCATTAAATATGTTGGAATACAGGTTGAAATATATTTTTGTGCAACAACTACACATCTATTCAGCCAGTAGATTGCAGTGTTTATAAGTTTACATCTATGGTTATACAGGTAGTCCTCAACTTACGACCATAATTGAGCCCAAAATTTATGTTGCTAAGTGAGAAATTTGTTTAGTGAGTTTTGCCTCGTTTTATGACTTTTCTTGCCACATTTGAAAAGTGAATCACTGCAGTTATTAAATTAATAACATGGTTGTTAAGTGAATCGGGTTTCTCCATTGACTTTGCTTGTCAGAATATCGCAAAAGGGGTTCACATGATTCCGGGACACTGCAACCATCATAAATCTGAGTCAGTTGTTAAGCACAGAACCACAATACATTTTGCTACTAAGAATTTAAACTTCCGAACATGGAACTGTCATAAAAAAGGACACAAAGGTGTGTAATAGAGTTGACATTCCTGGAGGTATTCGTAACATGGCATTCCAATTTGGCATTGGAAAATTGGTCAAAAATGTGAAAACTGCAGTTCAAGGTTTCTAAATGTAAGATCATGCACTTAGGGAAAAAAAATCCTCTGGCAGTATTGGAGGTACTGTTAGACAGTGTTAGACAGAATAACAGAAGAAAAAGGTTTACATGTACTCATAGCAGATGACTGAAAAATGAGCAAACAGTGTGGCCAAGCAGCTGTGAAGGGAAACAAAATCCTGGGATACATCACTAGAGGGATTACCAGCAGGAAAAAGCAGGTCTTAATCCCACTATATGGGGCTGTAGTCAGACCCCATTTGGAATATGGTGTCCAGTTCTGGAGACCTCACTTAAAAAAGGATATTGATAAGATTGAGCGAGTCCGCGATGGGCAACAAATATGGTGCAAGGTCTGAGAGACAAAACATATTAGAAAAGATGGGAGGAACTGAATATGTAGCCTGGAGGACAGATGGAAAAGGGGTGACAAGATTGAAACTTTTAAATATATTAAGGGAGTGAATAAGGTTCTAGAAGGCAGTATTCTCAAGCAAAAATCAAGAACATAACCTCAACCTGAAAGGAGGGAAGTTCAAAAGTAATGTAGTGAGTCAGTCATCAGTAAATTAAACTGAGCTTAAATATGCTTCGGATAAACACATGTCCATTATCCAACAAAAATGAAAAAATAAAAAAATAAAAAATAAAAATAAATAATAATAATAAAAAATAATAAAAACATAAATTAAAAAGGAAACAAACAAAAACTTCAAAGGGCAAAAATTGATGGACCAATGGGTCTTTTTCTGTCATCAGTTTTCTATATTTCTATAAAATCAAATTATGCTAACTAGCAATGTTGCAATAAACTTATTTTAATGCTCAGAATGTTTGCCATGGGTGCAGTCCTATGTCCTTGGTGTCAATCCTCCTAAAAACCAGTGTGATGCAGAGTTGTATATTGGAATAAGAAGACAGTTCAGAACTTCACTTCATCCTATACCACAATAGTTCAGAATTGATGGGGATGGGTATGTGTGTGTGTGTGACTGCAGATAATCTTTCTTAATCAATGGGTAAGAGCCAATATAATGACTCTAAGTTTTAGTCCTGCTTTAGGCATGAAGCCAGTTAACTGACCTATATCAATCACTCTGTCTTAGACCTAGGAAGAAGGCAATGGCAAACCATTCCAAAAATCTTGCCAAAAAACCTTTCGGAACTAATACTGGCAAGCACTAGAAGTCAGCCTTCACTTGAAGGCACATGCACAGACCCAGACACACAGAAACATACAATCATGGATACAAAAATCTATTTCTTCCTATTAATTATAATTATAAGTTTATAATTATAAATTCCGCCATTGCCAGTCCCAATCCGTTGGACAAGATTTCAATGTCACACCATTATGCCAGTGGTGAAATCCAATTTTTTTACTACCGGTTCTGTGGGCGTGGCTTGGTGGTTGTGGTGTGGGTTGGTGGGCGTGGCTTGGTGGGCGTGGCAGGGGAAGGATACTGCAAAATCTCCATTCTCACCCCACTCCAGGGGAAGGATACTGCAAAATCCCCATTCCCTCCCCAGTCCTGGGGGAAGGATATTGCAAAATCTCCATTCCCACCCCACTCTGGGGCCAGCAAGAGGTGGTATTTGCCGGTTCTCCAAACTACTCAAAATTTCTGCTACCAGTTCTCCAGAACCTGTCAGAACCTGCTGGATTTCACCCCTTCATTATGCGCCAAACCCAAAACAACTGTTGAGATGTACTGCAGACTGGACGAAGTAGCGGGCAAAATGCAAAACTGCAGATCCCACAATATGGCGGGAATAATGCAAAGAACACCAAGATTTCTTCCTATTAATTCTATTCAAGAAACGTGGGGTTTTCTTAAACAACACGGAAAAGAAAACAGGAAAACAAACACTGTCCTTTTTTTTTTTTTTAATTACTCTGCTTGTAAAAACTTAACAGGATACCCAAGGCCATGAAGCCTGTAAGATGAGAGCACTTCATGTTTATAAATAGGATTGGTATATAAGGAACCTTGCAATAAGGAAATTTATTATTTATTTATTTATTTATTTCATTTATTTATTTCATTTATTTCATTCATTCATTCATTCATTTATTTATTTTCTATAGCTGCCCAACTCAACCAAGTAACAAAAAATATTGTACGATAATACAACAAATTTTGTTCTCAAGGATAGTAAAGATCTAGCAATTATATATATATATAGAGAGAGAGAGTCTTTAACAACTTGCAGTTTAGAACAACAGAAAATGTTTCTTTGCTACTGACGCGTTCCTTGCAAATCTTTCCCTATTCCTTAAAATGAGTTCAAAGAGGAAATGTCACACACTGTATATTACAAATCACATCATCTCATTTTTTTTCGGGGGGGGGTGTCCCTTTGTGGCCTCAATTTGTTTTTGGCTTTTGCTTTTCTAACCTGACAATATCCGCATTAGCTCTCTGAAATGAAATGCTGTTAGCCACAGTGGAGTGGTTGAAGAGGGTTTTTTTTTTTTTTTGATAAATACTGTAGGAATATAACCCCAAGGAATTCAACACAAGAAAATATTTGATGCTATTTCTTTTTTCATCTTTGCTAGAACTTTGAAATAACAAGGTCCATCAAGGATAGTAGCTCTGATTATGCTTTGTTTGATACATTTTTTTAAGATCTGTGAGTTGTTGAGGTACCTTCTGCCCTTAACAAATATAAATAAAATCTGCACATCAGATGGTGCCCTTTATTTTATTGGTGTGCTTTGTTTTGCAACTTACTTATTTGAAAACCGTAAGTCGTAAAGAATTCAAGGAGCAAAAGCAGGTGCATTTTCAGCAGCTGCTATTAGATCCAAGGATATAGGTTGTCACTGAGAATTATGACCATCATCTCCTTGTTTTCTAATTGCTGCCACATATGGCAAAATAAGTATAGCATCCATCCCTACTCAAAATTCAACCAGTGGCTGAAAAGATAGGTCAATAAATTCTGTTGTCCAAACAACATAACTCAGTGTAATTGTTTTTGCAGCAGATACCAAGTGTGGCAGAATGTTTCACATGAAATGATTGTTATCTGTGAATACTAGGTTTTGGTTAACTCATATACTGGCACCCTTAGAACAAATAAAAAGAACCAGATTTTCTGTAGCTAAATAAGCAAATGGAATTGGAGCGTAAATTATTATAACTATGCCTAGCATATGCACACTATGTTCTAGCATAAGTGTTGTATGTTTCCACAGTGTCAACAAATTTAATGGCTCCAGCAAACAACATGTATGTTATGGAAAGAGATGAATGTGAGATGATTAAACTGTAAACACTTTTACATTGCCTAGAAAGAGAACTGAAGTAGGCTGGAATAAATGTGGACCTGAGCTGTAATTTGTTTATCAGTGCATACTGTCAACATTATCAGATTTAAAAAAGAGAGAGAGAGAGAGAGAGAGAGAAGAAAGAACTGGTGGCTTTTAAATCATTTCCACATCAGTTCCATAGATCTGTCCCACTCAGCTCCCAGTAGCTCCCACTACTATTTCTACATGCAGAATAGTTTCTCACAGACTTTATGGGATATTTAGAGATACACAACTGTATACTTTAAAATAACGGTAAATTGTTTTGTGAAGCAAAAAATTTGTGTAAAATGGCACAAAGTTTCACTTTGAGAAGATCAAGCTATGTTGGTTTTGAGATTCTTAGTAGGACCCCCAGGTTTGTGAAAGCATGTGCACACTGTGGAATTTGTGGAACAAAGTAGTACAAAACACTGAAGTTAATTTCAGCTAACCTGAATCCAGATCTTGGAGGTTGTAATTATCAAAGCTTGTATGGTATATAATTATAAATGTATATCATGTAAAGTTTTCCACAGCTTTACCCAACCTGGGTGCTTTCAAAACATGAGGATATTAGTAAGTCTGACTTGCAATATTCCTCTGAATGGCCTCATTCCACTTTAGTTCAGTCTCTTTTGTATCTTTATAAATGTGCACATGAGCACATTCGAGAAAGGTTCATGTGTATGCCCATTTCCCCTAATGCTATTTATACTTACATGTTTGCATGTTCAGTCATTCAGTATATGTTGAAGTTATAATGGCTTCTATTTATTTATATATGTGTGTCTGTAATAAAACATGTGTTTGTTTTTTCCCTTTTTAAGATATTTTCTTTCTTTTGTAATTTCATGTATTCTTTTTCATTTGGTTAATCTTTTGTATTTCATTAATAAAAGCAGTAAAAATGTTAAAGTAAGGCACTGAAGATTTGGCTGTTTCCCTAGGCATTTGGGTCAAGTGGATAGATGAGTTCTGTTGTTACTGATGTCTTTTTGTTGAGTGGGTTTATCGTTTATCCTTATATGTGTTAGATTTTCTGTGTTTCAATCTTTTTGATTCTCACACAGAATCATGTATGTGAGATGGACAGCTATATAAATCATATTAAATAAATAAATAAAGTCTGGATGGATTGGTGAAATAATTTATTTTACTAAGGACATCATTATTTTTATTGACTTTTTATTCTGGCTTTCCATCAAGGAAAAGATAGGTGGCTGAAGTAGGTACTTATAAATATAAAATGAAATTAACAAATTGATTGAGCCCCAAAGGAAATGTACAACTAATGAAAATTTACCAGTAATAAACGTCTTGCATTATTTGAGTGATATAGCCTAAATATTCAATTTTCAGCCTATTAAAATTGTTGTTGTAACTGTTTTCTTCCCAGAGAATCCTTTAATAGCTTCCATTTATTAATTAATAACCATGTAAGCAACTCAGGAGATCAATTATTTTAGAGGCCCTTCTTTTGCAACCAAAAGAGTGCAAAATATGTCACAGTCAAATTGCTAGGTCCTCCCCATGTAAACAACAACAACAACAACAACAACAACAACAACAACAACAACAACAACATTAGAGATTAGGTAGTTAGGCAGCTACTGGATAGAGCATGTTCTCATGTGGACAAAGAGAGATTTATATGTTTTCAGCAAATTTTCATTCTTATTTGTGGGATCATTTGTCAGAAATATATAGTAGAGGTGGATCTAGTGTGGATAATTGCCAGTAGATTCATAGTTTAACAAAAGCAGCCAAAGACACCAGCATTCCTAAATGGTATATTAAAGAAGAAAACCAACAATCTTCCCCAATCCATTTATGTTTATTTTTTTTAGAAAGGGCTAGTATTCTGATCTCTTTGGTTCTGAAGGTACAAAGTGTATGTTTATTTCTTTTTTATTTATAGTCCTCGACTTACACTTGTTTAGTGATAATGCAAAGTTATAACAGCACTGAAAAATGTGACTTATGACTATTTTTCAAAGTTATGATTTTTGCAGCATCCCCATGATCATGTGATCAACATTCAGATGCTTGGCAACTGGTTCACATTTATGACTTGCTGTGTCCCAAGATCATGTGATCACCTTTTGCAAACTTCTGACAAGCAAAGTCTATGGGGAAGCCAGATTCACTTATCAACCGGGTTACTAACTTATCAACTGCAGTGATTCACTAACTAGTATGACAACAATGTCATAAAATGGGGCAAAATTCATTTAACAAATGTCTCACTTAACCAGAGAAAATTTGGGCTCAATTGTGGTAGTAATTCGAGGGCTACTTTATATCACATTTAGAAATCTGGGTCCAATAAAAAGCAATAGTTTATACCAGTGATGGCGAACCTTTTTTTCCTTGGGTGCCAAAAGCGCGTGTGCCAACACCCATAATTCAATGCCTCCCATGTGCCCCACCCCCCTGCGCATGCATGCGTGACCCCCCTCCCGTGCTACCTGCCTCCCGCGCATGTGTGCATGACCCCCTCACCCGCTGCCCCGTTTCCCGACTTTGGATGGGCCTGGTAGGCCCATTTTTTGCCCTGCCCAGGCTCCAGAGGTTTCCCTGGAGCCTGGGGAGGGTGAAAATGCCCTCCCCCACCCCCCGGAGGCCAAAAACACCCTCCCAGAGCCTCCACACGAGCCGAAAATCAGCTGTCCGGCACGCACATGCGTGCTGGACCTGAGCTAGGGCAACGGCTTGCATGCCGGCAGATATGGCTCCGCGTGCCACCTGCGGCACGCGTGCCATAGGTTCGCCATCACGGGTTTATACCATTTGCCTGAATTCCACTTAAGTTTCTCAGTGTGGCTGATTTGAGGCTTTTTATATAGAAGATACTTCCACAGAGAATGCTGATATTATTCCTTCCAACAAGACTAAGAGGTCTTCAAAGCAGCCACACCAGGCCTTCGAGTTGATTTTTCTGCCTTGTAACTTCATGGAGTGGATCCAAGAGAAGCACATTTTTGAGTGATTTCTATAGCCTAATCCTTAATCTAATGAAAGCATGAGATTGTCTATTTTCTACAATAGGTTTTCAACACTAAAAATCTTCTTTTCATGCAGTTACAGATAGCATTCATTTTGCTGGTGCTGGAAGTCTAAAAACATGTTTTATTTGTTGTTAATCATCCACAGAGGTTCTGCTTACTCTCCGTCCCATTTTAAGGCTAACTTCTGGATATAATTATATGTTGCCCCTAAAATAGAATAGCCTTTCCGTAAAGATATGCATATATTTACAGATTATCTTCATCCATATATCTAGTAAATCTGCTTTGCTTTTGGATAATAGGATACTTTAATTGAGTTTAATTTTTGTCAAGAACTTGAGCATGCCAAAAAGGCAGGTAGAAAACCACCTGTACTAATTCTGTGAAACTTCTGCACCAAGGGGATAGTGCCCAAGGATCATGTTTTTTTTTTTGAAGATAGCTGGAAAAGAGAAAGAAATTGTCTTTAATAAGTTTAGATTTAATGAAATTTTAAAAGTGCATTATTTTTATCTTTATTACACCAATGTTATGTTTTTATTGTGAATTGTCAAGAGATTTTGGTATGCGTAAAAAATATGTATTTGAATTCAAGCATACAAAGGTTAAGTTTTTAAAATGCAGGCCAAATAATAACCTTGAATTAATCCTTTCCCAAGTGTATGGAAGGTGTTTCCTTGACAACAGACAACTGTATCTAGGCTGTGATTTTTCTTTACCATATAGTTAAAAATAGTGGGAAATTGTGAGATTCTATAAGTATTTCCAAACAGAGTTTGGAGGAACGTAACATGCCTTCAGAGCTGATCAAAAGCCTTCAAACTTTGAATTGACTCCTACAATACTTCAAAATGAAGTGCTCTTTAATTCGGCTTACATCAAAATGGGTCAAGATCTTGAATATGCTTTTATAAATACTCAATTTATGTTATTAAACAACCCAGTAATAACCAACTTTACTGTCTTAATTTTTTTTAAAAAAATATTACAAATAAAATCTTGCTACTTAGCAAAAAGAAAAAGAACCCTCCTCACAAAATGACCTCATTGGTTTTAATTAATCTCACATTCAAAAGTTTAACTTACTTCCATTCTGGAAGGTTTTGACATAATCTTTACATCTTTTTGAAGCTAAACATTTCCAGCATGACTTCATTCACTCTAAAAACTCTCTAATTGGTCATTTATTCTTCTATTCATTCATTTATTCCTTCCTTCATTGCTGTTAACTCAATAGGAAAACACAACCACAACTTATAGCTGTAACACTGACAGATCCGATACAAACGATTTTACATGTTGCAGAAATGAATACCTAGGAACAAGTGACATTGTGCAATTAAACCAACCCATTTCATGCAAATTCTTTAGTTCAGAAAAATTCAAAAGACTAATCATTTTGATTATTTTTTAATAGCAATGTGGAGCTCTATATTTACTGCCTGATGAAACTCCTGAAATGCATTGTGTGTCTTCAAAAGCTGTCTAGGCTGCTGAATAGGATACTATAAACCTGATTTCAACAGACTGAAAACAAGATGTGACAAGCGGTTTGACACTGGCCCTCGACTAATTTCCGTTATTTGTAAAGAGGAGCATCTGAATAGAAAGAACTCAACAGAGTGGGTCAGTATGGTTGAGGCCATGTCAGTTCACACATAAAAATCCAGTACAGGGAAAAATAAGCAGCCATTGATTTCCAGAGAAAGCCCCAGAGCCTGTGGAAAGTTGCCAAAATGAGGCACCAGCTGCTCTCTGCTGGAAGCCTTTGTGGGAGGGTGAGAGAAGGGAGCGAAAACTGGTGGGTCTAAGAAAAGGGAAATGAGATAGAAACCAGGATAGAAGAGGTCTTCCTGACTGCCTCAGCAATGCTTCATTCTGAGAAAATGCTTTAAAAAAACCTGTGTGTGTGTGTGTGTGTGTGTGTGTGTGTGTGTGCGCGCGCGCGCACAGGCACACACACACACACTCACACCAACCCCCCTCTCTTTCTCTCTCTCTCTCACACACACACCAGTTCCCCTCTACTTTTATTTAACACGGTGAATTGGGAACATTTCCAATGGGAATTTCTCATGCTCTTTCACATTTCCTGAATTCAGCCTACTGTTTTTCTCCCTACTGTTCTGATCTAATAAATAAATATAGGCTTAAAAAAAAAAGAACAAATACTCAGTGTGATTGCAGTTCTTCATTAGCATAATTGCATTATGGCAACAATTTCAGAAAGATAATAAATGGAGAGTATTTTGCCCGATATCTTTAGGCCCTTAATATTAATAATAATAAAATCCTGCTTCAATTTTACTTAGGTACTTCAGCAGTAGGTGAAGGAGGAGGGATTTTAGCGATGAGCAATAAGTCTTTTGTTTAGAACTAGACTGGAAAGTGCAGCCTTTGGCTACTTAAAATATTCAAAAGACAGCATAACATCAGCATGAACCTGCAAGTTTAAGACAGATTTCAAAGTTGAAATGTTCATTACTTTTACAAAGCAGTAAGAATGCCATGCTTTTCTACATTTACTTTTAAGCACATAAAAAAGATACACAGGAAACTTTTACTTTCCCATTCTTTAATCATGAGAAGGGATGGCATCATACAGATATATACATATTAAATAAGGATTGATTATAATTTATGTATTTTACTATTTATTTAATGTGGTCACTGAGATGACTCATTTTGTCCAGTTTCTCCTTTTTTCAAAGGTTAAATCCATTTCAAAAATCAGTATGAAAATTTGTCCAAAAGTAACTTTCTTGACGTGTACTTTTTCCACATTTTTCTTACCATATAATTCTGCTAGTGAAAAACCTATTTTTGACAATGTTTCCTGAGTCAAATGTGTATTTCTATTTAGTCTATGTGCACATTTAAGCATACTTTTCTCCCCCAATATTATTTCTCGTTTTGCACATTTTAAAGTTACAGTTTGAATTTCATAGTCAAGGTTTAAAATATGTGTGAAAGTACAATCTGATTTGCATAGAGATTTGAAAAATGTAGAATTGCAGTGGGGAAGTTCATTCTAGACAAGCAATATTTTTCCTGCATCTTTTATTTGAGCATATGCTTTTTTGTGGCCCCATACTTGAGTTTATTATTTTTAAATGTGCTGCTCACTGCAGATTTCGAAAAGACGTCTAGCTAGCCAGCTTGGCTTTGGAGATGTGGTTTAATGAGGTGCTTTTCAAACTTGGCAACCTTAAGATATGTGGACTGACTCCCAGAATACCCCATGCTGGTTTGATGCACTCCTGCATGGAATAGCAAGTCACCCTAGATGACCTAGAAGTTCCCTTCTGATCCATAAATTTTATATAAGTAGTGTATGTATGACAATCATCTTAGTGTTTCAGAACCAGTCTAGCATAGTGCAGTGTTTCTGGGCCAATGTTACTTGTTCCAGCAATGATATTCAGTCTTCCCACCTCAAATTGGGAAAGAGGAGAGAATAGAGAATGAGGGTAGATACTGTACATTGCCAATCTATGCTTCAGTCTACTGAAACGAATTGATAACCTCTCTGTAAGGAAGATGAATGGTCTCCAACTTTGACAAACAAACAAACAAATAAATTTCACAGAGGTCAGTGTCTGGCTCGGTAGCCAACACAAACTTTTTCTGGGTAGTTTTCTCCATTGTTTTTGGACTTGGCTTTGTGCTGAGAGGAAGACTGCTCCCAAGGTAGCAAAAGCTTCAATTAGCTTTTAGCTATTACTTTACAGTTTTAATCAATAGCTGTTATGATAAACAGCATTATTACAACCATTACAACTAGAGTCCTTTGGGAGTTGGGCGGCATAGAAATACAATAAATAAATAAATAAATAAATAAATAAATAAATAAATAAATAAATAAATAAATAAATAAATAAATAAATAAATAAATAAATAAATAAATAAATAAATAAATAAATAAATAAATAAATAAATAAATAAATAAATAAATAAATAAATAAATAACTTTTCTAAAACTCGCTATAGTTGATAAACACTTTAAACATATATGGTACAGTATGTCCTTTCTGGAAAGAAGTTGGCTTTTTTTCCTGCATTGATGGGAGCCAGAATCTTTGAAGGGATGGTTGGTGAGAATTAAGAGATATTGGATAGGACAACAACTTGCACTAATGCTTGCTTTGTTTTTTTTATCACAGTTAACATAATCTTGTGTATTAAAGAATTTGTATTGGTTGCCAGGCATTTTTCAAAAATTTCAATATAATCAGTGCTGATTTTAAGCTTTCAATAGTTTAAGACCAGCTTATTTGAAACACCTTCTACATATATGTTACATATGGAAATCATACAACCTTTTTCTAAAAATCACAAAATTAAACCTTGAAAACATGGGATAATATTGATCAGGTTTTCCATGATATGAACATAAATCCAAATCACAAGCAGAATGGAAACACATATTAGCAATTTAAAACTATAAATCTGGTGTAATAGAAAAGAGTATTTTTTTTTTGTTGTCCCTTCCACCCAACAGTAATTTGTGTTGATATTCATAATACTAAATTAATAAAATTATGGATATTAAACAAAATGAAACAATATTGGGAGTAGCCCATATGTTATCAGTTATTTGCCCCATAACCACATTCTTTCAACAAGATAAAGTGGTTACACTGGCAAAATTACATCTTTTAAGCCCAAACCATACAATCTTAATTATGAATTACAACAGTATCCAGCCTCTATCGTGAAATAGCAACATGACTGGGACTTTCAGGGAAGAAACGGCAAACTGAAGATGGCTCTGCTTTTTGACATGGTGGAATGAAAGCATGGTGAAATGAAGAGTGATAATTCCTCTCTAGACAAAAAGAACACTTGAGATCACCCACAAGTGCTTTAGACACATAATTGTTATCCAAAGTAACATTTTTCAGGTGATATCTTTGTTAATAACTGTGCAGAAAAGGACATGAAAAGTGTAATATTGATCATGAATATTCATTTTGCTCCATTTATTATGCTCATCCTAGGCAATTCTTAAACTCAAGTATGCTAATTGATTGCATTCTTCTACAATCAGTTTTAGCCTGTTGTCTGTTGTTTGCCAAATGCAGTATGCTGAGACATGCACAAGAGTCAACTAAAGAAGCCTCTGTGTGGTTTCATGAATCACTACAAAAAATGTGCCATAGAAAACAAAGCACTATGGAAATCCTTAAATATCCAATATTCTTTGGTAGTGTAAAACCAAATTCATTGGAGTAGCTCAATAAATAGGAATTACAGCTTACTCTTTATTTCCTCATTTATGTTCCAGGAACAATTTTATGGTTAAAATGCTTAGTCAGTCAAGAGTACTAGTGATGCGGAAAAGATTTAAAAATAATTTCCCAAACATTATTGTATTATGGGCTACATTAGGATGAATGGTTCGTATTGTATAAGCATCCAAGAAATAAAATTAAGTTGAGTATTTTCTACTTGATCACAACTAAACTAAGAAAGAAAAGGCTCTGATTTTACTAAAGGAAAAGGTATCTAAGGTGATGATGGGAATTCTGTCAGTAGCCAGGTTGAAAAACAAATTCCAGTAATAAAGAAATGGAAAAAACACAGGGAAAGCTAAATGGACTTACATCTTGTTTTTATTTATTTGCTGCATTTATAACAGCCTGATTTTCAAGAATATGGCAAAATAATAGCAGGAAGTCTATTCAAGTTGAAACAAAGTCAGATGAAATTCAGCTTCTTTCTTAATGGTCTGTTACTCATTACATCTCCCATATATTTTAATCCATCCTTCCCCAGTATTGTTTGTCCTAGTATAATTAGTTATTTTCCTCAATCTTTATAAATTTTTTTGTTACCATATTGACAATTGTTTTTTGCTTTCAGCAAAAACAATTTGGTCTGTATGTCTCTTACCATTATATACGCCCCCACTTTTTCTCATCTTACTCTTTTGTTCTATTTTTCACTTAGTTTTTAATTTCCATAATTTGTATATTATATAATCTTAAAAACGGCATCATTCTTGGCTGTTGCTGTGAAATAGTTGTCATCACTATTATATTGAGTCATCTCTCTTTCTAATCTCCCTTTCTCTTTTTCCCCCTCTCCTTTTCTTCAACATCATTTGATCTCAAAAAAGCTATGTGGGGTTAATATCTGGGATGAAGGACAATTCTAGGTCTCTAAGCTGAAGAAAAGGTTGAAGAAAAAACCTTGCCAGAAGAAGGCAATAGCAAATTCCTTTATCATTGTCCATAGTCACCAAGAATGAAATTTTTACTTTTATAGACTTCAATCCTAGCTTGATATGTGGGAAGGGAAGGCAATGAAGTCATGGGACTTAATTCCCCTTCCCTCACTTACGTATTGTACTAAAAGTTTTGATAGAAAATTAATGTTTAATTAACTAATTAATTTAATTAATTCCTGCTCCCCAAATATTAATTAACTCCCAATTCCTGTTCCCCAAATATTCAGAATTTTACTTTGATATGATATGAAAATCAAGTATAATTTACAATCTAATATTTTCTGGGTTATGATCTTAATGAATACATATCCACTAAATGTGATACTTAGAAATCTTTTTCATTAGAATAATTAGGGCTTTACTTTGAATGAATATACATAGAAATAACTTAGCACAGGAATAAAGTACAAACACTTAAAACCATTAAAATAAATAGTAATGCCTAACCAACTAATTAAAAAAAAATCCTGCTAACAGAAATTCCATAATCATGCCACCTGATGTTAAAATAATGGAAAAATAACATTGCCTTTAAAATATATATTCTCGGTTTTAAAAGTAGAATCGGATTACTTATGATGTCTTCTTTCAGTTTAAAAGTTGTTCCATATTTCTCATGTTTAATTTAATTAAGACTAAGCGTTTTGTTCATTAGAATTTTTACAGATAATATGCTAAGGATCTCAGAGTAAGTTATATTACTTAATACAAATGTTAAATAGCTTAAGACCCCAATCCTAGAGTGACTATTTTTCTTACATCATATAAGACTTTACCAAACATTCCTAAATAGTTTGATCAGATATATATATAAGCAGATCTGCTGTTCTTTTAGGACCAGCATTAAAAAAAATATCCTGTAGTTTAGAGTTCCTGTCATGTTCTAGGCCACCTGCAACTTCCCTTATGTCTTCAAGTGCAGATGAAGCACGTTGCAATGGTCTATCCAAACATTTTCCAGAGTGTAATTCACCACAGCCAAGTCATTCCTGTCTAGTGTCCAAATATACTCCCACTTGTACCTTAAGTGACAGAAATAATCCAGAACACTAAGCCTGCACATCTGCTTTTTTTGAGTTGAGTGCAGTACAATCTGAGGTTGAAGACATATTCAATTTCCTTATCTGTGAATTACTGAATAATTCTCAGTTTATTAGTCCTCATCCAGCATTTTAAAGCATTCAAATATAAGTCCAACACTTGAATCATCTCGGCTGACTCTAATACAGGGACAATCTGTCCTGTAAACTAAATATTATACAGGATGGGCTAAATGTTTATAACAGTATTCTATAGAATGTTGGTTTGTGACAGCTTGCCGATTAAAGACCATTTTAAGAGGATTTATCTAGAATTCCCAGTGATTCTTTAGAAAATCAATTTTCAAAAATATCTCTTACTGATAAATTGCTTGCAATTTGCCAGATTGTATCTCTAAAAATAAAAACAAAAAACCTTCACAGTTTAATTGGCCACCTATTTCTTTGATATTTCTTTCTACAGAGGTTTCCTAAGGTAGAGTCAAAGACTATGAAGGTTAGGGCAAGATAATTTGATCAGTTTTATCTAGAAGGAATCAATTAACTGAAAATCTTCAGAGGAGTACACTTATAGAAATATCAACCGGTTAAAGAAACAAAATACAAAAAGTTGAGCAGGACTCATATGGGAAAATTTATACTCCACTCACCAATCCCAAAAAATGTATGGAAGAGTTCCCTGGGTATTTTAGGAAAAGTCAGGCAGGAGAACAGTTTGCAGCTGCTCATAAATTTCTAGAAGAATTTCAATTTTAATCCTAATAGGAATTTTTGAAAAATCTCTGTGGTACCTATTGCCTCTACAGAATAACTGGGAAACCTGTACAGTCCACGTGGTCTTTATTAGAATTAATCCAAATCCATTCAGTGTTAATTTTTTGTATGTTCAAATATTATTCCATTCTATCCAGTGGTGGGATTCAAATTTTTTAACAACCGGTTCTGTGGGTGTGGCTTATTTGGGGGCGTGGCTTGGTGGTCATGTGACCGGGTGGGCATGGCTAGCTGGTCATGTGACTGGGTGGGTGTGGCTACATGCATAGGGACTACTCAGAGGGCTGAAAACAGTGAATTATGACCAGTCCTTGCACTTATGACCGTCCTCACATTTATGCCTGTTGCAGCATTCTTAACAACCGTGTCACTCATTTCACAACTGCGGTGCTTTTCTTCACCACGGTGACAAGATAGGGTGCAAAACGTAAATGCGAGGACCAGTCAAAGTGTGAGGACAGTCATAAGTGCAAGGACTGGTCAGAAATCACCTTTTCAGCCCTCTGAGTAGTCCCTATGTGCACCCGGTGTGGCCAGGTGGTCATGTGACTGGGTGGGCGTGGCCAACTCGACGTCACTCACGTCGAGGGGCGCT
>QLTV01001684.1:3226045-3254523 GCA_003457575.1 Thermophis baileyi
AGATAAAAAAAGAAACCATGAGGCAGGAAAAAATTCAAACACAATACAAATAATTAAATCACAACAGTTTAAAGCCTTTTAAAACTAAAACACAAGCCTTGTCTTGCTCATTGCCAGAGCTCACACTGCAGGCAAGCTCAAGTGTAAACACTTGAGATAAGCCTAATTACAAAGAAAGCAATTAGCGCTAGAATGTAGCAAAAAAGCAAACACAGTAGCTGTTGCTTGTTAAACCCAATTACCAGAACAAATAGACACAGGAACTAGCCAGATTTCTGAAGCTGCTTTTCAGGAACAGAGATTAACATTTTTCCTTCCAAACAAAGCTAAATAGGGAAAATTATCCCATCAATAAACACAGGATTAAACATCACCAAGCACAGAATTAAACTTCACCAAAAATCAGTTTTAGACCAAAAGTCAGAAAGGGTATGTAAACTCACGTTTGAATGTCAATCTTTCTAGCTAGCCAAGAAGCCTTGCTGAATGTCATTCATCTTGGTTCCTTGTCATTAAAAGCTTCTTTCCGGCAGCTCTGTGCTGGAAGAACTCCAACAGGGGAGTATTTCCTCCCAACAGCAATGTAAAAAGCTTAAAACAACCCTTCCCCTCTAAGAAAGTCAAGCAAAGAAGAAGAAAAAGTACCAGCAAAGAAAAAAAAAACCTCTGGAGACAGTAAGTCTAGGCTTACTGCCAACAATGTAATAAGGGTTAATGGAGAGGCAGTTTCTGTAAGCAGGGCAATAGCTATAGAAAAATCACCAGAATGTTGTAATTCCTTACAAGATTAACCCTGTAAAGTGGAAAAAAACAAAAGGAGATTTCTTCTAACAACCGGTTCTCTGAACTGCTTAGAAAGTTAACAACCGGTTCTAGTGAGCCAGTGAGAACCGGTAGAATCCCACCTCTGATTCTATCAATGTGTATAAAATTGGTATTTTTTTTTTAAAAAAAAAGCTTCCATGAAACCTAGAGCTATTGTATATAGAGACTTCTGAATCTGGCTGTCCACCACAACATGTCTTTTCATATAGCTTACGCAGCCTGCCTTATACGGTTATATATACTGTACAGATTTACATTGCCCCTACCAACCAAACAATATTTCTCTTGACCATTTTGTTCCTTAGATAACTTTCCATAAGAGATTCTTTATTTTACATTATCTACTATGTAACATGCTTTTAACTACTCTTTTACTGTTGTTTCTCTAAACTAGTAGTGGATAACTTGCAGTCCTAGAATGAAAGGTGTTCCTCAGTGTAATTCCAAACACCCTTTGCAAACAAACAGTGCATCCTTTTAAAGGAAGGATGTATCTCATCTTAGCAGTCTGATAGGTGACTTTAATCAGAGAAGACAGGAAAGAAATATCATTGGAGGCTCTGGCTCTTTCTGTTCCCACCATTGACATGTAATTACCCCTATGGGAATACAGTCTTTGCCAGAAGAAAAATTATATACTCTTGGTCTAATAAAATAGCAGGACTGGGAAAGGTCAAGAACACCTACATAGGGGGTTTGGAACAACATCACCAAATATTGCTTGCTTTAATTCAGTTTCTAATAGATGGAAATAAAACTGAAGTCACTGCCACATAGGATTTTTGCAATGCTTTGTCACCATTTGATCCATAAAGAGCTGATAAAACCCACAATGGCATGAAAAATGTTTTGTGCATTGTGATGCCATCACATAAATGAGGTAAATTAAAATATAGATGGTACAAGTATGCAATTTGTATCACTTGCATGATCCTGTCACCTCCAATCCAATACCCATGTTATGATTCATGCTGTCAACTATTTGGTAACTGGAATCATACAAAAGCAAACTTACCATTAGCAATGTTGACCTCAACAGTGATCTATTTTCTCACTGGTGGGAATTCTTTCCTTGTCCCATTTCCTAGATCCTGGACTCATTCAGTAATTATATTTTCTCACCCAGAGCATCAAGGTCCTGTTTCTACCGCCTCTTTGTAGCCATTCTAATCAATAGTTCTCTTTCTTGATCTCCCCCCCCCATCACTTTCACCACTAGAGGAGGGGTGTAAAACTCAATTTCATTGAGGGCCGCATCAGAGTTGTGTTTGACCTGGGGGGGCTGGGGGGATGTGGTCAGGGTTCATGGCCAGCTCGACATTACTTGTATCGGGGGTGCCTGTGGTGGCCCGAGCACTCTGCCAGCAAAAATGGGCTTCCGAGCTCCGTTTTCTGCTGCAACGGCCTCCTGCAACCCTCTGCCAGTGAAAATGGAGCTCGGGGGGGGGGGCTGCACGCTGCCCTCCCGAGCTCCGTTTTTGCTGGCAGACGGGCCAGTCCTTTGCTGTTTCCAGGGTGACCCTGCGGGTCTGATCTAAGCACCCCGCAGGCCGGATCTGGCCCCGGGCCTTGAGTTTGACACTCCTGCACTAGAGCAACATGCAATCATAATTAGAGAAATTGAGAAAAACTTTGTGTTACAAAAGATATAATCATGTCACCATCACAGTCTGCAAAAGGCTTTTAAATAGTGGGACAACTCCTTCTCTCATGCAGTGAACCACCTCTTGAATTCCTCCAAACATTGTCATTCGTTTATTTATTTATTCAACTTATATGCTGCTCATCTCACTGGAAGGTGACTCCAGGTGGCTTACAATCATTAGAGACTGATGAAAAACATTAAAACATTGCAACAATAAATGATAATATTAAATTAGTTTAAAATTGACAAAGATGGAAAAGAAGGGAGCAAGATCACATGGGGAGGGAGGTGTGTGTGTGGGGGGGTCTTATCTAGACTGTTAACTATATCCAGAATAATGGGCCTCCATTGGTGTCTCACATCAGTTGGCAGATCCAGGTCTTCAGGCCTTTTCAGAAAGCCAAAGTTGGTTGCAGATCTCATCTTGGGGAGCATGATGTTCAAAGGGCAGGAGCCATGGCAGGAAGAGCAAAGGCTCTTTTCCTGGACCCTGCCAGTTTATTTATTTATTATTTAAATTTCTATGCCACCCAACTCCCGAGGGACTCTGGGCGGCTTACAACAGAAATATAAAAAAACATTAAAAAACATTATAAAAACATTTAAAAAACAATTTAAAAACCCATGCACACATTCATGGCCAGATCTCGCAGGATTACAACAGTGAGATCAACGGCCCCAGGCCTGCCGGAAAAGCCAGGTCTTCACTGCTTTCCGGAAGGCCAATAGGGTGGGGGCAGTCCGGATCTCAGGAGGTAATTGGTTCCAGAGGGCTGGGGCAGCCAAAGAGAAGGCCCTCCCCCGCGGGCCCACCAGCCGGCACTGTTTAGCTGACGGGACCCGGAGAAGACCAACACTGTGGGATCTTACCGGTCGCTGGGAGCTATGTGGTAGAAGGCGGTCGCGAAGATAGCCTGGTCCTGAGCTGTAGTCTCCGAACACTCTTCAAGGGTAGCCCCATGTAGAGGTCGTTGCAATAATCTAACCGTGAGGTGACAAGGGCATGAATGACTGTGAGGAGAGCCTCTTGATCCAAGTAGGGTCGCAATTGGTGCACCAAGCGAACCTGTGCAAAGGTCCCCCTAGCTACAGCTGTCAAATTGAAATTATTTGACCATTGAGGCATGCAGCATGCTCTTCCTGTTTGCATGGGGGGGGGGTGAGACATGACCAGGGTTTGAGTGACTGAACACAAGGACTTTTAATCCAGGAAAGGGCACAACTGGCACAGAGCATGAAGTTGCACAGAGGCTGTCCTAGCTATGACTGCCACCTGCTTTTTGAGGAGGAGTCACAAGTCCAGGAGAACTACCAAACTCTCCTGAGGCTTTGACCAGGGCCATGAAACCCAGGCAGTAGTGGTCAAAGTCCTGAGGACTCTATCTATTACTTTGAGGTTTACAGGCTGAAATTCTCCACAGTTAGAAGCTAGAGTGTGCCTCAGTTATTTCAATAGGGCATGCACAGGTAGACTACTTCACCTTGCACATTGTCACAGGCAACACTCTGTGATTCAGTAAGAGCAGAATTGTTTTGCTATTTGTATTGCCAGAATGTAAACTTTAATGTAGACTTTTATATTGTCTTTTTCCAGAAGTAGTACTTATTCTGTGAGTTCATCTTTAGATGTTCTAAAGATTACGGAGCTCCTGTGATCCACGAAGACATAGAGGCCACACAGGCAGAATTCAGTCCAAGCCACTATCATTTTCTCATTCCAAATAGCAATTATGAGTTCAGTGAAAATATTCAATAGGACCTCAGTGAATTTCCCATGCTCCTTCTGAAACCTAATTAGGTTCATCAGAAGCCTGAGGCAGATTGATCAAATTGGCCCTGCAGCAGGAAGTAGCACCTGAGAAATTCACAGCATTTATCAGATAAACCATCACAAGGGGTAGATGCAGTGGTGGGATTCAATTTTTTTTACTACCGGTTCTGTGGGCGTGGCTTGGTGGGCATGGTGTGGCTTGGTGGGCGTGGCTTGGTGGGCGTGGCAGGGGAAGGTTACTGCAAAATCCCTTTTTCCCCCTGATCAGCTGGGCCTCGGGAGGCAGATAATAGATGGGGGCGGGGCCAGTCAGAGCTGGTATTTACCGGTTCTCCGAACTACTCAAAATTTTCGCTACCAGTTCTCCAGAACTGGTCAGAACCTGCTGAATCCCACCTCTGGGTAGATGTTGATATTTTCAAATTCAGATTAGGTCACTCTTGCCTTGATGCCTAGTATACATTGGGCCCTTGATAATTATCATATGTGGTGGACATGTCCAAAGGCAAAAAGATATTGGACTAAAATACACACATGGTTAGAAAAAAGGATAAAGCAACATATTGATTTTAAACCAGAAATATTTTTGTTGGGTATTTTACCAGAACAGTATAATAAAGGGAACACATGTCTAATTTTACATGTGTTAACAGCAGCAAGAATTGTTTTTGCACAACAGTGTAAAATTGAGAGATCCCTTCAGATGAATGTGTTATAAAAAAAATTAGAATGCGCAGAGATGGACAGATTAACACTTTAAAAATAAAGGAGAAGGAAGAAACAGAATACTTTTTAACATGGGACTTGTTTTACCAATGGCTAATTAACAGAAACGGAGGTTGGAAACTAAACAGATTAAGAGAGTGATTAATTATATAATGGAAGTTTTCTAGTATGGCAATGCCACTATCACTATGTGATTATTATTGAAGATATGTATATTATGATTACCACTATGTTTATTGTCTTTTTGTTGTTCAAAACTAATTGTACTCAGACAACATGCTGTTCATTTAGATATTGAGCTTTTTATGTTTATTAAAGAAAAATGTACCAATAAAATATATAGAAATAATTTCAGTCAGAACTATGGCAGTGATAATGTCCATGCTTTTGGGGCCAATTCCAGCTCAGCAACTAAGGATGAAGTTCCCTTCATAAGCCTGGCAAATTCCACTACCAACACCAACACAGAATCAGGTATCTCAGACAGAGAAGAGCTGTGCATTTGATCTTATAATGCTCTCATATTGCATTCCCATAGATTGCTGATGCTCGAGAACTTCATTCTCCATTTCTTAGGTATGGAGTCAGGAACAGTTTGGGAATTTATAGCCTCTATTGCTGTTGTTATTGTGTGTTGGGTCACTTTATTGTTTGGATGTGAGCCACTCAGAATTTCTGAACCTAATCAGGATACCAGGATTTATCATAAACAAATAAATAGGATTAGATTAACTAGCCATTCCATGACAAGTTAACAAAATGTCTGTCTTTCACCTTTAACGTTTTTTAAGTCCCATCACTTCTAAAACTGTGCTGTGGATATAATCCGGAGGTGGGTTCCTCCCGGTTCGCACCAGTTCGCCCGAATCGGTGGTGACCTGCTGGTGACGTCAGAGTGACATCACGGAACCGGTTCTGTCGGTGCCGGTCTGTGGGCGCTGCCATCTTTTTTTTTTAATTTTTTGGGGGGGATTTTCGGCCTGCTTTTTTTTTTTTGGTTTTGTTTTTGGCACTTTTTTGGGGAATTTTTTCCTGGGTTTCTTCTGCGCATGCGCAGAAGCCGAGTGTCCGGCACTGCACATGCGTCGCCATCTTGTTTTTGGCTTTTTTGGAGGGGCGTTGGAATTTTTTGGGGGGTAATTTTTTCCAGGTTTTTTTTTTCTGCGCATGCGCAGAAGCCGAGTTTTTCTTCGCCTTTTGTTTTTGTTTTTTTTTTTTGGGAGGTTTTTTTTTGGTTGGTTTGTTGGGGGGGGGATTTTTTTTCTGGGTTTTTTTTCTTCTGCACATGCACAGAAGCCGAGTTTCCGGCACTGCGCATGCGTCGCCATCTTGTTTTCAGCTTTTTTAAAAAAAATGGATTTTTTGGCACTGCACATGCGCGAGCCCGCGAGGCACGCCACGCGGCACGGGAGGAAGCGAACCGGCAGTGAGGTAAGTTAGAACCACCCCTGATATAGTCCACAGTTTTTGCAAATTCAGTCCCATTAAAATCCAAAGTGGATTTACTTGTTGTTCCTAATTAGGAAAGCTAAGTCTCTAAGATTGGTCAAAAGTCCATAGACTCCAAGTTCCATTTAAGTTTAGGAGGAAATACAGCATGCTTTTATAGACAAAAATATACTCTGTTGCTCACTTTAAATTAATCATCTTGTCATTCAATACAGACTGTTTATCTTTATAATAAATTAAGAACTTAACAGTGACTGTAATCTTTCTAAGTAGAGATATAACAGGATCAAGTATCTCAGTACTTACACTTCACTCTCTTAATTTCCAGTGTGCTTTTCTTATTATAATATTGCATTCACTGATAAATCCAGAAGGCACTTGAGATTTCATTATTGTTAGGGTGGTTATCATAACCCCAAGAAACTTCTTTGATTTCTTTGTGCTTTGTACTTTTATACAAATGCCCAGATTGTTATTCGTTTAATCTAACAACCTGCAGCAAAACAATTATTTTAATTAAACTAATACACACAGGCCATGTCATGCCATGCCTTCATTCCCTTCTCCCATCAGTCCTTGTATTAATCAAAGTTAAAATCAGAATTAGTAACAACATTAATATTTTTATATATCTTGATTAATTTTAGAAATCTGAAAGACTTTTAAAAGTCTTTCGGGAGTTGGGCGGCATATAACTTTTATAAAATAAATAAATAAATAAAATAAATCCTTATCACATTTAAGGGGTTCAGAATAATTATTCAGGGAACTATAGGATTTAAAGTACTTTCCAGATGCAGCAGGATGTTTGATCTCAATGTTATAATTCCTAAGTTTTGCAATCCACCTCTGTTTGGGATTTCTTTTAAATGCCAGTTATTCCATTCCCAGTTTGCAAAGATTCAATTATGTTTTTTTTTTCTTATTTTTTCTAAATGTTGGCAAAAATGCCTGAGGAATATGTGATTATCTATAAGGAATTATACCAAACCCCAAACTATTTCTGAGGTAAACAAGGGAAGTTTCTTATTCCTTAGCTATGTACAACAATGAAACACAATAATATTTTTTGCTTTACTGCTTCAGTGCCAGACAACAAATTGTAACATAAGTTTTTGTTAGTATTGAATTTCTTTGATATGGTAAGTGTATGCCAAGATGGGGTTTGGCAAAGGTTTTTGGGGGATGGCGTGGGGGCAGAAGGGAAAAATGTTTTATCATATGTTTTCTTCTTTTGTACTTGGGAACGTTGCTATAAAATATTCCTTTATTCAATGTTGCTATAAAATATTCCTGCTTTATCATTTTTTCTAACCATGTGTGTATAAATTGCAGAGAAAAGACTAATAAAATAAAATCAACAGAAAATCAACAGAAAATAGAGAAAACAATGTTACCCTCTACTCATATGAAATTTCCTTTCACAAACATGCTTGCACATATGTTTCTAATTTGAATTCAGATTTCTCAGTTAGGATCATTTCTGTGTAGTATGTCCTTAATAAGGAACTACAGAAACATAAGATGGGAAAGCTTCCCACTGTTAAAGCTTCTTTTCTTCACAAACCCTGAAACTCTTCATTTCAAACTTGTCAGTCACAATCCATTCAAATAGCATAACTCCACCTGCAATTCCAATATTTTATATATATTTTTTACTTTAAAAAAATAACAGAAAAAGCAATAAAGGAAAAGGGAATCTCCCACAAAAATAGATACATTATTTTTTTAAAAAATTGAAAGTGCTTTAAAATAAGTGAAAAATACAATAGAAAAAAGTAAAATTTAGGGTATACTATATGGTTAGAACAATAGAATGGCATGGTGGCCTACTGGTGAAGACACTCACCTCCCACTCAGAAGGTTGAGAGTTCAATCCTAGGTAGCAGCTGATATTTCTCTTCTAGGGCACAAAGAAAAAAATATGTGCTGTGAACTCCACATGGTGTCAGGAAGGGCATCTGACCAGTAAATGCTCAGCTCCATCCAGTCACCCTAACTCTACCTTGAATTAAGGGATTACAGGATCATAAAAGGGAGTTTTTATATTGTTATAAAACAATAGGCAGGGTTTTTATATACACCAGTAATTATCTAATACAAACATTATTTATACACACACACATCTATATGAGTATTAGGCTTATTTTTTAACTTTCTGTACTTTATATAAATGAATCCCATCTTTTCAATGCTGCAGTATCAGTCTGTTGACCATTGTAAGGGCACTTAGAATCCACTTATATTGTTCAGTTTTCAAATTCATTTTGTAGTTTTCCTTGGTTTTGTTCTTGAATTTTACCTTGTAAAGCCAAGTTATACATAAGCAATTACAATGTTTATTGTTACAAACCTATTTCAGATTTTTCTCTTTTTCACATTACTCCTTTATTTTTGGCAAGAAAATATGGTTACCATAAGCTTAGAAGATTTCAGTATGGGAGAAGGGTACCCAATTTTTTTTCTTACACATTCTCCATAGAAAATTTTAAAGATAAAATCTTACATTGCAAGATTGGGGAATTTTATCTAGGCCACATTTCTCATGAAAATATCCTTACAAATAATTTTAATTCTGAGGCATAAGACTTATTCATTTGATCTGGTTTTGGGCAGGAAACATTTCCTGGAGGTAGCCTCCAATTAGTTTCTCTCTTTCTGACATTGCCTAATTTAGATGAACACACATGCACAGACACTGATATTTTCCCTGACTATGGTTTTGACTCCCTCTTATTCATTTATTTGAAAAAATTGTCCCATAGCATAATGGGTATCAAGAAATACAAATCAAACATATGATGCAGCCATGACCATTCTACCCAGGATTCTTTTTACAGATACATCAGCTATTAGTTTCTTTAAAATCTTTAGAGGGCCCCTCTCAAAATAAGCATTTATTCCTTCTAGGCAATTGGTTCAGATTCTGTTTAATTGTAAATGACTTTTATAGCAAACTTATTTCATCTTGTCAGATTTCATTAGCATTTTATACTAACTTATATCTATATTTTATATCTAAAATATAGTATCTTCTTAAGATGGTGGCATGTAATCTCTAGGGAAACAGGTCTGGATGAACTATTATACCTAAAAATGCCATCATGTAGGACATAATTCAGATTAAGAGATTGTCTGGTCCCTCATTACCTGAAACTTTAGTGTGATGCAGTAGGGATCTCTTGTGCTCACATAAGCATGCAGAACAACTGAGACTGCAATCAAAGTTATGATTTGATGGTATTCATTCATTATTCATTCAGAGCATTTTAAAGTGTATTTTATTTCAAACTGCTGTAGTATTTTATATCACACAATAAAATTAATGCTCATGCTGAAACAATCATAGAAGGGGAAAATTATTTTATAAGATAAGAGCCTGGGTAAAATAGATAATTATAGCTAATTAAGGACTAAAAAACATGAGTGTAGGTACCAGGTGAATTTTCCTCAGGAAAGACATAAACAAAAGTATTATACATCTTCTTCCCAGCAGCCATCCACCTTTCATCAAATAGCAAAAGAACTTGTAGGACATTTTCTAAGGAAAAGATTAGTGTACAGATAGATGGCAATTTATAAGGCACTTGGAATATAGGAAGCCTTGTTGTGGTTCGTAACGCTTTTGCAATGAAGAGTGGACAGAGATTCCAAAAGGCAAGACATGCCATGCTGATAGGCTCCTACCCAAAAGATTGAATGCTGTCATAAAATCAAAAGGTGCTTCAAAAAGTATTAGTTTAACAGTGTGCACAATTATGCAACCATGTTATTGCAAGTATTTTATTGTTATTCCCCCCCCCTTAAAATATTCCGGTTTGTTTTTCATTAGAATTGTATAGTTTATACCGTATGTTATATTAAATGTGGAAAAAATTCTGAAGTGATTTATCTTAATCTGATTTTTTTATATCTCAAAAACTTGCCATTTTAACAGGGTAGACTTTCTATATCCACTATACATGGATGAGAAATGGTTGAAATTATTATGGTTGGTCACATAATCATCCAGATTTTTAGACTGGATTTGGCATTTTTGTCCACCTACCAAACCCTTCCCAACCTGGAATAGGCAGATATTAATCCAAAAATATCCACCATGGAAAATTATTTAAAAATAATATGGGTAGGATATGATATGATAGGATGGGATTGGATGGGATGGGATGGGATGGGGTATACTTATTTCATCAATGCTCCATATAGAAAACCTCTTAAATACAGGGCTGCTATCATTTCATAAGGTACTATTTTATAACTATAGAATCAAGATTGATAAAACATTTCTTCGTATGCCTCTGTATGTTCCAAAGAAAAATTAAAGTACGGTATGTCCATGTAAAATGTTCAGCTAAGTAAAATTTAGTGAGATGAGTACACATAATGCATTTCCTAAATTCTAAAACCAACTGCATTCATTCCCAGTCTGTATCTTCTCAGTTTGAGATGGAGTAAAATATGAATTGCATTTGTCCAGATAAATCTAGTCACTTCATCTTTACTTTTTATGTAGCTTTTTTTTTCAAATGGTCCCCTCTCCTATTTAAAGAGTGATCTGTTGTTCAACTTTTTCGCTTTTGACTCGTTGAATCGGATATTCATAGATCATGATTGAATTATAGGGTCCTTTGACATTTCATTACAAAACTAGGTAACATCATCATTGCCACAGTAGCATTGATGATGTTACCTAGTTTGGTTATAAAACATCTGCAAGAAAACCACAAGCTCAGAAGGCACCAAGGATCTTGTTGATTCTGCACTGATTCTCTCAATTAGAACTAGGAGTCCCAGAAAGTTTATTCGATACCAAACCTAGTATTATTTCCAGGCCAATTGTGGGTATTATGTTGTACTTTTAGATATTTGATATACTAATTAGTTGTTTAAATCCTCCTCTTGTATACATAGACAAATCTTTTGCTTTTGCTTTTAGCTCATCTTTGGCAGTTTTCTTTTAAAAAGGTCATCTTTCCTATATTTTAATTTGGAAGAATTTGTGAACTTTGATGAATTCTTACCAAGATACGATCCAAAGAAAATTCTCAACTATGTTTATTGGTCAAATTCAATAAATAGATATACTTATTGTATGTCTGTTTACAATGTGCAAACATGTTCTATCTTCCTACCACATATGGTTGAATACTTAAGGATTTAAATAGTTTCTAGTCTCTGGTTTTTTAAAATGAACAAACAAAATTCTCACCCAGCTCATCTTATGCTACATTTTCACAGTGGCTTTTCTCAGGTTTTAACAACTCTGAGAGGCTACACGGGGCTCTCACCTGGAAGTTATGTGAGGTATAAAAGATCAGCATATTTATTTACAAGTAATTGATATTCTTGTTAATATGTAACAGCTCTTTCACTATTTTTTTTTTGCCAATGTCATATTTATAGCATTTGTTATTTGTAGTTTGCCTACTTTCATTTATTATAGCATTAATAAAAATGGAAAGAAAGTCCACACAAATGTTATTTCTTACCAAAATTTAATTACATATTTTTTCAATGTATGAATATTATAAAGAGGCAATCTATTATTAGAAATCCACATTGAAAAAACTGGTCTTCCAGATTTTTTTATTGATGAATTACTATTACATAAAAAAAGAATAACTGTGATTTTGTCTTTTCTTTCTCCTGTGCAGTTATGTTTCTGGGTTTGTGTATGTGTTTGTGTACACATTATGAGGTGCTCCCTTGTCTTCACATCAGCAACCTCCATGTTCTTCTTTGGCGAGATCTCACTATACCAGTAGATTATCTGATGACTGGCAGGGTCTTCATGTTAATGGCATAGATTTTGTTCTTCTCATGGAACTGGGTTTCAGGACCTGTCTTATCTTTTGGTAATACTTAAATATTGCTGTCTTCCTTGCCTTCTCATAGTTGCCATATGATTGTGGGATACCAAGATACTTGCAGCTGCTCTGTATGTTTGCTATGTGGCCTGCTGCTAGTTCTATCCCATTGCCTTCCCTCTCATTACTGCCATCTGTCCATATTTCTCCAGCCTGAATGATATCCCAATGTCCTTACTATAAATCTATGCCAGGTGGATCACAAGTCAATATGTCATTCACTGTTACGTTCAGCTTGATATCTTCGATGTAGAGGAGGTGGCTGATGGTGGTTTCACTCTTGAATTTATTCTTGTATCTGGTCCTTGTGGTCCTCTGACTGAAGAGGTTCAAACCTATGCAGAACAGCCATAGGGACAGTGCATCACCTTGGTATATACTGCACTTGATGGCCATTTATGTACACTGAGTTGACTTCCAGTGTTGTCTTTCACAGTCCTATTGAGTTCTTCAGAAAATATACCCTATGCTCAGATTGGTCTGTGTAGATCTTGAGTCTTGGATGACTACTCTATCTATGATCAAGTGCTGTTTTGAGCTGCAGGGATTGTTCCTAAGTGTGTGTGTGTGTGTGTGTGTGTGTGTATGCATATGAATATGAATATATATGATGTGTGTTTTATTTTATGATAATTCATCCACCAATTTAAAAAAATCTGCAAGACAGGTTTTCTCAATGTTTATATCTAATGATAATTTGCCTCTATATAATTTCTATTTTTTTTAAAATGTAATTGAATTTTGGTGGTAAATACTGTTTATTATTCTGGGCATTGACTATTTATTCAAAACATGACCTGTTAAGCTTCTGGTAATAGGAGAAGGTCTGCCACCATTCCCTGTTCCCTGAACAGATCAATATTCACCATATTCATCAACCAAGTTACTTTGCTTTACCTTTTGAAATTTATTTATTTATTTGTATCCCACCTTGATCATTTTTACAAATAACTCAAGGTGGTAAATATATTTAACACACCCTCTTGCTATTTTCACCACAAAAACAAACCTGTGAGGTGGGTTGGGCCGAGACAGAATGACTGGCCCAAAGTCACCCAGATGTCTTTCATGGCTAGGGTGGGACTTGAACTCAAGATCTCCCACTTTCCAGCCTAGTGCCTTAACTCCTAGACCAAACTGTCTGACCTGACCAGGTTCAGAGATCTTATCTTTATTTAACTTTATTTTACTATTGAACATTTTAGAATGTTTGTCATGAAAAGAGGTACATAAATATTAATGTATTGATGGTGTTATGGCTTTTAGGATTTATTTTTTCTTTTGATGGGGTTTAAGAGCTGCAAAATTTACTGAGTGTACAGAAAATATAGGTATAATGGACTTTGTGAAATGCCCTCAATGAGATCTAATAGATGAATTATTAATCTCAACATTAGTGCAATCCTGCCTAAGCACAACATTTTTGTAGTCTACCTTGAATTTTATGAGAATCAATCCCTACCACCACTGCAGACAACACTGTCAACACAAATGATTTGATTAAGCAATTAAAACAGGATATGCACAGAGTTTGATTTATAATAAATTATTTGATAGGTGGGTTTGATAATATTTATATGCAAACTATGAAATGAGGAAAAAGTTGAACCTACTATTTTTTCAGTTGCTCGTTTTTGTCCAGGTTTTTTGCTGAGTTGTTTTTTTTTAAAAAAGTTACATGAAAATTCATACTTATTTTAGTGTACATTTCCTATTTCACAATGTTGGAATGCTGTTTGTATACTATATTTGCCAAGATAATTATTCTTATGTGGAGCTTACTCTGAGGTATGCATTTTTAGCTATACTTTTGTGACAGGACAGCACTGCAAAACTCATATCAAATATTAATCTTAATACATAACCAAGATTTGTTTTTCTTATTTGCTTTGGAAGTGCAGGTGTAATATAATGAAACCATTTCTAAAAAGTATGATCAAGATCTTACTTGGTAATGATGACAACAGCTCCCACAAAAATCTACATATCCTTCTGTCAAGTGCATGCACAAATGGGTATAAAACAGTATTTCTTGCCCAAATTATATGCTTCACTTTAAATGAATAATTCCTACTGTATGAGAGTAAAATACCTATATTATTTAGTTAGCTTCTTCATATCTTTAAGCTCTGCATCACATTCTTGTGAAACTGTGCTAGAATACATATGAATGCCTATATTTCTAATATTGTAACTATGCATAATTCATTCAGTAAGTTGCATATTCTTTATAAATAGCAATAGCAATAGCACTTAGACTTATATACTGCTTCACAGTGCTTTACAACCCTCTCTAAGTGGTTTACAGAGTCAACATATTGCCTCCAACAATTTGGGTCCTCATTTTACCAGCCTCAGAAGGATGGAAGGCTGAGTCAACCTTAAGCCTCTCAGAATCGAACTCCTGGAGTGAGCAGTGAGTTAGCCTGCAGTATTGCACCATCACAGCTCTAGATAAATGCACATCTTTTGAAATGAATTTCTGATGATGCAATATTGGTGACTAGGTCAAATAAAGAAGAAAGGGAATGCATGCATCACTTTGGCATGTATGGATCCATTTTCAATGTTAACAAATAGGAAACAAAAAACAAACAAGTATCTATACAACCACAAAGCAAAATGATGTTCCTGTCCTCATCCTCAAATGACAACATTTAGCATACTATTAGTCTTCAGATTCTACTTCAACATCATCCCCATCTCTTAAAGGAGAAAGTTGAAACATAGTGAAAATTCAGCATAATACTAGTTTTCATGGACAATTTTTGTCATATGAAAAGGGTGCTAAAATGCTTGGATTTATTTATTTTATATAATATAACCTTCCAACGTTCAGAAAATGGCTAATAATTACAAACGTATTTGTTTTTAACATGTGATCTCCCTTATTATTAAACCACAACAGAATAAGTACATAGGTAAAACTCTTTCAACAAACTTTTTATTTTCCATTATTACACAATATGCTGGCATGAATCCAGACTTAGCAAGCTTACTGAAGCAGGTCCATTAAATTCAATAAGGCAAGTTAATCATGACCATCTCATTAACTTCTTGCTGTGTGAGTATTCCTGACCAGGGAAAGTACTATAATTCTGATTTAAAACTTTGTTTTTGCATCGGTGGAAATTATCCTTGTAGCAAAGTTATTGGTACATTCTCTTGAGATCTCTTAATACACCAATTTTTTACTTATTTTACTTGTTACTTATATACAATTGGGAAATAAAATTATTCAAATGTAGACAGAAACATTTACTTCATTTAAAGCAACCAAAGTAAATTATGTTAGTAGATTATGCTTTTTAACTTTTTTCAGTACAATTAAAGTATGTACTGAATACCTTTTGCTTCATAAACACCAAAACAGGCAATATAATACAGAAACACCATTATAGGCAATGTAATAGAGAAACACATGGCAATATTCTGAAGAGCTAAGAGAGCTAGTTATACATAAAGTTATCATTTATTAAGTATTAATATTAAAAAATAAAAATGCATTCATTTTCATTTTTATGGGAGTGGAAATTATAATTTTTTGCTAGGTGAGGTTTCAGAAATAGGCCAAGCAGCCTAGAAAATATTCATCTTAAGTACTTTAATCGTTCACATCTAGAATTAGGTTCACTGACAGAAACAAAACTCTGATTTGATTTAATCAATCAATGCATTAAGTTTAATAGTCCTTAATTAATAGTCTTTTGATGGTTTCAGTTGGCAGCCCAAATATTTTCGCTCCCACAGAGTTATCACTTGGTTGGCTTTTAAATCTTTACCTACAAACATTAATGTAAAGGTTACTATTTGTATTTCAGAGTGCACTTTGATATTTTAAACATGGTATACCACTTTTCTTGAGTGTGCTATTAGTTCATTTGAGAGAAGCACTATGAATTAGAAAAGCACAATTAATAGATCTGCCTGACTAATGACACCACTTACACTACATTCCACAGCATGGACAATCAGCTCAACGCTCCAGAATGGATATCACTGATTAATCAGGAGTTTAAATATTGTAAAGCTAAGATTAAATAACACAGCATGGTTCTATTATTGCAAAGGATAAGAAAGAGGACATTGAAAGAAATAAACAGAACCATTACATAGGCAAAGGGGGATAAAACATTATTTAAGTCCTGGGGGGAAAAACAATATTAAGAACAACTCAGGCAAAGGCTTCCCTGATTAATTGGGGTATAAAGAGCGAGGTACAGTCTACACAATCTTGCATAGCTTCTTCTCTGGTAATATTATACTGCTAACTAGAGCATACAAAACCTTTGCTAGACCAATTCTTGAATACAGCTCATCTGCCTGGAACCCCCACTGTATATCGGACATTAATACAAATGAGCGAGTCCAGAGGTATTTCACGAGAAGAGTCCTCCACTCCTCTACTCGCAACAGAATACCTTATGCCACCAGACTTGAAATTTTGGGCTTAGACAACTTAGAACTATGCCGCCTTCAGTCTGACCTAAGCGTAGTACATAAAATTGTTTAGTACAATGTCCTACCTGTCAATGACTACTTCAGCTTCAACCACAACAATACACGAGCACACAATAGATACAAAGTTAAGGTAAACAGCACCAAATTCGATTGCAGGAAATACGACTTCAGCAAAAGAGTGGTCAATGCCTGGAATACACTACCTGACTCTGTGGTTTCTTCCCCAAACCCCCAAAACTTTAACCTTAGACTATCTACTGTTGACCTCACCCCATTCCTAAGAGGTCTGTAAGGGGCGTGCATAAGCGCATCAACATGCCTACCATCCCTGTCCTAATGTCCCCCTTTATTCGTATCCATTTCCTGTATTAATAACCATGTTTATAACTATATCTGTTATCTAATTCATGCTTGACAAAATAAATAAATAAAATAAATAAATAAAAAAGTACAGCACAATCAGACTTGCAAGTTCTGTTATTATAGCCAATCTCAATAAAGATCATTCTAGTCTTCTTGTGGAATTGATTTCCTAGTCTAGTCTACCTAGTTGGGTTGATAATTATTGACACATAAGTCATCACCATCACAATCAGTAGTCTCGATGCATCTCTACAGTATAAAATTTTAATACGTGTTAGATAATTCCAGACATCGAAGAGGGCTGATATGCTGTTTGACAATAGGTCAGATTAGAGATTTGGAATGCCAGGAACACCTTGCTACACAGTAGCTTCCTTATGTAAGTAACAAAGATTGTCTGCAGGATTGGTTTGAAATGCTGCAGGGATTGTTGTTGAGTTAGCTAAATTTTCATGCCAAAACTAGAAGCCTAAAAAAGATGAGTTCTTTTAATTAACAGCAGAGATAACTTGTCCTCTCATGAGATCTGAAGAAATTTTGAAAGCATAGGCACAAATACACATAATCGTACAACACACAAGTTATTTTCAATTAAATATTCTCTTTTTTTTTTTTTTTTTTTTTATATATCTAGACAATGCTATTAAGCCAGGTCAACCTTTCACTGTATAGTCTAACTTTATATCAATTATATATGTTTAATCATTTAAGGAAATAAATATAATTTGCAGTATTATAAGAAGATGTATGTTAATTTTATTTGATAGATGTTTATTTTTTTTTCTGTTACTTGTCTCATGAATTAGAGGTCAGATGATTCCTCTTCTGAATTAAAAGTTTCTGCTTCAAAGGAAGCAAACCATAGCTAATCAATAGCCTGAGTTGTCATTTGATTCAAGGAGTTCTTTTTGACTAGAACTATTGAAAAGAGAAATATATACACATACCTCAAGTGGAAGCAAGTGGAAGCATGGAAAATTATCAATTCTCTGAAGGTAAAATTCATGCAAAGTCAACATAAAAGAAGAAGAGAGGAATTGATATTCATATGCAAATGCAATCTATGAAATTTATGAACCAGTTCCATGCTTAAATGACTCAGTTTCTGATGATTACATGAAAGTTCAACACTAGTTTATTCTGCCAGAGGGAAATTGGAATGCATTTTTTATCTGTACTTTTCAAAATAAGGTGGAGAGAAACCCAAAAGCAAAGAGATATTGGAAACAATGGTAGCAAATAAAGAAACTGAACTACAAATTTAGAAGATCACAGTTCAAATCTCTCTATGTCCATAAACTCAATAGGTGGCCTTAGGCAGCACATTTTTTAACACATAGTATCGTATCTCCTATCCCAATTGGAGCATAAGGAATAATACCATTATTTATCACAATTATATAATGCTCGTAAAATTATTTGGAACTACAGTATATACTATGATGTATTAGTCAGCCAGATGTTCAGATTGGATTTGACATCTTTATCCACCTATCAAGTCATTCCCAAGGATATGGGATAGGCAGATGTTGATATTTTATGGTGTTAGATGTATCGTAGCATGATGTAAGCTATTCAATGAAGTAAAGCTGCCTTTGGCAATTGACTGATGGTGAATTTGTTTGTGCCGATGGTGTTCAAGTTGTGCTACAGTTGTTTTGGGATTGCACCCCAGGCACCTATTATTATTATTATTATTGTCTTTATTTTTTAATCCAGCCTGATTATTGTTTTTATGACATTTAAAAAAATGTAAGTTGGAAAAATTCTTATAAACTGCTTTAATGAATGTTTCTGTCAGGACTTTAGAAACACAATTCAGTGGCCCAGATTGGTCTGAAAAAGTCTTGTAAAGATACGTTCAACTGAAATAATGGATTGAAATATATAATACATTTCACAACAGCAGTATGTTTTCCTGCTGTCACAAGAATGAAAACAAGCTTCAGATTGCATTCAAAATAGTATTACTTTCTTTGTAGACTAGCCAATATACTATAGTGATGCTATTGTTCAAACTTAATTTGAAGCAAAGAGGAAAAAAGTGATGGCACATGTATGCCTCACATATATAAAAATAGATAATGACAATGGGGGACATACAGTGACATTTTATTCTAAAAAGTTGCTTAAATTGCAATACTGAGCATTCTTTATACAACAATTGAATTTCAGAACATTTGTTATTCTGTTTTTATGTTTCTTAACCAATGTTGCTGTTAAAGAACAGTCCTAATATATGACAAAAACTGGAAAGATATTGTTTTTTTAGCTACAGTATAACTATAAAATATACCGAGGCACAAGGTGGGGGGGACAGCATTATCCTAACATCAAGATTGGAAAGCAATGTTAGGACCATTAAAAGAAGACTAATTTGTACAAACCATTATTCTAACCTAGTGCTTTAAGATATTATACTGAATTTAAAATTGCCACCAGATGTTACCAAATATAAAATTTTAGGTAATTTTGGAAGGGTGAAACAGCTCTATGAAATGTGTACAAAACCAATTGTTTGAAGGTTCTGAGAAATGTCACCTACAGGAAAAATAGATGTAAGAACATATAAGCAGAGAAGAATCCTATAGGTAGTCTTTGACTTAACACCATTCATTTAGTGACACTTCAAAGTTATAACTCTACTGAAAAAAGTGGCTTACAATTGCCTTCGCACTTAAGACTATCATAGCATCCTGACAGTCATCTAATCAAACTTCAGGCACTTGGCAACCGGAATGTATTTCTGATGGTTGCAGCATCCCCAGGTCATGTGATCACCATTTGCAACCTTCCCAGTCAGCTTCTGACTAGCAAAGTCCACAAGGAAAGCCAGATTCACTTAATGACAACATGATTCACTTAACAACCATGGCAGAAAAGATTGTAAAATTAAAAGGAGTTTAGAGGAAAGAATATCAGTGATGGAGTTAATAGAAGGAATTAAAGCACAGAAGAACGGGAAAACACCAGGACCAGATGGGTTACCAGCAGAATTTTATAAAACACTACAAGATGTACTGAGTGAAGTTATGTTAGAAATATTTAATAAAGTGTTATTAAAAGCTAAAATTCCAGACTCATGGACAGAAGCATATATAACTCTTATACCTAAAGAAGATTCAGATTTACAAAATTTCTTTCTTTCTATCTTCCTCAGAATTGAGGACTTCCCATGATTTTTCACATTATGTGTACAGAATACGATAATTTGAATATGATCATTTGAGCTTTGAGTGAGAACTCTGAATTGATTGAACCATTTCTTTGTTTCTTAACTTTCAGTGGTGTTCTTAGGAATCTTCTCTAACACCAACATTCAAAAGTTTCAATACTGTTTCTGTGCTGCTTTTTCAAAGTCCCTATTTTCCTATTCCAGAGCAATATGTGCTGGGAAATCAGTGCCTGCATGGTTCTGATCTTTGTAGATCAGATCCCAGAATCTGAATATCTTTTCAAAAGCTTTCATGGCTACCTTTTATCAAGTGCTACCGGTAGTCTGCAGGATACTTGTTAATTGCTGGTTCCTTTACTGTTGATATTACATTCTAGAAGGCTGCAAAACTATAAATCTTCTGGTCTTATGCTTACTGGGACTTAACTTAGTATTGGAAAAAAATCTGATACATTAAATCATAAAATCAGCCTCTATAGTAGCTGTCCTCTGTCTAATATTAGGATCAGTCCTGTGAGGACAATTACCATATCCCACTTTAATCACTTCATCTCCAAGTAATCCCCAGCTCTTGCCACCATTCCTCATTAAATTTAGTTTTTTTTTTTCACACCTTTACTTCCTACACTATAAGAGAATGCAATAAAGAGAAGTGATGGAAATTCCATCTTTTGATCAGAGTGTTTATGATCTAGCTCTTTCTGGGACTTTAAAGGTGATTTAACTTAATTAATTTTCACAATGTAGTCATCAGAAGTGAGGCATTAACATTGTTTCCTTCATGTGAGTCTTGTGAGGGATGTGGCTTCTGCAAGTTGTGGTATAATTATAGTGCTTCATTGTTTAATATGCTCCAATGATTATTTTTGACAACCATGCATATTTCTAATGAATATTTCCTAGGAAGTGAAAAACTAAAGATAATTGAAGATAATTAATTCTGGCAGTTGCACCTCAAGGAAATGTGGCATTGAAAGGGTGCACATGACTCATTTTTTTAGTGGTTGAATACGCAATAGGAATATGGTTCTGTGTGATGCTTTCTTTCTCTTCTTCTGGAAGCATATAAATGAGGTCAGAGTTCCTTGCTGATGCAATTGTTCAACTGGGAATTATAAGCCTGAGATAGGTGAACTCTGCAATTCTAACAGTTCAGAAGATTGATGAATTCTGTCAGCGGACCTCACAAGTGCTTCTAACAATCTTCTTCTAAAAAGAAAACAGATTACTAGTGAGATACAAAAAACCTTTATTTGCAATAGTGATGAATATCTGTAGCTCGGGTGTAGGATGAGGGTGAGGGTGGATGACATGACCCATACCTGACCCATCACAAGACCCATCACAAGACCTTCACCTGATATGACCCTCCCATCACAAGACCTACTGACCACACGAAGCCCTTCTAAGCACGTGTGGGTTCTAACTTACCTCGCTGCCAGTTCGCTTCCTCCCATGCCGCGTGGCTGCGTGTGCATTGTGCCCCGCGTGGCTGCACCGTGTGGGCGTGCATGCACTTCATGCATGCGGCTGCCCATGCGCAGTGCTGAAAACTTGGCAAAACAAGCAAAAAAAAAGAGCCAAAAACCAGATGGTGGTGCATGCACAGTGCCAAAAATTCGGCTTCTGCACATGCACAGAAGCAAAAACAAGCAAAAAATTCCAAAAAAAATTCCAAAAAAAAATTCCAAAAAAAAGATGGCGGCGTCCACGGACCAGCACCAACAGAACTGGCTCCATGACATCACCACCGTTTTACTACCGGTTCTATAGAACCGGTGCGAACCGGGAGGAACTCACCTCTGCTTCTAAGAGTCCCTTGGGAGTTGGGCGGCATAAAAATGCAACAAATAAATAAGCAGAAGAATACCAAATCTGACATTCCTTAAATTCTGCTGAAGATGTTACCTAGCCTGGTAAAAAAAATGTTCAAAAACGAACCCACAAGCCCAGAGAATGAACCTCCATACCCTAAACCTTTAGTTGTTTGTTGATCAATCATACAGCTCTACATTCATTAGGAATTCAGGACTTTTTTCCTACAACAACTCTGCATGTGAATTAGATTAAGCTGAAAGACGTCTTTGATCAAGGTCACCCAGTGAACTGAAAGTGATCCAGAACCTCAGTCTCCTAAGTCACAATCCAACACTCTAACCACTATTCCATATTGGCTTTCATACACGTACACAAAACACACTGGAATCATTTTCAGATTTCATTATAGGTTGGGATAAATACACTAAGGTTCAGATTAGGTTGGGATAAATAATTAAATTTATAAAATAATACAACAAATATTATTATGCAGCAGTAAGGTGGTAACTTAAAAGCTCATTGAAAAACTCTTTTATTTAAGAGATTCTCAGTAAAAAATAACTATGATAACTCCTACTGGTCAGGCTCAATCTCCAGACACACCCTAATCTGTCTAATTGAGGAATTACTAACTCTTCCATCAAGGACTTTTGTCTTGAGCCTAGCATCCAGAAAAATGGAAAGAAAAGTGCTTTGAATATTCTTGCCAGAACCAGAAATACAGAACTTAAAGAACTTTTGCCAATTCAGAAACACAAGGACTAACTGGAACCATATAAATCTTCCATTTGGGGAAAGTGTAATGAGAATTAACTTAATAAACCAATTAAAGCAAATTTCTAGTTATAAGTAGGAGTTTAATGGGGAAAAAAGAACAAGGAAAAGAAGGGAGAGCAATAACTGTAAAAGTGACATGCATGGTTTTGCATGGTAAAAGGTTATGCATGGTTTTGAAGAAGTACTTTGATTCAACAAATCAAATGCTTTGCAGTCTCTTGAGGCATAGTTTTTTTTTTTTTTTACTGTTTCTGCAGTTATTAAAGATAATAGATAAAGGCTGGAACTTCAATTTCTTAGTTGGAAAATACTGATGAAAGAGGGATTGGGTAATGTGACAAGATCCCAGACATTGGCATCTGTAGCTACCAAAAATATCTCTGGGATTTAATATTTCCACTAAAATAACAAAAGCAGTATTGTGCCTTTAGGATATAAGCTGTATCCCTTTTGTAAATGCCTGCACATCATGCTGAAAGTACAAAAGGGACAGAACTTGTATCGCAACCGTGCAATGTTCTTTTTGCCCACATTTACCCCCATGAGCCCCTCAAGGATGTTTCACATAGGCAGACAGTATAAAATTGAGTTTCAGTTCCTACTTAGAAGAGAGCTTTGGGATAACCATGCTTCAGCTTTATTCACCTTTTCAGTTTTTAACTTCTGTAACTTTGTCACAAATTTAATCTCTTGCTCATGTAACTTAATGTGACATCTTTAGTTGTCCCTGCCAATATCACTTGAGAGTTTAGGTCAACTCAGTTCTCAACACTCTAAATTTGGCACATTGTTGTCCTTTTACATTTTGCAAAATTGGGATAGGTTTTACAGCTTTTGAAACTAACACAACCACAACTGAGACATGTCTGAATCCTGCTGGAGTTAAGAGGGTTTTTTCTGGACCAAGCTTGCCAATTAGCTGTGCCAAACCTCCTGACACCACAAAGATGAGGGGCAGGAAAGCCACACGGTTCTAGAGGGTTTTGTTAGTGGTCATTCCTCTAAGTCCAGCTAAGAGGTTTTGCCAATGTCCCTGCCCCTTCTGGCAGTAATGAGAAGGTTCTTGATTTGGGGGGTCAGGGATAGGCTAAAAATGTCTATCCACTTGGCCCCAGAAAACCCAATAATCAGAGGCAGCCAAGCACATTACCTTACTAAAACATTCTTCAATGTCATGCCAGGCCTGGCATGTGAGGAGAAACAAGTGAAAAACATAATATTTTGAAGTTTGCATTTCAAAATTGGAATAAAACGCTTCTAAATTCAAAAAATAAAATAAAAAAAGATGGCGGTGCCCACAGACCGGCACCAACAGAACCAGTTCCGTGATGTCACCATGACATCACCAGCGGTTTGCTACCGGTTTGTATGTATGTATGTATGTATGTATGTATGTATGTATGTATGTATGTATGTATGTTAAATCACCTTTTATACCCAAATATGGGAGAAAGCAGTATATATACACACACACATACACATACACACACACATACACACACACACACACACACACACACCCCATATGGACTCATTTTTATTACTTTACCTTAATTATAAATCATATACAAAATTACCAATTAATTGTATAAGATTAATTATAAATAAAATTATCAATCCACACCTGTCTGAATTTATTCCCAAAACAACTATATTTACCCTATTAGAAAATTCCTACAAAGTACTTCTCTAAACAATATGTTCACTGGATATATTCAAAGTCTAGTTGTGCAGAAAAATTATTTACAAATTTTTTTATAAATATTTAAATTTGACAAGAAAGTGATGTGATAGATAAGATTTCTAAAGCAATTAAGGTATGGATAAAATTTATAATTAAAAGAAAATGCCAATATTAACAAGACATGTCATTTCATTCATTTGTAAGAGCAATCAAACAGTGAATATAAATTTATTATATATAATAACCAGAGGTGGGTTCTAACTTACCTCGCCGCCGGTTCACTTCCTCCCATGCCGCGTGGGCGTGCATACGTTGCGCGCATGCGCAGTGCTGAAAACCCAGCTTCTACGCATGCGTAGAAGCAAAAAAACAGCTTCTGCGTGTGCGCAGAAGCCAAAAGCAAAATGGCGGCGCCTATGGTGCTGCTGAGAGACCCGGTTCATGGGCGTGGCCAGTCGGCCATCGCTCCCGGTTCGGCGAGCGGGAGGAAATTCCCACTACCGGTTCTATAGATCTGGTCCGAACCGGGAGCAACCCACCTCTGATAATAACTGAATAAGTACATATGCCAATTTTTTTCTTCCAATATATTTGTCAAAATAAGTAAAATAAATAACATATATAAGTGATGATCCAGATATGAAGGGAGAGGGATACATGATGTACAGTATCTTCTTTAATGACACATCCAGGATTTTATGATCAAATTGGAATATGTCAGATTTTAATTTCAATGTGGAAAGAAGGAATTATTTAGAAGAAGAGATATTTTTATTTCTTTTTTTTTTTAGAAAACTGCTGTATTTTATACTAAGAAGAGATATTAGCAATTATGATAAAAATGCCATGTTTTTTTCTTATACATTAGGTGGGTGATGTAATCTACAAATCACCCATTAATAAATGTTGAATAATTAAAGCTAAATTATCCCTCTTAAGCCACAATCTCCAAAATGTACATGTTAATTTTGGAAACAGATTACCTGGTTTTGAAAGAATGCTAGGAACTGGATCTGAGAAAACAGTTGCATGATAATAATGCCAAGTACAGTATTGATCTGGGGAATTTCTTTCAGCTTCTGTGCTGGAATTATATTTGAAGATTTTGCATCGATGGCATTTACTCTTTGTACAAATTGAATAGATATCTTGTAATAACCTAGCAAATCACAGGTGGAGTTGTAAATAAAAGGAAATGTTCTTCTACCTGTTAGCTGGATAATATCAGTCAGGCTATCATTCCTCTTGCTACTACTATTCCTTTCTTCATCTTCCTTTCACAAAGCTATCTTCAGTTGTATAAAATATAAAGGATTACTAAAAGCCAGCTTCTGAATTATTGTTGATTGAGCCAATCAAGAAATATATCAGTTCTCTGATGACATAAAGACTACTCTAAAAACCAGAACATTTTTTAGCAAGTGAACCTTCCTAGCAATTCTTGATTGAATGATCAAGGCACTTTTTTCCCTTCTTCTGCTTCTTTGTTGTTGTTGTTGTTGTTGTTGTTCTATCTTTTAACAATTTTGTTATTAATATACAGTAGTAGATAGATGGCAAGTTAATAATTGAAAATAGAGTTAGAAGTTTAAAAATTTCTTTTAAAAACCCTCTTTCTCAAGGGGTGGGAAACTAATATTGTTGCAATATACTTATCAGTATTCAACTGGGCGAAATATGTGTTTGTGTCCACTTTTAATGTACTTTTTAAATGTCTTGTTTGTTTTTTGTTTGTTTATTTCTGTAAAAACTTTTTTTTTCTTTTTGGAATTTTGTACTTTAACTTTTTTGGAATAAAATGAAAAATTCATTAAAAAAAAGATATTACCACAGGATACTGAGACAGGTGGCTGAATATTTTTTTTTTTTGTGATCAGAAAAAAATAAACATTAAAAAAAGAATGCTCACGCACTGACTAGTTTTACCAGTTATGCCATGGTATAAAGAGGATTAATGGGGAAAGCCATGTGGGGATAAGAAAATATGAATCCCATCTATTCAGCCTACTTAAAACAGGGTCAGGTGTTTATTAACAAATGCTGTAGTGGACATTATTGTGCTATTTCAAAAAATAGAAATTTGACAAAAAACTATGAGCAGTTTTTGTGGGATGTGAATAAACTGGCAAAGGAATAATGAGTATTATAATAATAGCTTCTAAGAAATAAATTATATGTTATTAGTTAAACTAACACTTGAATTAATTATATTAAAACCAGATGAAATATGATTAAAATTAATCTACAAAAACCAGGTATGGTTTCTTGGAGGGGAGGGGGTTGGATCATAGCAAAATCAGCTTGATCACTTCATTAATACACTTTAATTTATTATAATAAGAAAATTATTTTCTGTTGCTTTCAGTTCCCTTAAGCTGTAATGCTATTATTTTTGGCAGATATTTCATCTTGGTTTCTTTTCACATGAGGTGAGAAATCTCCCCTAAAAACTCCCTTTGCATGATTTCTTTTTTAACAAAAAACCCTTGGATTTTACAATTACTGCATTGTATATGTGTTGTATTAATGGATATTGTTCTCCATCTTAGGAGAATTTCTTATCTTTTAATTTATTTCTTGTTTGGTAGTTTTTTCTTTATCATATTATCATATAGCCGCCCAGAGTCCCTTGGGAGTTGGGCGGCATACAAATTTAATAAATAATATTTTAGACTGATTCTTAGGGTCGTGGCCTCATTTTGTAAGTACACTGACTCATCAAACACATGTGATTTGGTCTTCTACACTGAACAATAAACAAATATTAAAACAGTGAGTTGAGATTTGCAGACAACAGTTAGAAATGATCAATTTGGATGATCATTTGGATTTGGGTTTGGATGAACTGTACCACTGCACACTGAAATCTTTTTCATCATTCAGAAAGGATGATATACTGTATTTATCACAATATGCTAGGTAGCACCTAGATCTAACATACACATCTAGGAAAGGCTTTCTAAGGTGTTACAGAATAGTTCAGCGTAAAGCAGGTTTCTGGTAGGTATCAGGTGATTCCTGATATCTAAGCTAACTGAGACTGGTTGGAGATGTAATTCCAGCACACAGGACCAAATGTGAAGAAGATCACATTATAGACATGAATGGGTGATCCAAGCCCTCCTCCCCCATTTGTGTGCATTGTACTGCAGAAAAAAAAGTACAGGGCTTCAGTGACTTGGCCATGCTCATCACCCACCCACCCAATACTCATCACCCACCCAATACACTACACTATGCTGGAAAAGGGGTGACACAAAAAATAATAAGTCTTATTCTGAAATGAAGTACATTTACACATACAGTCTATGCATCTGAGAGAACATTAATTTCATAAAACTGTGCTTTTTTTTAATGCGGGTTACTGTGAAAAGAAGTTCATCTGGACTTTTGAGTGAACCTCTGCAAAAATGGCAGGAACTTTAAGTAAATATCCAAGAAAGGTCATCACCCCAACTCTACAATTCTAATAGAATAGTCTTTAGATCAGTGGTTCCCAAACTTTTTCAGTCCACCGCCCCCTTGGTGCTACAAACCATCCTCAGTGCCCCCCACCCCCACCCACTTCAGGTGGGGGGTGGCTTGGTGGTCAGGTGACCGGGTGGGCGTGGCCAACTTGTAAAATGTGGTGAAACTCACTTAAGCTCTTGCTTAGCAACCAAAATTTCTTTCTTTCTTTTCTTTTTCTTTCTTTCTTCCCTCCCTTCCCTTCCCTCCCTCCTTTCCTTTTCTGTCTGTCTTCCTTCCTTCCTACCATCTTTCTTTCTTTCTTTCTTTCTTTCTTTCTTTCTTTCTTTCTTTCTTTCTTGCTTTTTTTCTTTCTTTCTTTCTTTCTTTCTTTCTTTCTTTCTTTCTTTCTTTCTTTCTTTCTTTCTTTCTTTCTTTCTTTCTTTCTTTCTTTCTTTCTTTCTTTCTTT
>QLTV01001684.1:3274503-3289677 GCA_003457575.1 Thermophis baileyi
GGAACCCACCCCTGACACGCACACACACACACACACACACACACACACACACACACACACACACACACACACAAACATACAGTATGTGTGTATATCTCTGTGCATGAATGTGGGAAGTATGTGAGCATTAGAGCTATAATCTAGCTTGAGTGGAGAGTAGAAAAGGTCTGGCTCTCCCTGCAATCTAATTGCAGATTTTGGTTTGAAATGGAAACAAAGTTGGAAAACATATCCACAATTGCAAATTCAAATTTTGGGATGAAACACAATCAAAATCAAAACTAGTAACAGGATTTTGACAGTTTGGTACATTGTTATCTGCCTTTGGGGATCATTTTACTTTTCTAACAAGACTGTTGCTACTTTCTTTTTAAATAGAATAATTCATATTTATTTCACATCTCTTCATTCCATTTGGAGAGAGTCATGATAATGGGCTCTATACTCTTTCAAGGTTCCAGTTTAGAAGCTAGTACACAAAAGGTCTTTTTAGGAAACAATGGAGGAAATTGCTTGAACCTTCTATACAGAATAGGATCCATCCAAAATTTGGGTCAGTATTTGAAATTATCAGGTGGATCAATACTTCAAACTTATAAATTGATTTATTATAATATAATATATAGGAGTTATATTTTGAGTTTCTTTATATTGTACACGTTGGTTACTAAAAGGTCACCAAAAGCTTTTCTTTGAAGCACATCTAGAAAGGTTTGTTCTACTGGATATTCAATATACTACAAACTTTCTGTTGCTAATTAACTTGTTGGGTATGACTTGAAACCAAACACAATTATAATTGATTGTTTGATTTTGTGCCATTTAGTAATTTTCAACTCTTAGTGATTCTGTAGATAGATTTTCTACCCCCAGCCTGTTCATTTAAGTCTCCCAAGAGTGCACTCATCAGCAGGGTAATTAAATTCATCCACCTTGCTGCTGGTCATCATCTTCCTTTTCTTTCCACCTTTCCAGCATTTTCCAAATAGCTGGTCTTTGCATAATACACTCAAAGTAGGATAATTTGATCCTGATTATTTGTGCTTCAAGAGTGAACTTGGTGATTTGTTCAATAGCACTTAGCAATAGCACTTAGACTTATATACCGCTTTACAGTGCTTTACAGCACTCTCTAAGCGGTTCACAGAGTCAGCATATTGCCCCCAACAATCTGGGTCCTCATTTTACCCACCTCAGAAGGATGGAAGGCTGAGTCAACCTTGAGCCGGTGAGATTTGAACCGCTGAACTGCTGAACAGTCAGCTGAAGTAGCCTGCAGTACTGCACTCTAACCACTGCGCCACCTCGGCTCTTCAATGACCCATTAATTTGTTCTCTTGGTTATTCACAGTATTCTCAGGATCTTCTCCAACACAATAGTTCAAAGGCATCAATGCTCTTCCTTTTCTGCTTCTTTAAAGTCTAACTTTCACTTTCATACAGTGTCACATGCCATACCATAGTTTGCATGATCTTGAATTTTTTAGGTATAAACACATCACAGCAATTTGCTATCTTCATGGCTGCTCTAACCTGTAAATACATCTCTTGAATACTTTTTTCCATTACTATTGATGCTTATGAGAAGGAAGGACTCACTGGAGAAGAGCCTAATGCTGGGAAAGATTGAGGGCAAAAGAAGAAGGGGACGACAGAGAATGAGGTGGCTGGATGGAGTCACTGAAGCAGTAGGCGTCAGCTTAAATGGACTCCAGAGGATGGTAGAGGACAGGAAGGCCTGGAGGAATGTTGTCCATGGGGTCACAATGGGTTGGACACGACTTCGCAACTAACAACAACAAAATTGATGCTTAATCCTAAAAGGAAGAAACTATGAAGCATTTCAATATCTTCATTGTCAGTTCCAAGGCTGGTTGATCTGCCAATTGTCATTAGTTTGTTCTTCTTTATATTTAATTTTAATCCTATTTCTTTATCATTTCTCCCACCTATCAAGTTTTGCTGTGCTGCTTCATGGTGATGATGGTGGTGTTCCTAGGAAGATAAGTTAAATACCTCATTAGTGTAGACCAACAGTATGCAGGTAGTCCTCAACTTGCAAGCACAACTGGAACCAGCAAAGAATTTGTTGAGTGAACCACACCCAATTTTATAACTTTTTACAACTGTTAAGTGAATCACACCCAATTTTTTGCCATGGTTGTGAAGCAAATCACTGCTGTTTTTAAGTGAATCACACAGTCATTAAGTAAATCCAACTTTTCCCATTGACTTTACTTGTTGGATGCTGGCTAAGAAGATTGCAACTGGTGATCACAAGACTTTAGGATGCTGCAACTATTGTACCTTTACATTGATTAACAAGTACCCGGATTTTGATTTCATGATTGTGGAGATGTTGCAATGGTTGTAAGTGCAAAGATGGGTCTCAAGCCTCTTTTTTTCAATACTGTTGTTACTGTGAACAATCTCTAAACAAATGGTTGTAAGTCAAGGACTACCTGTATGTTCCCAGCAGGGTCCCTCCATGTGTAAAGGTCAGGTGCTAGATACATTAGACAGGATACACAGCTTGATGAACTTATTCTATTTTATTGTAAGGTTACATTATCAGAATTGCAAGTGTGAAAGTACTTCTATCCCCACATCTCCTTTACATCCCAAGAAACTAAGAAGACTCTTCTGAATCTCTCGCTCCACCTACACTCTTGTAGTGAGGTTAAGTTGACAAGTTTTATCAGAATCTTATCTTGGCTGTGTCTCTTTACCCTATCTTGCAAGATCATTCCCCCATACCATTACATCTGCCCAGCTAAAGCAAGCAGGCACTATTGGGCATCAGCAAAATAGGAAGCAATACAGGAAGATAAGACTTTTGCAGGCATATTGATTTTGCACAATTCAGCCTGCCTAGGTACCTGTTCCTTTTTATTATGTTCTTTGTCATCTATAATACAAAAATGTACTAACTCACTAACTTTTTACTGAGTGATTTGAAAGGATGAAATCTGATCTTTAGACCAAAATCTGCAATGAAACATCAACATAGGGGAAAACTATCTTCAGTAGTAAATAGACTATAACAGAAATCTCTCAGCAGATCGGTGAGGTCAACCATGGGAAATTTCTGCAAACATATATTTCTTGCTACTTCTGACTTAAGTAGAACAAGTATCTCAGAATAAATATATTTGCAAAATTTCCAGGATACCAGTCATAGGTTTAACATTGTCATAGTCCTGTTTATGTTCAATTTATACAAGAATCATCAAGTATAACTGGTTCCAGACGGTTTCATAGTAAGAAAGTGCTAATTTGAGATCCACCATTTCAAGTAAGGTTGTGCTGAAATCTGCCTTTTAATTTCCGCTCTGCCCTACTCCCAAAGAGACTTTAGTTTTACCATCAGGGTGCTTGAGAATTTATTTTAAAGTTTGTTCTATGTTTTTAAGTTTTATTGGTAGAGATGGCAGAAGCTGCAATTATTGGCATTCTTATGATCTATTACACATCTCTCCTCTGAAGCCTTGCTTACTGACCAATTTCCCAATCAGAAAAAATTATATGGGAAGAGTTTGCTTCCAGGTGTTCTTTCGGGAGATCTAATTAAAATACAGGACACTAGAGATGATGACTGTACAATGAAACGCAGGCTTGTCACACATTTCCTTTCGCCCCCTGGAAACCATACTCAAGTATACCATTATTTAATCATGTGAAATTCTTTCTTTTCTTGAAGGAAATTTCAGAAACAAATGCCCATGAGAATGAATAGCAAATGATATGGAGTGGGGGGAAAAACAAAGCAAAATCTTTCTTTTTTTCCCCCTTGAACAGTAGAAATTCCAAAAATAGAGCTTTGCATCCCTTTAAAATTCCAGGGTTTTAAGGCAATATTTCAGGGGCTAGAGTTTGATTTTGCATTGGAAAGACTATAGCTTCTGTTTATTCAGTCTTAGACACCTTCCTTGTTTGTTGTTGTTAATACTATTAAATGGCCTAATTCAGTGAATCATTCCTTTCCTCAGGAACCCATTAAGGATAAAATGTAAAGCCAATATGTGCATGTCAATATATATGTAAGTTTTGCTACTATGATGCAGAATATCTATGCTGAGATAGTCATCAACAAACCATATCTTCTCCAAACAGCGGTAACATCTCAGAGATATGACCTCAGATCTATGATTTATGGTGTTTTCATTAGGTCAGGGGCAGTAATTTCTGCTATTCATTCATTTAACCTTATTTGGCTCTAATCAGCAGAGTGGCAATACATTCTGGCAATATAAACCAATTCAAGATGACAATATAAAGAAATACATTTACTAGGATTTTTTAAAAAAAAAGTCCTGTGCATTTAAGCTTAAACTGATGTTTAGGAAATGTGCGGCTCTCTAGAACTACTCCATTAGACTTTGCCAGCAATATGCAGAAGGCACACTTGATGTGCGAAGTGTCTTTTTGAGACTTGAAGTCCCACTTCCAATATCTGAATAGGAAAAGTCACAAGCTGGAGTTAGATGCCCCATTGCCTTTTCTGCTATCATTCTGTGCTCCAAGATGAGGTTCAGTCAAAGAGCAGCAGAAGAAAAGGCAACAGGGAACTGCTAATTGAACTGAATTCATTGCTCAATGCAGGGGTGGGTTCTAACTTACCTCATTTGCTTCCTCCCGTGCCGCGTGGGCGCGCCTCGCACGCGCGCGCATGCACAGTGCAAAAAAATAAAAAATAATAATTTTTTTAAAAAAAAGCCAAAAACAAGATGGTAATGCATGCGCAGTGCCGGAAATTCAGCTTCTGCACATGCGCAGAAGAAAAAAACCCGGGAAAAAATTCAAAAAAAAAAAAAAAGGGGGCGGGGCCCCCGGACCGGCACCAACCCAACCGCCCCCCCGCTACGCATGCGAAGAAGAAAAAAAAAAATTCCCCCCCACAAATTAAAAAAAAATTAAAAAAAAATTCAAAAAAATTCAAAAAAAATTCAAAAAAAATTCAAAAAAAATTCAAAAAAAGATGGCGGCACCCACAAACCAGCACCGACCGAACTGGATCCATGATGTCATCGTGATGTCACCAGCGGGTCGCTACCAGTTCAGGCGAACCGGTCCGAACTGGAGGAACCCACCTCTGGCTCAATGAATTAAAAAAACTTTGATACCACCAAAAGTGAATTAGTAGGCAACCGAGTTTTCAGTTTGCAACCCTGATCCCTTACTTTATATATATTTTTTTATAATTTACATAGGCTTTGAATACCTACATATGCATTTTAGCATAAAGTGTCATCATTTAGCAAGATGTTGTGAAGTGCTGGGGAAATCAGGAGATTCAGACAGTTCAAATGAGTCTAAAGATTTATTGCAAGCTTAAGCTCTCTACAAGAATCTGAGCTAGTAATGGTCAAGGGAAATTAGCAGGAGTTAACCTAAAGGTGCTTTTTTCCAAGAGACAACTGGACTTTCTGGTTTTTCTTTGAAAATGTTTCGCTTCCCATCCAAGAAACATCTTCAAAGAAAAACCAGAAAGTCCAGTTGCCTCTTGAAAAAAGCACCTTTGGGACAACCATGACATGGATGACTGAGACTCTCCGTAGACATTTAGCAGGAGTTAAGAAAGTCATTCAAGGTGGGTTGGATTTAGATCTCTTGTGGGCATGACTGATGATGCGTTTGACCTCAGGGTCAGCCTGGTCATCTCTTACAGATGTCATGGGATTGTTAGAGAATTTAGGTAAAGTGGCCACTTTAACAGTTTTCCAAAAACAACCCAATTTCTCTGATTCAGTTGAATCATGTTTTAACCTAGACTCAGCCGCAGTAATTGGTTTAATACATTCAAACACAATGCCTTCTTTGGGTCACAGATTTTTACTCTGCACATTGTGGAAATACGAGAATAAGAATATTGTGTTTTAGAAGCAATTTCTAACTTTACAATATTGTACCACAGTATATATACTGTAGATTAAAAAGGATACTACAGTAGACCCACCCCACAGATTCCTGTTCAGATACATTTGTATAAACAGAAATACTCTAGCATAAGCTCATTTTTGTTTTTACCAGAAATGGAAGTGAGGTGAATCTAAATAAGGAAGGTGGGGAGAGAGGTGTTTCTGTGGTGGCACCCCATGTATGGAATTCACTCCCCAGAGTGACTTTCCTTGCATCCACATTAGCATTGTTTGGGCACCAGGTGAAGACCTTTTATATTCTCAGGCTTCCGATCTGTCTTTTAAATATCTTTTAATTGCATTTCAGTTTTTTAATTTTTTTAATGACTGCTTGGCAGCCACAATGCTCAGCTGTTGATCGCATCCTTGGTATATGTCTTGCTGATTGCAGGTTCTGTATTTCTTTCATTGTCAGCTCCAAACTTCACATTAGTGGCCTCAATGGTAGTAATTGGGAATTGATAGTTGGCACCATTCCCAATACTGGTTAGGAATTCTGGTAGTTGCAAACCCACCAAATGGAAAGATTCTCTAAAGCTTTTTCCTCTTCTCTCCACCTCTCTCACTCTCCCTCCCTCGCCCGCCCCCCCCTCTCTCTTTCATCAGAGAGATGATAAAATGTTACAGAACTTTTACAAGCAAAAGACATGCAACTATTTCTTTTTGACATCAAAGTCCATTTTCCATATTGCATCTGTCAGTGTCTCCCTATACTATTAAAAATAGTGACTTCCTTTCAATTCCACAGGCTTTGCTTGCTCTACATAAAATATCAGAATACAGTTTCTCCCCCTATTAGAGCTACCAAAGCACAACTACTTCTACCCCTCCTTCTCCTCTTCCTACAAACTGCACAAAAGTAAATCAAAACATGTGAAGGCTAGAGATACGTATTTTGCACTAATGTGTTGTTTCAGTATATATCCTGGATTTATGCCTGGATTCACAATTCTCTTCCTTTTCACCTAAGATACAGTTTCATTTTTTATTTGGCAAAATAAATATGGAAAGTTTAATTACAATTTCTAACTTATTAATAAATGATGGCTAGAATGATCTATTGCAGTACTTAGTTTTATTGTGGAAAGGCAGTTTTGCCTTATTCTGTAGGTTGTAGATAATGATAGAAAGCAAGAGTATTTTACACTGAACCACCTGGTGCCATATTCTCCTAGTATGTGAATAAGGCACTGCAGGAAAGGAACTGCAGCTGCTATTGTTTAGGTCCAAATGTACCTATTAACACTTAACACCACCTACAAGTTCTGCTTATTTGTTTGTTTGATGGTCTTAGAAGAGGCAAGGCTTGACAGTTGTCTGTCGGTCAAAATAAGTCATTAACATACAGATAGTCTTGACATACGACTACAACTGAGCGCAAAATTCTTGTTGCTAAGCAAGACAGTTGTTAAGTGAGTTTTGCCCCATTTTATGACTTTTCCTGCCACAGCTGTTAAATGAATCACTGCAGTTGTTAAGTTAGTAACATGGTGGTTAAGTGAATCTGGCTTCCCCATTGACTTTTCTTGTCAGAAGGTTGCAAAAGGTGATCACATGATCCCGGGACACTGCAACCGCCATAAATATGAGTCAGTTGCCAAGAGTATGAATTTTGATCACATGACCATAGGGATACCACCAGGGGTGGGTTCTGACTTACCTCGCTGCTGGTTTTCTTCCTCCCTTGCCGCGCGCGCGCATGCACAGTGCTGAAAATCCAGCTTCTGCGCATGCACAGAAGCAAAAAACAGCTTCTGCGCATGCACAGAAGCAAAAAACAAGATGGCGCCGCCAAGAGAGCCTGTTCGGGGGTGTGTCCAGCCGGCCATCACTGCTGGTTTGGCAAGCGGGGGGAATTCCTGCTACCAGTTCTAAAGGACTGGCCCAAACCGGCAGGAACCCACCTCTGGATACCGCAACAGTGTTAAGTCACTTTTTTCACTGCCAATGTAATTTTGAATGGTCACTAAACGAACTGTTGTAAATCGAGGACTACCTGTACATTAATTTGAAAATTAAAAATACTCCAGGAATAATAAGAGAAAAATTGGAAAAGCAATAATAAGGAGTGAGAACTTAAATGTCTCTCTATAGTCAAAGCAAAAGCTGTCTGTCTCCTCCCATATCCCCCTTCTGCTCAGCTTATACTGTAGGAAATGGAAAGGAAAAGCAATTTCATTAGTTCCAAGGTAGCAATTTTGGGGAATCCAGTTTGAGGAATTCAGGAATTAAAAAGCTATAGGTCTGTATGTTTGAGGATTTTCTAAATATATAGCTAAAACAAATTGTATCATTTTGAGTTTCATTTCCAGCAAAAGCATTAATAGCAGTTGATCTTTCCACACAAATTTTATATGGCATATCAGGGGAGTGGGGGGGGGGGGCTTCTAGTTTGAAATACTTTTTCAACAAAAGCAGAAGTCTTGTCATTTCTAAAGGACCTTTAGATGATCTTCATCCAAGTTTTGTATGTCTCCGTAAGACATTCATTCTATATTTACCTGAAATATTTCTTTCTCAAATAATTTTACCTATAAAAACAGGTTCACTGAAGATAATATTGGAGGCGTATTTTTCCCCCTCATCCAGTCATTGCTTTTTTGAGTAGGTTGTTTTACATTCAGGGTTGTCTGAAAAGAGAAATCATGAAATACTAATGAATAGAGCTCTAAAACAAATAGCTTTCTTTCCATGGAATAGAAAATCCAGAGATTTAAAGCAACCACAGATTTCTTGGTTAAGCATAGCAAACTGAGCTAGATTTATTATACTATAACCATGTAATTTAGATGTGTTTGCTTTATAATATTAAGCTGAAAGATCATCAGTTGGTCTACTGGTTAGCACACTGAGGTAGAAATCCGTTCTAGTCCCATGCTAGGCAGAAAGCCAGTTGGATGGCCTTGGGCACTTTCTTTCAGTCCTAGGAAGAAGGCAGGGGCAAACCGCTTCTAAAAAAAAATTGCCAAGAAAACTTATCATTTCATGCATTTATTTGCTGCCTGTCCTGCCACAAGATGACTTTGGGCAGCTTACAAGCAATAAAACTAATACATATACATATATTTCTAGTTGCAATAAAAATATAGATTGCGATTAAAATTATGATTAAAAAAATGGTCATCAGGGAACAGGGCATGCAGGGGGTGAGGTGAGATCTGCTTTTGGTCCATCAATCATCTCCAGTGGGATATTTCCCCATTGGGGCTCCAAGCCAACCAGCAGAGCCAGGTCTTCAAGCCCTTAAAGAAGTTCAGGGCAGTGGAGACCAAGATGTTCCAAAGGTCAGGAGCCAACTTCGTGGACTTGTCCAGGCAGTCTCCAAGAATCAGACACAATTGAATGGAAAGGGAAAAAAAGGGAATTTCAGAACACTGTAAGACTAATGTGATGTAGTATTACTACTGTATTGCAACAATTAGTATACATTAAGATACTCATTAGTATGATTAAAACCTCAGTTACATTGATTAGAAAGTACTTATGTTTTCTCAGGGAATACAGCGTGTAGTGCAGATATTATTTTATTCCAGGCTTTGCATCTCAAGAATGCCCTTGTGGAATAGATTATGGGAATCAATTTCATTTAGGAAATGGAGCATTTGGGCCAAAAGTGGCTGTACAAAGAATAGGCCAGCAGAGAATCGGGGGCAATGAGAGGGAAGGGAATTTGTCATCAGATGAAAATAAGGAACTTGATACCATTTAACAGTCAAGATGGGAGAGCAAATGTTCCCAAGCAATACTAAATAATTTAATATTCTGATTTTAATAAAACAGGAAAAAGCTTAAAATAGATAGTCTTGCATTTGTTTTAAATCATGGATACAGATAATATAATATGATTTGTGCTCATGAATATAAAAATATCATAGACTATCCTTCTACAAAATTTATTTTCATTGATAAGCATTCATGTTAGGAAAAGGAAAATAGCCCATTGAATTTTAATCTTTAATATTGAAGAAAGAGATGCTAGGACCATGTCACACTTCAGGGGTGGGTTCTAATTTTTTTTACTACCGGTTCTGTGGGCGTGGCTTATTTTGTGGGTGTGGTTTGATGGTCATGTGACTGAGTGGGCATGACCAACTTGACATCACACATGTACAATCAGTCACATGACCCCCACCACCAAGCCACGCCCACTGAAACAGTGGCGAAAATTTTTGGGACTTTTTGACACTTTTTTTTAACACTCCGGCTCCATATCCAGGTTGGGACGCTGTGGGGTGGTGGTGGTCATCTCGGCTTTCCCTCCGTTGCCCTTCCTGGATGAAAAGCTCCCCTTCTCGTCTCTGACAGGCTTTCCCCACGGTTGCATCCGGAGCACCCCACTCCTGCTGGCGCGCTGAGCCGGGCCGATCCGTGAGATGAGCATGCAGGAGAAAGGCTCGGGGGCGGCTTCACTGAGGCCCAGGCCCCCAGTCAAGAGGGTGACCCTGTTTCTGCGGCCTGCCAGCCACGGCTTTTCGGCCGGGAAGGGCAACGGAGGGAAAGCACGAAGCAGCTTTCTTCTCACCGGCTGACCGGAGAACTTTTCGGCATTGTTGTTGCCGAGCTCCTGGAGAGCCACGCTCATGCTAGCCCGCATGAGCATGGAGCCAGCCGTGGGCGAGCCGGGCAGGCCAGGGGCAATGGCAGTGGCAGAGTCCAGCACTTGGGGAGGGCAAGGAAAGGTGTTCACATTTGGAGAGTCCTTTTTGCCATAAGGTAACTGGCTAACTGGCAATCTCCAGCATGTCTTGCAGCCCTCCCACTTTTGCTGGCGGGCGGCGGGGTGTGTGTGTGTGAAAAGCGAGCTCTAGGTGGTGGCAAGCAGCGCTGTCCTGGGACATCTGCCCGGCCTCTTGGAGTGCCGCCCGCCACCACCTAGAGCTCGCTTTTCACACACACCCCACCACCGCCCAAACCCATGCAGGGAAACTTCCCGGGAGTTCCAAGATGCCCCAAACTCCGGAGTATTTTCCTGCATGGCTTTTGCCGGCGGCGGCGGGGGGGAGAAGTGAGCCACCTGGAGCTTGCTTTTCAAACCCCCCACCACCACCCAAACCCGTGCAGGGAAACTTCCCGGGAGTTCCAAGATGCCCCAAACTCTGGAGTTTTTTCCTCCGTGGCTTTTGCCGGCAGGGGGGATAAGCGAGCCACCTGGAGCTTGTTTTTCAAACCCTCCCCGCCACCCAAACCCGTGCAGGGAAACTTCCTGGGAATTCCAGGATGCCCTGAACTCCGGAGTTTTTTCCTGCATGGCTTTTGCTGGCAGGGAGGGGAGAAGCAAGCTCCAGGCAGTGGCACTGCCTGGCCTCTCAGACCACCGCCTGACACCGCCTGGAGCTCGCTTTTCACACACACACACCACCGCCCAAACCCGTGCAGGGAAACTTCCCGGGAGTTCCAGGATGCCCCGAACTCCGGAGTTTTTTCCTGCACAGCTTTTGCCAGCGGGGAATGAAAAGCGAACTCCAGGCAGTGGCAGGCAGCGCTGCCCGACCTCTTGGACTGCTGCCTGCCACCACCTGGAGCTCTCTTTTCACACACACACACACCGCCACCCAAACCCATGGAGGGAAACTTCCTGGGAGTTCCAGGATGCCCCACCGCCACCCCTCTCGGCCGCAGTGCAGCAGCTGCATCTCCTGTTAATGCGAGGGCTGCTAGCTCCCTTCCCCGTGGCTGGGCAGCCCCGACATGCTTGCCTGCCTCGATCCTGATGGGAGCTCCAGCCACAGTGGTGGTGGAAGGAAAGTTCCAGAGCGATGGCAGCAGCGCTCCAGGAGGGCAGCCCTGAGGGCCCTGGGAAAGCGCACAGTAAGGAGTTGCTGCTTTGGGTCCTCCCAGTCCGGAAAACGCTGCGGGAGAAACTACTGCGGGCTTCTCCATCTACGTGAGCCCGGGGAGTGGCGGCAAGGAAGTGCCAGAAACTCAGCTTCTGCACATGCGCAGAAGAAAAAACCCAGGGAAAAAATCCAAAAAAAAATTAAAAAAATTCAAAAAAATTCAAAAAAAAAAAAGACATGGCGGTGCCCACGGACCGTGACGTCACCAGTGGGTCGCTACCTGTTCGGGTGAACCGGTCCGAACCAGGAGGAACCCACCTCTGTCACACTTCCAATTCAAAAGGTGGTTTGGAGATTTGTTTCTGAATCTGCAGCCATTTTGTGAATTCAACAGGAGACACGTTGGTTTGCAGGGACTGTAATCAGATGATACTTTCACATTCCCAGCAGGGTCTAGGACAGCTTGCCAAGGCCAACTGGCCATGGGACAAGGGTTACACTAATATTGAAGAAATGGTGGAATAGAATCATTAAAGAAAGGATGCAAAAGGAGAAAAAAAGGAATGTGAATGACAAAAAGTTAAAATAACTTTTTAATTATTTGAAATAATTAAATTGAATTGTTGAATGTACCAGTCCAGTAGATGCAATGAAGCTGGTCAGTCATTTCTGTAACTTTCAGAAGTTATTTTCTCATTCATTTTCTCACTCACATGTACACTACTGCCCCAAAGGTACAAAGCCCATTTCCAGTTTTTTCCCCTTGGCTGATTTTACTAATCCCTATCCCATCTGTCAGCCACATCAACATCCCTCCCTGTAGAGTCACAACATTTGTTATGATTGTTCAGGAGTACAGAGATTATAAAAGAGCCAAGCATTGCCCGTATCAATAAACTATGGATCACACCATACTATATCTATCATTTGTATGTATCCTGTGATGAAAGTCTAATGTATAGAACAGTATTAGTAAAAGCAATATTATTAGCCACTTAATGATTTCAAAAATAGTTAGGAAATGGTTTGAATAATGTATATGCATTACTTTATGTATCAATCAAAATACTACATGGAAAGATAAATATTCTGATGCAGAATATATGTATATATAAATTCTGCATCAGAATATTTGTCTTTCCATATAGTATTTTGATTGATACATAAAGTAATGCATATACATTATTCATTATAAATGCATATATTACTTTATACATTATAAAGTAATAAACACACACACACACACACACACACACACACACACACACACATCATGAAAGTATCTCAGTGGGGAAAATGTATCTTGAACTTTGATTACTGCATAGAATGTCCAATGCTCAAGTTTTGAAGGTCAGTCTTCTTGTTAAGCAGATTTGCATAGTTTTTTTTTCCAGGTATGCTGTCATACGCTTTCTCATTAAAGTCAACTAACATAAAAATGAGCCTGTGAACTAGGTCTTATAAAGAATAGATAAAAAATAAAGTATTGTTATCATTTGATTGCCTGAAGACTACTAATTTGCTTCTGGGGCAGGAACATATATCTTAACACGGTGGTTGTGACCTTTAAAGTGATAAATAAATTTGCGTGACACTCTTTCCCAAAGGAATAAACCTAGAGTCGGACAGGAAAGAAATATACCCCTTACAATTAATCATTAAATTGCAATGTATCTCTCACAGGGTTTCTCCAACTTTGCATAATTATAGTTGCTTGCTGTAGGCTAGCACAGGCAAAAGGGGAGAGATGTCAAAACTTGCTTCCATTTACCCTGGGCAAGTCCAGAGCTACTCTGATTGGCCAAAGTAGGAAGCAAATCTCAGAGGAAACTCAGTCCTCCCATTAAGCCTGGACAAGCAACAGTAGTTAAAACAAACAAACAAAAAAAAAAACCCCTCAAAGAACTGTGACCCAACTGTAGCATATATGAAACCCTGGGATTTAAGACTCATCTTAATTATTTCATTTAATTTATCTTTGATAAATGATTCAGTTGTTGAGGAAATGACCACCATTTTTAAGCAACATGAATTACAATTTTACTTCTGCCTTCTCTATTAACTCTGCTCGTCACAAGGCAGTTGGGAAGTATCCAAATGGTAATCACATGACCATGGGATGCTGTGATGGTCATAAATGCAAGGATTAGTCACAAAGCTTTTTTTTTACACCACCCTATTAAATGAAGGAGTTGGTAAGCAAGACTATCTATTGCTGTGAAAATTAGTTTTCATCTCTGGTGGACACAATCTAATATTAAGGATAGAATAGAATACTTTCTAGTGAATTAAAGCATGTGCAACTCTTTCCTAGATTATGTTTATTCTATTGTTTATTCTATACTATTATCCATAATAATTGTAGGATAATGTGTCACACAGTTGACTGAATCAAATTGCCATCAAAATAATATCTTCTGTAAACTTGAAATATATTTTATTAGGCACATAAGGAAAGCTTTGCAGGCTGGGTTATCCTATTTCCAACAGTAGCCAATTTGTGAATAGGGATAAGAAAAAATCAACATAGATTTCATTACAATAGAAATGGTGTGAATGCCACACACAAGTTGTGTAGATGAGGGCAAAATGAATAAGGAAAGTTGCATATGAAACAAATATATATATTTAAAATCTTTTTAAAAACTACCATACTCTAACCTGGAGTTTTGAAAGCAAAGATTAATGACAGAATAACCATGTGGATAAGATATAAGTTGATACTGTACAACACTATAGTTAAGCTGTAATTATTAAAACCAATTATACATTCAGTGTGGATTAGGTTTAGAGGTTTTGCTTGTCTGATGTAGCATGCTGTCTATTCCTAGGGAATATTTTAAAAACTACCAGTATGTTGTGAATGGAGGGATGTACTTTACAAGGTACCGTAAATAATAGAAAAATTGGATGTTACTGAGGGGCTTTGTGAGACTGCTGGGTTTTTTGTGTATTTTTGTGTGTGTTTATTATTTTATTATTTATTTATTTTATTTATTTGTTTGTCAAACATGTACAAGATAGCAGGTATGGGTATAAACATAAACATAATCAAAGTGAATACAGATAGATGAGGACAATAGGACAGTAGGACAGGGACGGTAGGCACGCTGGTGCGCTTATGCACGCCCCTTACAGACCTCTTAGGAATGGGGTGAGGTCGACAGTAGACAGTCTAAGGTTAAAGTTTTTTGGGTTTGGGGAGGAAACCACAGAGTCAGGTAGTGAATTCCAGGCATTGATCACTCTGTTGCTGAAGTCGTATTTTCTGCAGTCGAGTTTGGAGCGGTTTACATTACATACACTACATATACACATTACATACAATACCTTTAAAAGTGTTGCTGAATTCTGCAGTCGAGTTTGGAGCGGTTTACATTAAGTTTGTATCTATTGTGTGCTCGTGTATTGTTGTGGTTGAAGCTGAAGTAGTCATTGACAGGTACGACATTGTGGCACATAATTTTATAATTTTATGA
>QLTV01001684.1:3298487-3309568 GCA_003457575.1 Thermophis baileyi
GGAAGGAAGGAAGGAAGGAAGGAAGGAAGGAAGGAAGGAAGGAAGGAAGGAAGGAAGGAAGGAAGGAAGGAAGATTGATTTCCAATACTCCCTGCCACTTACTACAAGGAAACTCAATGGGGAAGCTGGTAGGAAATTGGAAATCACTCCTGCTCCCACTGCTTTTTTGCCCACTCATTGATTTTCTGTTTCTCTGTTTAGGTAAAGAAATATCTCTGAAATGATGTATCCAATGGGGTATGAATTCTCTATTATTATTATTATTACCATTAATCACACCTTTTAGTCTCTATAATCTCTCTATGATTTTCTATTATGGCTAATGGAGTTGCCACCATCTCTTTTCTTAAATTCTTTCTATATCAAATATGGTCTCAAAACCACAGTTACCCTACAGACTTTTTTGGAGGATCAAGCTACAGGGGAGGAAGTTCTCAGCTTGATTTAAAATAATAACTAATGTTACTGCTACTCTCAAATTTGCTTACAGTGACACAATCTTTATAATAGTTACTTTTGTTTAGTTTCAGGCTATACCTATAAATAAAAACGGATTTATAATCCTGACTTTCCAGCCTAATTACTTCTATTCAAGAAGGATTAGACAGAGAATGTGTTGGGTAATTTTTTCCCAGGTTCAGGTGTAAGAAGAGCTGAGGGTCGGCCAGCTGCTACCTGGTATGATATAAGGTGATGGGAAGATGTTAAGAGCTGGAGAATAAAGTAGTTTCTGCTCCCTCTGGCATGACTTTTTTCATTAGTCATGTTTCCAAACAAATTCTTCTAGTATGACGTTTTCATGATTAATTACACTGGTTTACAAGGAGAAAGCCTCGGAAATGAAAGTAGCTTAATTTTACCAGAATTGGGTCACTAATAAAGGAAAATTAAGTCCTGAGTATTAATTGGCTCCAATTTCCAAAATATAGCTTCAGGTCAAAATTGCATCAAAATAATTCAAAATTACAAGGGGGATGTGCGATTATACTCCATAACATTTCTTCAAAATGTGATATAGCAATGAGAATGATGCCACACCAATCATTATAAATGTATCTTTTTATTGATACCAATAACATAACTTTCCATTCATTTATTGGTTTTTCATGTAACATTTTTATGCTTTTTGCATGAAAAACCGACAAGCTCTAACATCACACTAAATGACAAAGTTCCATATTTATTTGGTATCTAAACTGCGCTTTTTGGCTTTTCTCTTGTGAACAGCCATTGGATCATCCCTGAGATTCCAGCAGTAATCGGCAAGCATGGACAGACTCCATTTTTTCTCCATGCCTGCAATATCCTTGTGGAATCTCTCCCATGCTCATCACTCACTGCCCCACAGTTCAAAGGGAAACAGTCTAAATGCAAGTGTAAGAAGTGAATTTTCAGTGATATGTTTACATCAAGTGCTTTATAGGACCTAAGCAAATTTTCCACATGTTTTTCATAGTCATCTGCCTTGCTGTTCTCAAAGTGAAGATAAATTTATATACTTCCATGTGGTACCATTTTCATTGTTCTACCGTATTTTGTTGAGAAGTTACAAGGCATCATGATCATTAGACACCTCCCTTCCTTGTAGGCCTGTGTATAAATCTTTATTGTGAAATATCTTGAAAACTTTAGCCAACCAGCACCTTTATCACCTGTTTTCTAATTCATCTAATCAAAATATGTAAAATTAACACATTTTATCTTGGAGGTTGATAATTTCCCAAAATTTGTAGATCAATGTTATCAATTACAGGGTAAATAACTGTGAATTATTTTATATTTTTATTGGGATTTTTTAAAATTAAATGTTGTACACCACCTAGAATCACTTTGAGATAGGCAGCTATACAACTATGATAAATAAATAAAGTAATAAATAAACATTTTGAATTGATTCAAATATCATATTCTGCTCTAACATGAATACTGTCTCAAATCTGGTCAGGTTATATATGTCCTTCCACATTTTATCTTGTGAGAGTGCTCATACTATGCCACCCAAAAATATTCTAGATAGGCAGAAAATCTAGAAGAACACAAAAAAGTAGTTTTGAAGAAAAGAAAGAAACCTTGGGCGTAATTATCTTCCTGTACAATATGACTAGCAGATTTATATTTACTCAACTATTAAATATGAAAAAAGCATTCTGATCCAATCACTCTTTGTTTCCTTTATTTGTCCTTTGATTTATCAAAATTGTAGCTTTATTTTATTTGAAACAAGGAAAACTGAAGTTGGTTTAAATATATGAGATGTTCAATTTAAATTGATAGCAGCTTTAAGGGTCCTAAAGACAAAATAGATTTAAATTTCTTTTTAATGTATTACTGAGGTCTCATTTTAATTGTAACTAGATCTTCCATCCATCAGTTCTAGTGTATCACTAGCATGACTTTATTTATTGGAGAAATGCTGGAGTTGTCTCTTTATAACTGATACATATTTCACTATTCTACAGCATAAAATGGATGCATCACTGGAAAAAAATATGTCAATAGTCAACAAAGCAACAAAATGTTAACAGTTCTATTAATTTTAAGATTATGATATCTCACATTTGTTTGTGCCTATGTCTATTTAGGACTGCTTTTTAAGTCAAACTATTGCAATTCCAATTTGCTGATTTGGAAATGTATCTTCCAATGATGGTTATTTCATGAGCCTATTTCCCCACATTATAAAATGAGGAACTTGTGCATCCTAAGCTCTTAAAAATAGGACCAGATCAGCAGTGTACTACGAACTAATAAAAAGTTGAATGAATCCAGGTTTCTTCCTTTGTAAAGCGGCTGTTAACAGAAAAGAGCTTCTAGTGGAACAAAGTGAATAATTTATTATCTGATTCCCTTGAAGTTCTCCTTCACCTCAGATTCCTAGAGAATCCTTCATCTCACTAGAATTAAGAAGAGAATTGATAAAACTGCATTCTCTGTTTCTTCACCATAAGCAACTGCATATTTCTGATTCCGAACTCTGCATCCTACTTTTTATTAATACTGATTCTAAACATGGAATTAGCAATTGAAAAAGTGCCAACAATATGTACATTTGTTAGCTCTGGTTTTTGTAATGAAAAAGGCAACCCTAAACCAAGATTTAAATATTTGTTTGTGTGTGCATACACACACACACACACACACACACACACACACACACACACACACACACCCACATGACACACACACACACACACACACACACACACACACATGCATACCTACTGTCCAGGATTAATGGAGCATTGAGTATTGAGAAGTAAAAATTACACACATTTCTAAATTGTTATTGATAATCGTACATTCTGTCAAATATTTAATCCACTTAATTCTAACTAGTTTTCCGTTGTTGTTTTTCTTTTTAATACGCTTTGGTAATTTATAGATTAGTCATTGGGGTAAGTTTTCGTTTAACTTTAGTGGTATAACCCAAGGCCAACTAGCAGAGTGTTTTGAAATACTTAAATACTGAAAGCAGTTAATGTGCCAGATTTATTATTTAAAAAATCCTGATAACCTTTCAGATAATTAGCAAACATTCTGAAATTTGGGGAAATATCTTAAAGGTCAGTTGTGTTAATTAAAATGCTGACTTCAACACCAAACTTTATATGAAAATGAAATTACTTAAGCTGCCAAAACCCATATGAAACAATGGTTTAAAAAGAGGTTTGATGGAGTAATGAAGAATACAGTTTATGCTTAGAATAGTAAAATACAAAAAATGGGAAACATTATGAAAGCTACTAGATTAAGTTTACGTTGTAGGAAAAGAGCTTAAGAACTTTACAATATGATTGCAATGAAAGATAAATCTCATATAAGAATTTGAATCAGATGGGAGACTCAGTTTTGTATGCATCAAGCTGACAACTCAAAGAATACTCACTCCTAAGTATTTGACAGTATCTTAGATAGACAGTCTTGGAGCAGGCAAGATAGAAAATCCCATGAATTTGATAGAAGTGAATCAATTATAATAGTCATAAATCCATTGCTCTCACCAATGCTGCTAAATTAAATGTTTTCAGTTTCTTTTTCAGGAAAAGTATACTCAGAACTTATTTTGGTCACTGGTGAGACATGGATGTAAATCTCATTAGAATAAATTTGTTACTGGAAATATTTGACCAAGATTTATATTAAAATTGTATTTTTCATCTTAAAGATTGGCTTCTAATGAAAATCGACATAGACTTGCAGTCCTGATAAAGGACTGAAAATACACAAAAAAGTATTTTATATTTTGTCATAATATAGAGCTCATAATTGATGGCCAAATATCCTGGCTGTCAGGGTTCCAAGTAACATACCCATAGCAAACAAGACTCCGAGGCAGGTATTCCTCAAAGAATAAGTTTATTGGATATGTCATATTGGCATAGGCTGGTGAAAACCGACTCTGATTATTCCCAGTTTTCACCTAATTAAAAGTAAAAGTTTTTCACTTTCTCAAAACAATCAGTCACATGGTCCAATCAGGATACTGTCCAGTTGCTAGGTGACTCCAGTCCCCTCCTTCCGAGCACCTGCAGGAATGTCCTTGGTTCCCACGAGAAAGTATTTTGTTTTGACTACAACACCCCAACTATCTCTATTCCCCCCTCCCTATCCCTCTTCTCCAGTGTGTCAGCACTGAAGTCTCAAAATGGCCTCAGTCAGGGTTGACACTTGCCTCCTATAATTTGACCATTTAGTATCTATGTTTTGATATATAACTGTTTCCCATGACTTCTTTAAATGCAAGAGACTGAATCATAAATCTTGTAACTTCAAAGTATGTGCTGTATCCATATGCTAAACTATATAAACCAATGTATATTTGACTCTCTTTTGGGGTGAGATTAAATTACTCCTTGGAGTAGGAACCCACAGCAAACTCACTTTTCAAAAACTCAGTGGGTGGGCCAGATATTTTAGGAGATATGGTTCTGAAGATACCCAGGAGCCAAACTATCTATTGAAAGAATCAGCTTTTTGCAATAGTCCGGGAAGCAAATTAACAGCAAAATCACTGATTGTAGAATTGTTGTTACATTTCTGAATCTGCCATGCATTTTGGGTCATCTGAAACTGGCAGAACCATGTAGAGTGTACTACAAGAATTTAATTGTGAGGTGATGAAGGCATCAGTCACTTTTATCAGGGGTAGCTTCAAAATAGATCACAACTTTCTCAAAAGAACCTCTGAGTCAAGGAAGACCTGTAAATCGTAGATTAGTTACTCTAAGAGAATGAGGCTCCATCCACAGCTAAAACTAGACCTGGGATCAAGCTAGATTTATCTCCAACAGAATGTCCTTGTAATGGACTGTGAGAATTACTTTGGGAACAATAGGAAGAGCTGCAGCTTAGACAACAGTCTGATAAATGAAATATGAATCCAAAGGAGAAAGGGGTATCCAGAAATGGTCTCAAAGGGGTAGCAGAAAGGAGGAAGTGCTTTCAGACTTTCAAGATTTTGTTACTGTAACTTTACAATAAAGGTACTATTAGTGCTCATAGTTTTCCGGGCCTGATTGGACTATCTCAAAGAGATGGTAGTTTGAGAGGATTTTTATCTGGGCTTATTTTGATCTATTCAGTTTACAATCCCAGGTCATGAGTTGTATACTATCTCTGGTTCACTTTGGGGTGTAATCTATAACTAAGTGATATCATATACTGAAGAAACCTCTGTCAAACCAATACTTGACTTTTCTTAGATATTTCATGTAGATGTTCAACAGCATGGGAAAAAGAACTGAAGCCCCAATTATACCATAGGAAACCTTCAACTTATTGTCTCTCACTCACATACAATTGAAACCCTTAAGAAAAGAAAAGGCCACTGTAGAACAGTATTTCCATTTTTCTTTCCTTATAAATTGCCTAGAACAGTGATGGCTAACCTTTTTGTCATCGTGTGCCGAAAGTGCGCGTGTGCGCAACAGCGTGTGCACGTGTGCCTGCACCCATAATGCAATGCGTGTGCAATACCCCCCCCGTGTGCCCCACCCCCATGCATGCATGTACGCACGACCCCCCCGCACTCCACCCGCCCCCATGCATGCGTGCCCGACCGTCCCCGCTCCCCGTTTTGGGCCTAGAATGCCTCCCTGCAGCCTCCTGGGACCAGAAATGGGCCATGGGGGGGGCACGCCGCACCCCCCCACACACACACCATTTTGGGCCTAGCATGCCTCCCTGCAGCCTCCTGGGACCAAAAATGGGGTGCGGGGGGACGCTGCACCCCCTGTGCTCCCCCCACCCCCATGCGTGCATGCGTGACCCCCACGCATGCATGCGCGTCTCCCGCATGTGACCCCCGTGCATGCATGGCACAGACCCAAAAATCAGCTGGCTGGCGGGAGGCGCGCATGCATGCACGGTGGAGCTGAGCTGGGGCAACTGTTCGTGTGCCCACAGAGAGGGCTCTGAGTGCCACCTGTGGCACGCGTGCCATAGGTTCGCCATCATGGGCTTAGAAGGATACCATGGTCAATGTTATCAAATGTTGATTACAGGTCTAGTAGCACTGTACGTAGTATACTTCATTCACCCAGATCCTAACAAAGGTCATATACCTGTGAACTAATGGTATTTTTATCTCAACCAAAGGGCATCTAGAAAATCTGTTTCCTTTAGGACCCTCTATAGCTGAAAATCCACTGCTTTCTCCAACAAAAAGCAAAGCAAAATAAAATATTATAAGCAGAAAGCATTATACTCTGTACACATTTTCTATATTATCCAAAAATATTACCCAGTGTATGATCATCACCACTCTTTCCTATAATTTCCAAGAAATATAATTCTAAAGCATCTGTTTTTTTCTGTTATGTTTTCTTAAGGGATTGAATGTCAAATTCCAATGTTAAATGAATATGTGGCAATTATGGAATTTAATGGCAATCTTATGTAAGTTTTAGAGAGTGCAGTTTTGCTAATATCACATTTTATGTCCAGCAATTCCTTACTATATTCCTAAGAGAGGAAAAATATCCTGGGTAAGCAATGAATAATAAAAACCATTATTTGTAAAGGATTCTCTGCAGTGAACATTTCCAGGGGAGTTATAAGGTGGGTTCATCATTTAGCAATTTTCCAGGTTTAAGTTTAAAAGCCAAAGACTTTTAAGGTTTAGTAGATATCTGTGACTGGAGGTAGATTCACATGACCCCAAAGGGGAGTAATAAAATTTCCAAGAGAAATAACTTTTCAGATTAAATGTGTAAAGATGGGGAAGAGAAGATAAAAAAGTTTAAAAATCTAGTTTAGTATAAGAATTTATTCTGACCTTGTAGAATTTCCCAAGGTTTGGGACTTTAAATGTCGCTTATGCTTTTAGTTCAATTCCGCTTTCTCACAGAGTAATGAGAACAGCTGATAATTATGCTCATATCTGTAAATTTCCACCAATGTAGTCTCATAGAGGGCACATGAACAACCAGTACATATCTGGATTCATTGGGATGTCAGTAGTAGAAAATCTATATTGTACAAGAACCATTGGCCCAACATGGGGAAAAAATATCAAACAGTTTCATTTAAGTAATCAATGTATTTCTATATGTACAGTATAAGGTTAATCAAAACACATATGCTTTCATGCTAATGTACAGTTCAATAAAAGAGAAACATAATCAAAATTATTAATGTTACTACATTGATTTGTTTGTTCTGCTTGTTACTCAGAGCAGAAAAATAATTATTTTTTTCCTTTTTATAACTATAGTCTTACACAAAATAATTTAGTTAAAATCACTTCTTAGTTGTCAGGGATACAGTGGCTAAAATTGAAAATCCTGCCACTCCACAGATTGGCTATGATGTTTCCTGGGACTTTTTTTTTTTTTTTAAGTGCTTGACATTTTCCCCATTTTCACTTTAATGTGTGATTTAAGCAAAGGAGGTATGTAAAGATACCGATTTAAAGATATACTGTACTTCCAAATATATTTAACTCAAATTATAAATAATGAAGAGCTAATTATGAAGTTTTAAAATGTTATGAAATCCAATGATACTAATCACACAGTTTATGTTTAGTACAAGATATGCAAATTAGATCAACTTGCATGAAGATTTTTATATCTCATATTATCTGACTCTTCCTAAACTCTACTATTCTTTAATAAATTTAAAGAGAATATGTACCTAATACCATTGGATGAATATGGTAGAAGACATGAGACTCCTTTGCTTTTAATATATTTTCTACGAGTGTGCAAAGCTACAAAAATGTTGATTTAATTCAAAGGAGTAATTGCTTCCTGATTGAAATCTTTGACTCAAGTCTTCAAACAAATCCAAAGTGTCAAATTGAGTTCTAAAACAATTCAAAGATTTGAATGAACTTTCTGGTTTTGCAGGGCTTTGGCTGTCCTATAAATAGACAAAAGAAGGGAATGCAATTGTATGGGGTGATAGGTTCTTTCATTATATATATATATATATATATAATCAAATGTGTGTGTGTGTGTATTATATTAAGTGTGTGTGTGTGGACAGAGAGAGAGAGAGAGGGAGAGGGGGAGAGAGAGAGAGAGAGAGAGGGGGAGAAGGGAAGAGAGGGAGAGAGAGAGAGAGAGAGAGAGAGAGAGAGAGAGAGAGAGAGAGAGAGAGAGAGAGAGAGAGATTATAACCTCCTTGGGGCTGAGAAGAATTGCTGCAAAACTGAGAGAGATGATAGGTTGGGGTATTGTTTACTTACCAATACAAAGAACACTCTCATCAACATTGTCAGGGCAAGCCACCAGTATATAAAAATTAGAGCAAATTCCATTCCCTTCTAGCACTGATCATGTTACTTAGTTTGGTAATGAAACATCTGTAAGAAAACCACCAAGATCAGAGAGCACCAAGGTTCCCTCAGTTCAACCCTGACTACAAATATTCATCCTTCTATCGGTAATTCTTTGACTGTTAATTCATATCTGTCTGGCAGGCTATCCTGTTAAAAATGCCTGTGTGTCACCACATACAGTATCACAAATGAACTGAAATATATAAACATATATCATTCCATACTGGAGCAGAGATCAGTATGTTGAAGAGGAAAGAAAAATATCAGGTAGTGAAACTCAAATGGTCAATCTCTATTGCTTTTTTCTGAAATGGGGAACAGTTTTCTTTTACAAAGCTTGGCTTCTTGGGTTGCCAGAAAGTGTCTGTAAATTTTAAGTGGATTGTAGTCATCTACAGCTCTGTCATAGACCAGTCAGTTACTTGGGCCCCGGTTCCATATTCATTGTAATAAGATTTTCAAAACGCAGATCTTTAATATTCTGATATGAAATTTATTTTAAATATATAGCCTGCTGCCCTTGAAACATATTGAGCCAGTGCAAGATACCAGTGTATCTGACATGTGACAATTTTTTACTTATTGATTAAACTGCATTTAGTACTCGTAAAATGCACATTCTCCATGGTGGTTGGAGCTAGCATTCAGAGTGGGTTGTCTCGTCCAATCAGGATGAGGACTGAGTCTGTCAATCAAAATTACTGCTCTGTCCGCCATCTTGTCCCAGTTAGACTCAGTCCTCAGTGAGGAGAGACGTGGTTTCTTGTCTTCTCTGAGTGCTAGTGCAAGATACCAGTGTATCTGACATGTGACAATTTTTTACTTATTGATTAAACTGCATTTAGTACTCGTAAAATGCACATTTTCCTCTAGACCTTGAGCTGTTCTGAACAGACTGTTACTGTGATTATTTTCATTATTCATTTAGGATTCTGTTATAATATGGGCAAAAAAAACCTCCACTCCTTGGAGTGTTCTATGCTACATTATCTTCAAAGGATTCACTTTGGCCAGGCTGGATCATTACTCACAACAGTTCCCTACATCCAATAATTGCTTCCCTACATCTATGTATACATGGGGATAGTTCTTGAGTGACATAATCCTGTAGCTTTTCTATAGGGAACCCCAGATGACTTTTACTCACTCTGTATTTAAGACATAACAGAAATTCAAGAAAACCCGGCAGAGAGCTTGACTTCTATTTATCACTTCTCCCGATTAATAATCTGACTATTGTTTAGCTATACCTCTCCAGATTTCCCAGCACTGCTCCCCTACATCCATCAACCAACTTTACTTGGATCTAAAAAGGTGTACTGATATCTTCAGCCTTACATCTTTCCTTCATTTTTGTAGCTTGCAGTTTTTAAGATGTGTTTATTGTATACACAATAAATGTCTGTAAATTTGATAATCTTGTTGTGTCAACTTAATAATGAGAGATAATGAGTGGCTTTAGGCCACAGTCCCCATGTGACTTTTGAATGAATTAATAAACATAAATGAGATATGCTATTTTGAAGATAGAAGGAAATTGTAGACAAAACTTTTAAATGGATTATTTTAAAACTAATGAAACCTATACTATTCCAACCTTAACAATCTCCTGTTTTACTGCTCTGTCCGCCATCTTGTCCCAGTTAGACTCAGTCCTCAGTGAGGAGAGACGTGGTTTCTTGTCTTCTCTGAGTGCTAGTGCAAGATACCAGTGTATCTGACGTGTGACAATTTTTTACTTATTGATTAAACTGCATTTAGTACTCGTAAAATGCATTTTCCTCTAGACCTTGAGCTGTTCTGAACAGACTGTTACTGTAAAGCGGTATATAAGTCTAAGTGCTATTGCTATTGCTATTTATATATCCCCAAGATTACTGGCTGCATTTCAGTTCCAACCACAATAGGAGGCGATATCTCTTCAAATACTATTTTTGTTAATCTCCTGAGCAGTTGCTGTAGACAGATTTCATTGCATATTTTAGCAGCCAAATGTTGAGTTTTTACTGTTTAACTTTCTGTTGTTTAAGCAAAACACTGGGTAGAATGACTGAAACCACATTGGTTTTTCTAGAATGTGAGCCAGCAGGCTGAAAGGTATTTTGAGAATTGATTATTTGATCCACTGAGTCAAGTATATGTATATATATATATATGTATATATGTATGTATGTATGTATGTATGTATGTATGTATGTATGTATATGTATATGTATATGTATATGTATATGTATATGTATATGTATATGTATATGTATATGTATATGTATATGTATATGTATATGTATATGTATAT
>QLTV01001684.1:3322870-3338357 GCA_003457575.1 Thermophis baileyi
TTCAGGCTGATTATCAGGCTTGTGTCTTCAGCCTCCTGCTTCTAGGAGCAATGATAATCAGCCTGAAGATGACGAATGAGACTTCATCGAAACGTTGCAATGACATCTCCAACTTCACGCGGGAGAAAACCCGAATAACCACAGACCTACATACAAATACCCGCGAAAACCTCAAAAAACATATATATATATATATATATATATATATATTCGCAAATGGCAATAAACTGGTACTACCGTTCAAAACTCTCTTCTGAAATAACTTGTCTGTCTTTGGATTAGTGAGTTAGACAAGATGTGATAGACAAAATGAGTGGATTAGACAAGATATGAGAAATGCTGAAATATTGTACCAAGCGTGTACCCAAGGGAACCATTACAGAAATGCTAGAAACTCTTGTCAAATATTGTAGGACAGTTCTCAGCTTTAATATCACTTCCCAAGGGACCTGAATTTTTTGTTCCTTCCAACTTTGTTTTCTCTACAACCATTTTAACCGTCTGTAATTTTAATTATTATTTTTCTTGCTGCTTAGGTGTTAAATCATTTTCAAATAGCCCTGTAATAACATGTGCAATTAGTGGTTTAAGTTTAAAGTCAATCAAAGATAAGAGTTGATGCTTCTTTTTTATATGTCTATTAAAACATTATGGTTATAAATCCATTGGTTTCAGCAGCACCTTCTTGCCATACACAAACCCAAATCCAGTCAATATATGTATGAGTATTTCTTAGCAGAATATCTACTTGTGGTGATTATGAGGTATTCAACTGTAAGCATAGCAAGCATTTTTAAGACCAGCATCTTCTCCTCCTCCTCCTCCTCCTCCTCCTCCAGGATTCCAATGTAATCCTGTACATATGTATGTAGATATTAATTCCATTGAGTTCAAAGGAATATCTCCTAGGAAAGTAAGGTATAGTCTTAAATATATTTAAAAGCTGTGATTCCATGTTTGCAATGTTAAAATCCATTCATGTACTAAAATTTATTTCCATATTTCCTTGAACCTACTGTAAAATCAAATGTATTGAGTTGCTTGCTTTCTTCTCTATGACAGCTGTAAGGTTTCAATCTCAGTTTATCACGTCTTTCCTCACATAAATTAAGATTTTGAATTTTACATTCATTTCCTCAAAATTAGAACACTTGCAAATATTTTGTGGCATTACAAAATACCCATACAGGTAGTCTTCACTTGATGACCCCTTGTTTAGTGACCATTTGAAGTTAAAGCAGCACTGAATGAGTGGTATTTACAACTGTCCTTGAAGTTCTGGTGTCAAAGTGCCCCCACAATCATGTGATTGCAATATGGGAACTTGACAATTGTCTCACACTTATGATAGTGGCAGTGTTTGAAAGTCACACAATCATTTTCAAGTTTCCACCAGCTTCCACAAGCAAAGTTAATGGGGAAGTTAACAGGGAAGATCAATGTCACTTCCATAAGTCAGGATCTGCTGATTTTTCTCTTGAGAATCTCTGCTGAGATCCAATGGATCTAGTGCCTGTGTGCCTAAAGCAACCCCTCCTCCTGTATTCCTATCCCTCACCTGCCTGCTGGCCTACTTGTGAGGTGCCTGAGGAAATGCTTATTATGACTGGGTCTTACAACTTTGGTGCTGGCTTCCCTATTGACTTTGCTTGTTGGAAGCCAGCAGGAAGTTGCAAGTTCTGATCAAGTAAGGTCCTCACTTAGGGATCCATGACCATTGCTTAACAATGGCAACAGGGATTACCAGGATTGCTGTTGTTAAGTGATGTAATCCAGGGGTGGGTTCTAACTTACCTCGCTGCCGGTTCGCTTCCTCCCACGTCACATGGCCATGCCTCGCGGGCACGCGGGCGCTTCACGCATGCGCGCATGCGCAGTGCCGAAAAATCCGAAAAAAATCCCCCCCCAAAAAAATCTGAAAACAAGATGGTGACGCATGCGCAGTGCCGGAAACTCAGCTTCTGCGCATGCACAGAAGAAGAAACTCCCCCCCCCCAAAAAAAACCAAAAAAAAAAGATAGCGACCGCATGCACAGTGCCGGAAGTTGGCTTCTGCGCATGCTAAGAAGGAAAAAAAAAACGGAAAAAAATTCAAAAAAATAAAATAAAAAAAAATTCAAAAAAATTCAAAAAAAAAATGGCGGAGCCCACAGACCAGCACTGACCGAACCAGATCCGTGACATCACTGTGACATCACCAGCAAATCCCTACCGGTTCAGGCGAACCGGTCCAAACCGGGAGGAACCCATCTCTGATGTAATCACATGACATCATGTTTTTATGACTGCATCGCTTAGTTTAGCAATAGAATTTCCAGTCCCAATTACCATAATTAATCAAGGATTACCTGTACAAGATCAAACAATACAGGCTTTATCATCAAAATCCTACAATTCATTCCACTATTTCATTTCATAGTGTGTTTTCCTAATTAGACCATTCCTGGGCTAACTAGGACAAATCTTGTAGTTAGCATTATGAATATTTATATCAAACTTCTATCATCATAATTGTGTTTGATGGGTTTGCATTAATGCTACCTTTTTCTCTATGTCTTTGCAAATCAATCTTTTTTTAAAGAACATTGCATCCAAAATCAATACGTCCCAAGAGATTTCCATCAACAGATTAAATTAGATGTGGCAGAATTCTATCAAAAACATTTTTCAGGTGCCCAGCTTTTTTGCATGCAATTCAGATTGGTTTTTAAAATGACAAAGAAAGCCATTCTCTAAATGTCATAATTAATAATCAAACATATTTGTCCACATTGGAAGCATAATATGGCTCAGGCTTCTAGATTAGTTATCGGGTAATGCAAATGTCAGTGGCTGATTTACCTGCTCCATTTCATCTATCTCTGCTGCAGTGACTGAATTGTTTTGTTAATGGTAGAACTTCTAGCTTAATAGCTGCCAGGAAAATATTTGGAAAGAAAGCTGGGGATAGTTTGCTTTCTCATTATGCTGCATTTTAATAGTACTAAATCATCAGCATTAAATGTATGGGTATCACACAAGGGAATTGTGCCCCTGTAAGGAAACATTTTCATGATCTCATCTGCAGGCATCCTTTTGAGCTTTCCCCAAAACTGATGTCCCAATATCCTCCAGAGTAGTTTCTAAAATTGCAATGAGGTATATAGCAGGAAGGGTACATTGAATTGATGGATTGTTAGTGGATAAATGCAGTTAGATTCCTTTAGTGTTAAATCCAGGTAATCCATAATCCCCAGATTCCAAGACTATTTTAAAAACAAACTAGTTTTTTAGCCCTTTTTTGAAACCAGTGACAAAAGGAGAGCTCACTTTTCAGCCTCTTTTTGTTTTGTAAGAAAATCCCACTTTTTAACTAATTAATAGAATCCTAGCAAAGACTGACATTTTCAATGTCCAAAGAAGAAAGTTTCTGGGAGATGAAAAGAAGAAAACAAAAACAACTGATGTAATAGATGCACTATCAGAAATTCAAGATTTAGGTGTGGTTGTGATTGGACAACAGCAATATTTCTTGAAGATGAACAAATATGTTTACAATATTTCTGACTGAGTCCTTTAAAATTTATGGGTTTTTTCTGAGTTTATAAACATTTCAAAAACTATTTTGCCAGTGCATGGAAATAAAGTCCATCATTCTTTCTCCTGCAATGGCTGAGAGGCTGTGAATTATGGGAGCTTGGGAGACATAATTTTGGGTTGTCTGACATTTTACAGAATAACATAGTCCAATACTGTTATCCACTGTCCTAGGGTTTGGGGACAGGGAGAGCTAAATATAGAGTGTGAGAATTGAAGCTGATTGTATCAGCAATGCAATTTCTTATGGACTAAGGAGAATTCAGGTGAATGTATAATGTTTGAATATATATAATATATATTAATCTGACGAGGTGGTGCAGTGGTTAGAGTGCAGTACTGCAGGCTACTTCAGCTGACTGCTAGCTGCAGTTCGGCAGTTCAAATCTCACCGGCTCAAGGTTGACTCAGCCTTCCATCCTTCCGAGGTGGGTAAAATGAGGACCCAAATTGTTGGGGGCAATATGCTGACTCTGTGAACCACTTAGAGAGGGCTGTAAAGCACTGTAAAGCGGTATATAAGTCTAAGTGCTATTAAATAAGCTGCCTATTTCTATTTCTCTAATCTTTTGGGTGGAGAAATTCCCTTTGTCTTACTTACTCTTTTTGTAACATTTGTTTTGTGGACATTTGCGCAAATGCATCTGCTGCACCTTGCTGCCTTTTCCAATATGAGGAAAGCAGCATTACTCTTTTCATATATAACAATAGCAATTGCAATAGCCTTTAGACGTATATATTTTTTCAAAGTCCTTTCCAGCACTCTCTACAGAGTCAGCATATTGACCCTAACAATCTGGGCCCTCATTTTACTGACCTCAGAAGGATGGAAGGCTGAGTCAACCTTGAGCCAGTCAGGATCGAACTCCTGGCAGTGGGCAGAGTTAGCCTGCAATACTGCATTCTAACCACTGCACCATCACAGCTCCTATGTTGTGTCATCACACTCTCAAAAGTGTTAAGGTTTGAATTTTAATGGCATAACACCGCTTTCATTATTCTGTCCCTTTGCTTCCTCCCCACCCCCAAGAAGACATCTGAGAAGGGTAAAGAAGGCTGCAACCCAACTTAAGTGCTGCTTTAAGTTAAAGGAAGCCAGGAAAATTATGCATGTACTGTATATCAGGGGTGAAATGCTCCCAGTTCGGTCGTACCTGTCGGTCACCGTAGAGCCGGTCGCCAAGGTAGCGCGAGGTACCGCCCACCCGCCCGGATTGCTGCCATTTGGGTTCTTTTACCCTCTGCGAATGCACAGAACGCTTTGCACATGCGCAGAGGGTACAAGAACTCAAATGGCGGTGTCCGGGCGGGTGGGCGGCACCTTGCGCTACCTTGGCGACCGGCTCTATGGCGATCGACAGGTACGAGCGAACTGGGAGCATTTCACCCCTGCTGTATGTGCAAGTCAAGGGTTGCAAGGAATTGGGTACAAGATACTTTAGTTAAATCTGCTCTGTTACACGGTTCAAGGAAGGCCTTAATTGCCACTTGGAATAAGAGGGCAGCTGGCCTTGGATTGGATTGTACCTTTGCAGAATCTCTATGCACATGGATCCTGGAGGGCCTCCTGCTTTTCAGAGGAGCATTTGGTGATGAAACACCATAAAAGATACCTAGAGAAAAATGCTGCTGGAGAAAAATGGTGAATGTACTCAACCAAACACAAGGAAGAGTCTCATGGTGATAAGAATAGTGAAAAATACTGTAGTATATATTGTAGTTATTTCTCCACCCTTATTATATTTGTTGATAGGCAACTGGTAGCCCCATTTAGGTTAACCTGGTCCCCTCCAGTTCAGGGGGGAGCTGCTGATACCAGTTATAGAGCCGAGGTGGCGCAGTGGTTAGAGTGCAGTACTGCAGGCTACTTCAGCTGACTGCTAGCTGCAGTTCGGCGGTTCAAATCTCACCGGCTCAAGGTTGACTCAGCCTTCCATCCTTCCGAGGTGGGTAAAATGAGGACCCAGATTGTTGGGGGCAATATGCTGACTCTGTGAACCGCTTAGAGAGGGCTGTAAAGCACTATGAAGCGGTATATAAGTCTAAGTGCTATTGCTATTGCTAATTAATAATAATAATAATTTTAAGCAATTAAAAATTCCATATTATTGTGATGGACCATTGAAATCTTGCAAGATCTGATGGCTGAAATCTGATGGCACTGAGAGATTATTTTAAATGTTCTTGACCACTGGCTAAATAACATACATTTCAGCATACTATAGTGCTAACTAGGTTATATCTCATTTGGAGCCCCTAACTATATTTTATGGAAGTCCTCAGACCAGAGTGAAATAAAGCTATTTTCTTCCAAAAATATTTCCTAAACTTTATTTGGAATAGTTTTAAATAAGTTGAGTTCTTTTTAACTGTTTTTATTATCTCATTATTCATTTCTTCCTTTTGAACTGAACAAACTTGAACTGAACTGTCTTTATCAGATAACAGTAAAATCCTGCAGTTTTCACCACATGCTAATTCCCAAACAATCTCTTTTTTGTCTGCGCTCTTGACATGAGATGTTTTAATCGTTTTGCTGAAAGTTAAGAGCACTTAGCTGCATTTTGTATTCTCTCAGATATCCCAGTTAGAGGCCACACATATATTAGTCAGCATAGATGCATATAATATGCTTGCTGTTCCTGGAAGTAAGTATTCAATACGAAGTCCTCTCAGCAATGTCAGGTAGACTCCCACACTGGGGGAATTGAAAATCTTGTATAAACATGTTTTTGATTCAGGCATATAGTATTAGGGATTCAGTGTTTATTTCAGAGAATCATTGCCTGGATTTTTTGATAATATGTTTTTACAGCCCTGCTGTATAACAGGCATGATTAATTTAGCTGCCAACTCATTTGGCAGTGCCATAACTAGGAGTTTAGACCTTGGATGCAAGGGTAACTAGAAGGAAACAGTCAGCACAAGTGGAAAACTTCAAGCTGCCAAGTGGAAATTATCCCATTTCGTTGAGTTGAGTTGAATTACACGGTTGCAGAAATAAAACTAACAGTTAGCAAAATGTTAACATAAATATGCAGTATTTTTATATTTTCTGTATATGAACTCACAGTCTGTCACAACTGCCTGCAGAGGAAATGAAGAAAATGGGAAAAGATTGTCTGTTGCCCGTACAATGCCAAAGAGAAGAGAGCTTCCAAAGGCCAATCTGATCACATTGGCCAATACGTTATCTTAGCTTTTTAGATCTTTCTTCCTTTCTTTCAAGCTTAAAATCAAAGTCACCCAAGTTGTCCTCTCACCTGTTGATACGATTGTGCCAAAAGGTATGTAACATAAATCTGAGAAGAAATGGGAATGAGTGCCTGATTAGTGTTGCTAACTGCCAACAAGACAGGTTGTTTTGCAGCTAGTAAATGAGAAACTCATGAAGACCACTTGTAGTGTCAGTGAATACAACAAACAACATGAGCCCAGACTGTAGTTATGCTATTTGCAGGCAATCAATCTGTTTTTAAGCCCTTACAAGCAGGACCTTCAATGAAAGGCCAAAAATGACCACAGTACCAGAACTCAGGCATATCCTGGAAGGAGATGGATAGCCATAAATAATGATTCACAGAACCAGCTCAAAGCAACATTATATAAAGATGAATAAAAACATAATACAAATCCAGATTATTACAAAAATATCACAAATATTTTTCTAATAATTATTTCTACAAATATTTCCTATAAAATTACTCCTTTTTTATGTATCCTAAGGAAAAAAAAATATGTGGAAGAGACTGATTTCAGCTTTCCGAGGTACAGCTGATTAAGGTACAGTACATGCATATAGGCTTCTTTCATGTATTCAATATGGGAAAATCAGGGAACCAGAGTAGTATAAAGGAATGGTACTCAACCTTTCTGGCTTCACGGACTGGCAGCAGCAGCATTGGGGGGAGGCGATGGTTTTGCATGTGCAGATGCAGCTTTGCGCACTTGCCCACCACTTGCGTGGTCCAGTTCCCAACAGGCCATGGACCATTACCGGGTCATGGACTGGGGGTTGGGGAACCCTGGTATAAAGAACTAAAGGAATGACCAGTCAATATGGCCCTGGTTGTACATTAAGCAAATACATAGAACCAATTTAAAAAGCATTGTTTTAAAAATTGTTCATGTGGAAATAAATTTATTTAAAGAATACTTCTAAGGTGTCAGACCTTGTACTTCTAAGCTCTTAGATCTTTTTTTAAAAAGTTTTTTATTAATAATACAATTAAAAACATTGGACATGATGTGACTTCTCTGATTTAAACAATTCCATTAAGTATTACCTTACAAAAATCAGTTTCTTTTCATTATAACATTATATACATTTATATACAATCTATCAACTTTCAAAAACATGTTTTTTTAACTATATACATTACAACCAAACAAATTCCAATCATATCCTATACAAAGTACTAGCATCAAGATTCCTGGATTTTCAACTTATCAATTATCCCTTGTCCCAACGTTCCTCCTTAATTCCAACCATTTATACAATTCGTTCCAGATTTCATAATAATCTGTTTCACTCTTCTCCTTGAGCTCTAACGTCAACCTATCCATTTCAGCACAGGATAATATCTTAATTATTACTTCTTCTTCTGTAGGGGTCTCTTTATCTTCCCATTTCTGAGCAAAGGCTAATCTCGCCGCTGTTAACATGTATAATAGTAGGTATAGAGTTCCTTTGTTGTATTTATCCTTAATAATACCCAACAGGAAAAGTTCTGGCTTTAGCTCAATGTTTTGTGCCAATATCGCTTCCAGCCAATGTTTTATCATGTACCAAAATTTTTGTGCTTTTGAACATTCCCACCACATATGGTAGTAAGTTCCTAGAACTTGTTTGCATTTCCAATATTTCGGTGAAATCTTTTTATCCATTTTAGCTAATCTCGTGGGTGGAAGGTGCCACCTATAGAACATCTTGTATAAATTTTCTTTATATGCGGTAGCTAATGTAAGTTTCCTGTTCCTTTCCCATAGTTCTTGCCAATTTTCTAAATCAATACCATAACCAAAGTTTTTACTCCAAATTAACATCGTCTCTTTTACTTGTTCTTCCAACATATCCTGTTCTAGTAGATAATGGTATATCTTTTTTAACACTTTGTCCTCTGTTCCTAGTAAGATTTTATCTAATTCTGTATGCTCTGATTTTATTCCCCATTCTTTTTTATCCTTTGCATATCACGATTGTACTTGGAGGTATGCCCACCATTCAAGTTCTATACCTTCTTCTGATAGCTTTTTCCTCAATTTCAGTCCTCCTCCTTCATCTAAAATGTCCTTAAATGTAATTACCCTACCTAATTTCATAAAATTTGGGTGCATGAATTTTGCACAATGGAGTCTGATACAGCATGGCATTGTGTATACTAATGTTCTTAATTACAGCAGCAAAATGCATGGTTAGATCTGAAAGCCAGATAATTATGGCAAAATTGCAATAATTAAACCCTATAACCTAGATTAATAGAATATCTGGAAAATTAAACTATCTGCAAAGAAGACTTAAGCATAGCCTTTCAGTTTTATGATTTGTGTTTAAATTTAAAATAAGGAAGTCTAGTGGTTCAGTTGTTGGTCTAGAAACAGAGAAAAATTTAATTCTAGTCCCACTTTGGGCATGAAAACCAGCTGGGTGACTTGGGCCAGTCACATTCTCTCACTGAGTTCTTGTCAGGAAAACAATAACAAGTAGAAAAATTACATAAGTATGCTACCTTGACTGGATGGATTGATGGATGAATAAATTAAATAGCTAGATAGCTAGATATAGCTAGATATAGCTAGATGGATAGATGGATAGATAGAAAAGATAGATGATGGATGGATGGATGGATGGATGGATGGATGGATGGATGGATGGGTGGGTGGATGGATGGATGGATGGATGGATGGATGGGTGGATGGATGGATGGATGGGTGGATGGATGGATGGATGGATAGATAGATAGATAGATGGATGATATAGCTAGAACACAAAAATCTAATGATTCACCTATAAAAGCATACTTGTTTTATGTTTTGATCAGCATCAGCTGAAATGTATGATGCTAGAACAGCTGTGACTGCCACATGTAGATATTGAACAATCTAATAAAAGAGATTAATAGGATGGTCTCCACTATTTGATAGATTTTGAAGGTAAAATAAATTTCATCTGCACATATTTCAGGATGATTTATTGTTTGCTAGGGCAAAAGGGAATATTTTGTTTGGTTCTCTGAAGAACACACATACAATATAAAAGCTTTCTCTATTAAAATACTTCTTGAGTTTTATTCTTTATATTAGATCTCCTTTCTCTTTTTATTTGCTTCCTTGCCCTTTGCATTACCATGTCTTTTTTGTTTTGTTTTTTAATTTTTTTAATAAAATATTTTGAATCCCAAATAGTAAAAATGATTTCTCATATCATTCATTTAAATCATGTTTATTCCATCTCTGCTGACACTTTTATAAACACCAGTAATTCTGCAATTCTGAATTCTACATTTTGTGTGGATATTATATATTAGTTCCATTTTCCTAGGTTAAAAGCTTCATTTATTTTATTATTGGTTAGATTTAAATACAATTATCAGGATCCAATATGAGTGAATTCTCCTTCCCAGTCTCTATACTGTATATATTCACAGATAAGCTGAAAATTTTAATTTCCAAAACACAACCAAAAAGGGTTTGGCTTATCTGTGGACAATAGCTCAGCTTTTAAAACATAGTCACAGCCTTAAAATTGTACAGTTTTATAAATTATGATTTTTGCAGCTTCTTGCCTTTTGCTGTGGTAAAATTTCAAAGGTTGGCTTATCTACCGGTGACACGTTTTTCATGGTATTTTGGTTGAAACTTCAAAGATTGGCTTATCTGCAAATGAGCTTATCCTCTAAATACATTGGTAATTCCTACCTTGCAGTAGGGTTTTGAAACATACTCTACTGTTAACCGTGGAGGCTGGTTAAAACCAAAATGCAATCTCTCTATGTGAGTCTATGTCTCTGTGTGATGATGATGATGTTATCCATTCAGTTGAATCCAGCACTTGGTGATTCCATCGGCCAGGTCACTCCACATCTTCCAATCTTGCATTATTTGTTTGAGTCTGTAGAGATTCTCAATCATCCAGGTCGTGGTTGTCCCAAAGGTGCTTTTTCAGGAGGCAACTGGACTTCCTTGTTTTTTCTTTGAAGACATTTCATTTCTCATTCAAGAAGCTTCTCCTTAATTATAAATAATTCTTAAATAATTCTTAATTATTTCTTTGAGTTTTTCTATGCTTTGGCTGGTGTAAACTTTGATAGTGTCCAGCCACCGTGTTCTTTGATGTCCTGGTTTCCTTTTATCACTAACTCTTCCCAACATAATTGCTTTTTCTAGTGAATTTCCCCGCATTACATGGCCAAAGTAAATAAGACATGTCTCTGTGTAGTGCACACTTATGAACTTAATGCATAATTTGGTTCACACGTTGTGATAAGCTATTTCTAACTTTATAATTAATTATTGTGCAACTCACAATTGGCCAAGTTTGCAAAGTAATCTATATAATAAATCATGGTGTTTGGTTTCATCCAACTGGCTAAACTGAAACCAAACAAACCACAAAATGACTTAGCGTGTTTGTATGACTCATTAAGGGGGGGAGGGCTTCAATTGCACTGTTATAATTACCTTCTTGAATTTTTGACCCCCAAAGATACTTCTACAGATTGTATGAATCCAAGATGTGTATTATATAAGAACAGACAATGTGCACATCTTTAAATAGATTTCAGTAAATAAAATTTGTAAAACTGAGAAACAAAAAAACAAAGTAAATTTGCGTAAGTTTATACATGTATAAACAAGCAATGTGTATTTATGCAGGGACATGGAGTATCATTGGAAACATCATTGGCAAATAATCCTTATTTTGAGTTTGGTTCTTCTCTCTAGAACTTCCACCAATTGGTACTTTTATCCTCAGGTACAACAGAGAATAAATCTGCCCCTTCTTCCCTGTGACAGCCTATGACAGTATTGAAAGTTTGTTGTTATGTTTTCTCTTAACCTTCTGTCCTTTTATCTAAATGTAACAGTTCTATTCTGTTAACCATTCTGCACCATTTCTCAGCATCGTCCTTGTAATATAGTGACCAAAACTAGACACAGCATTACAAGTGAGGTCTGACCAAAACAGTGTAGAGTCAGTGTTTGATCTGAGATTGTATTGGCTGTTTTTCTGTAACAGCCCACAGATTCTCCATGTTTATCTGTGTCCCATCACATTCAGATCCTCCTCACAAATATTACTTATCTTCTGATGTTTCCTACCAAAGTGCAGAATTCTATATTTCTCAACACTGACCTGCATTTGTTGGGAAAGGCCCAATGTTCAAGACTATCAAGATTAAAAAAAGGCCAATTTAGGTTTTCTGCTATGGGCAGGTATAGTCTCAACCTCCTGCCCCTTCCAGAAAAAAAAAAAAACCCTCCAAACCCCCAAAACCAAACCAAAAGTAATATGAATTACTATTTGCATTCAGACACCAGATAGAAAATTACAGCTTGTCCAGGGCACATAATTTTTCTTCTGACAAATGTGTCCCTGAATCAAGTTAATTCTTGTGATCTCATATACAATAGTTGTATAAAGCTTCTGTTAACACAAATGGCATTGGCAGGTGAAAAAGCCATGTAATCATGTGGAAATCATTAGAATCTGTAAATAGCCCTACATTTCCGTTGTTTTTTATAACCAGAATAATTGTCCCGATGGTTAAAGCTTAGTTAACAATTTGTAAATGCTTGAATGAGGCAAAAATATTACATGAAAACCATATGTGCAACATTTGAAAACTCATTTAACATAAACAATCACTTGCTAAAAGTTTTATAACAGTAGCTTGTTAAATAAACACACCATTAAGATACTTTATGTGGAGGGAGGTGCAAAACATTTATTTACTTATTTTATGAAATAAACTTATATGGCCCTCCAGTGATTCAGAATGTTGTACACAAATGTAAACAGTATGCAATAACCAAAAACATTGAAATATAATAAAACATAATGTGCTAGGCACTTCACACATACACACACGCATACCAAAAGGTTTTAAATTAAAAAAAAAAATTGAGTCAAGATGGGTGCAAAGTCTCTTTAGTATCTAAAATATTTTATGATTATGATCATGATTTATCACTTGTTGCTTGTATTGCTTGTACTGAGAGCTTATGCACCAGAGACAAATTTCTTGTGTGTCCAATCACACACAATACATGGCCAATATTCTATTCTATTCTATTCTATTCTATTCTATTCTATTCTATTCTATTCTATTCTATTCTATGCTATGCTATGCTATGCTATGCTATGATACGCTATGCTATGCTATGCTATGCTATGCTATGCTATGCTATGCTATGCTATGCTATGCTATGCTATGCTATGCTATGCTATGCCATGCCATGCCATGCCATGCCATGCTATGCTATGCTATGCTTGACCCAATGTTTGAGGGGAAAAGCTAGTTGTAAAGAGACTTTGATAAACAAGTAGGGTTAGAGTAATTTGAATCTTAGTGGCAATGCTATTCCATAAGACAGACATGAAATGTAGACGACATCTCTGCTGTGTCCCTCCAGATGCAGCTGTTTAACTGACTAGACATAAAGGTATACCTAGATATGTTCAGAAATGTAATGTTCATTAGGTCTTTGTCTTCAAAGTGTTGTGTTTTAAAATTCATGTTCCTCAGACATATCGCTAGCGTCTCTGTAGTTTGTGGTAATAAATAATAATGGACACGTACATTTTATTAACAGTTCTTTATCTCAAAGATGTGTGGGTAATTAAAGAAAAGCACGTTTTCCTTTTTTTTAAATAAGTATGATAGAATGTGTCTGCGAAGGGAGAGGAGGTATAATGGACTTCAGTGAAGCAGCAGTTTACCAGGAAAGAGGGAGCACATTCCATGAAGGGAGGCGAGACAAGAGACAACAGAGCTTGAAACTGGATCAGAGTAAGAGGAATATTCCCTAGAATCTCCCAGGGTACCCATGATCCCAGAGTAGTATAGGTTTACTTTGGAAAGAGTCTGTCTATATGATATGAGCAAATAAAGAATTGAACTTAGGCTGGATTGTTCTATGTTATTCTTGGCCTATGCCTGATGATCAGTGATGTTATACTTCCTAAAAACCACTGACTGACACAGTGGACACCAAGGACATCAGATACAGTTTTTGAAATACATTTAGATTTATATTCATATTTAATTGATTAAGTAGCATGAAAAAATGGTACCTGTTGGAACAGACAAGGGGAAAAGAGTACAGTATCTTGAGGAAATTGCATTTTGTTCACCACCTTTTAAAATTCTGCAAGCATTGAAGTGCAAAATATTTTTACTCATTTGTCTTTTACTTGCTTAAATGTTGAGATATGAATATTCTCCATGGAGGTTGGAGCTAGCATTCAGAGTGGGTTGTCTCGTCCAAACAGGATGAGGACTGAGTCTGTCAATCAAATTATAGCCCTGTCTGCCATCTTGCCTCCCAGTTAGACTCAGTCCTCAGTGAGGCAAAGACGTGGTTCCTGTCATCTCTGAGTGCTAATCTTCAATCACTTGCATTTACTGACACAGTAATCTTTTTATTCTGTGTTTGCCTTCCCCTGTGCCTTGTCATCGGCTGTCAGAGGTTTTCGGCGTTCGGGCGGCTGCCCTTGCCGCACTGACGGCTGTCAGCTGTGAAGCCCTTTCTCAGCGCTTGCGCTTGGGCTCTGAGGGCCTTGAGATTGGCCCTCGATACCAGAGCTTTGGTTTGAGGAGTGAAGCCTGGAGCTGGATATCACCATTAGTGACACGTGAGTTCGTGTTTCTGCTCCGCTTCTCCTTTATGCTCCAAGGCGCCTGTTAGCCTCTGGCTGCAGGGCGGGCGGTTGGGACGTTTTCTTTCCCCTTCCGTCTTTCTGCTTGGCTGTGAGGGGGTTGGAGTTGCCTGTCGGGTTTGCTCACTGGCGATCGCCCCCCTCCCTCTTTCAGAACTCCGAACAGCCGGCAGTTAGTGCCTGGACCGTTTGGGCTTGCCCTAGGTCGGCACTTTGGCGCCGGGCTGATTTTCGCGCCATAAACAATTAGCGGAAGCATCGGCTACCTTCTCCCTGCTGTTGCCAAATGGTGGCCATTTTGTGGGTCCTTGAGGCTGCCTTCTCCATCGCTGTGGCCATTTTGAGAGCCTCAGAACTCTGCTTTTTATATTGAGGCCTTTCTGGGTCGTTTTCCTCATGGCCGACCCCTGCTTTTCTGCTGCCGGGGCTAAGCCTCCTGGCAAGAGGCACAGGAAGTCCTCTAGGGAAGGGGTTAACCAGGAGGTTTCTCCTCCGCACCCCAGGGGACCTCAGGCCCAGCCTCAGCCCCCACGCGGTGAGCAGGTTGAGACGCGCCTGCAAAATATTTTTACTCATTTGTCTTTTACTTGCTTAAATGTTGAGATATGAATATTCCCACACAGGAATTTAATGTAGGGAAAGACACAGATTTATATGGATATTCCAATTAATTTTCCACCTGTAAATGAATATAACTTCTCAGCTTCTCCTACACTTAGGTAAGAAAAACCAAAAATACACATATAAACTGGGTGAAACCAGGCTTAATAGCAGTGACTGTGAGAGGGATCTTGGAGTCTTAGTGGACAACCAGCTAAATATGAGCCAGCAGTGTGCAGCGGCAGCCAAAAAAGCCAATGCAATCCTAAATTGCATTAACAGAGGGATACAATCAAGATCAAGTGAGGTACTAATACCACTCTATAAAGCCTTAGTAAGACCACACCTAGAGTACTGCATCCAGTTTTGGTCACCACACTATAAAAAAGATGTTGAGACTCTAGAAAAAGTGCAGAGGAGAGCAACCAG
>QLTV01001684.1:3345434-3358428 GCA_003457575.1 Thermophis baileyi
CTTCAGCAACAGAGTGGTCAATGCCTGGAATACATTACCCGACTCTGTAGTTTCTTCCCCAAACCCCCACAACTTTAACCTTAGACTGTCCACCGTCGACCTCACCCCATTCCTAAGAGGTCTGTAAGGGGCGTGCATAAGCGCCCCAGCGTGCCTACCGTCCCTGTCCTAATGTACCCATATATTTGTAAAATTTCTTGTACTCATAACCATGCTTGTACTTATATATTCACAAACATGTTTATACTCTGTTTATACTTTGTTCGTAATCATATATACACTTGACAAATAAATAAATAATAAATAATAATAATAAAAGTGTTACTCTACTGAACAGTTTTCTCAATAACAACAAGAAAGCAAAGGATGGATTTCAAGCTTAATGTTATAGGACAGTGTTTCTTAATCTCCACACTTTGAAACATGTGGACTTCAACTCTCAGAATTCTGGAAGTAGAAGTCCACATGTTTTACAGTTGCCAAGTTTGAGAAATACTATTATTGGATGACATTTGGAGATGCCAACCTTGCTTACAAAAACTCATGCCACATTGAAGGAGGTCATTGCAGGGAAGCCATAGAAAGTTTCCTCCAGGAACAATAGTTAACAGCTTACCGGAATTCTATTCCACAAGCTTTTTTTCTGTTATTGTTTTATTTTAGATTTATTGTGCATTGTCTTGGTGGATTTTTTTACCAAAAAAAGCAAAAAAATCATCATCATCAATTATCATTATCATCATGCTTTAAATTGCTACTGTTCAACTGCAGAAGCTAATTTACCATTCATCGCAATGCATACTTTATGTCAGAAATGTTAAAATGAGAATTACAGCATTGAAATCTCCTAGGAGAAGAAGCATAGAGACTAAATCCAATCTCACTGAGGTTATTCTAGCCAGCTGTCATAACCCACATAGCTGGACAAGGTCAGGGAACTGAGATTTCAATAATGCATCTATAACACTAGATAGGAAGAAATGCAGAATTTGGGAAGTAATAGGAATTTCTTAGTCCCATTTATAATAAGTTAAATAAAATGAAGTCTCGGAATGATTTGAAATACATCTTTCCCAATTTCTGACCGCTTGGGTGGAGTTGTTGCTTATGAGATAGATTACCAATATAGTTCACTTCCATCTCTTGATTATGTCTGCTCTGCCATTCATTCTTTTCCCAACCTCCCCACAGTCTATCTTACTAGCAGAATAATTATATGCTCAAAGGTAGAAAGGTTCATCAGTATCTACTATCTATCTATCATCTATCTATCTATCTATCTATCTATCTATCTATCTATCTATCTATCTATCTATCTATCTATCTATATCTATCTATCATCTCATTTATCTAATCTATCTATGACATTGCCCACCTGACTTTGTAAGAGTATAGCACAGGAATAGTTGGTGAAAATAATGGAACTTGTAGAGATGACTAAACTAACTTACCGTACTTGATTAAAGACACTATCTATGTTTATGGCTGATTGGAGATCCCTTATAGACTTTTTGCATGAAACAAAAAAAAAATGAACTTTTGATTTGTGGTTTTGATGATTAAAAACATTAAGTAATAGAAAAAGGATCTTTGTTTGTAACCATGTATATGCTTGTATTTGCAACAAAGATAATCAGAAGCTTTTTTCTATTTCTTTTTATCATTTCTTTTTGCACTTTTGTCTTCAACTTTTTCTCCTTTCTTTTTTCCCTTAATTTTGAATTAGTTTCTGTTAGTTTTATCTCATATATATAGATAATATATTTTTCCTACTCAATCCTAAATAGCTGACCCATCTTTCCTCAAGCAGCACTGATTGCACTTCTTCCAAGTTTTCAACATCACAAACCTGTGAGATAGGTTGGGTTGAGGGAAAATGATTGTCCCAAACTCATCCAGTAAACTTCCAGAACTGAAAGAAGAGTTCTCTCTCTCTCTCTCTCTCTCTCTCTCTCTCTCTCTCTCTCTCTCTCTATCTCGCACTCGCACACGTCTGATCTCCCCTCTCTCTCTGTGTGTGTGTGTGTGTAAAAGAATTCCACATAAAATGCTGAACATATATGTCACTGTAATCTGTTTTCCAATCAAATCTTCATGCCTATAATCTGTCTTTCATGATATTGAAGGTTAGCTTATTTAAATTATGCTGGTGCTATACTCTTTTCTCATAGCAAACCAACTCAAACTGAGCAGCAGAACAACAGTAGAGAAATGAGCTTTGGAAATTCTTCCATATACTGTTGATATTCTTCTTAACTTAAGCATGGTCAAATCATTTACTTAGACCCATTTCATTTTTTAAATAACTGTGAGCTGGAGTACAGAAGAAGCAACAGGAATTAGGATTTAGCGGACATACATCATGACCCCCTCCACTTAACGTCTCCTTCATATGTATTCTCACTGTCTCTAGAAAGATCCATGCTGTCCCAAGTTCCATAGTATTGACATTTATTTCCTACCTCAGAAGAATCACTTCAGCTCCTCTATCTTTATCTCTACTGTTCTAAAAAAAATCCTACTACCTTCCCCAGATACTCAATTTACAAGGTCCAGAGATGGAAGCTATTGAAAGTGGGATAAGGAAGAAAGAAGTTTCAAAACCAACAAACATGGGAGCATAAAAAGATAAACTTTAATTTAAAAAAAAAAAACAAAGGATGGAAGTGAAGGTCTTATTCCTTTGTGAAGGAATAAAAATGGGAAAAATGTATATTGGCGACTGGGGAAAGGCGAGGCAAAGCCTTGCTTAAAGACCATTAAATAGATATTCTTCTCTGTTTCCAACTATGATTCAAGTTGAGAAAAATCAGGTATACTAGCCCACATATGTATAAATCCCAATGACATTTTTCATATTATTAAACTTTAAATCTTGACATCAAGGGGAGTCCTGCATTGGATTAGATATTCAATACAGTGTTAAATGAAGTGATCTAACAGATGCTACAGTCATTTGGTTTATTCTTATGGACAATAAATAAGATACAAGGAGATGCAGCAGCACTGCTTCCATTCTTATGTTCACAGGAAATTCAGAGTGAACTAAAATGGATTAGATGATTATATAGCCACCCAAGAACATATCTTATAGTAAGCAGACCATCAGTCCATTTGCCTAGCTTCACCTATTTTAACTTTAGATAGTGGTGAAATCCAAATTTTTTTACTACCGGTTCTGTGGGCGTGGCTTGGTGGGCGTGGTGTGGTGTGGTGTGGCTTGGTGGGTGTGGCTTGGTGGGCATGGCAGGGGAAGGATATTGTAAAATCTCCATTCCCACCCCACTCTGGGGCCAGCCAGAGGTGGTATTTGCCAGTTCTCCAAACTACTCAAAATTTCCGCTACTGATTCTCCAGAACCTGTCAGAACCTGCTGGATTTCACCCCTGCTTATAGAGTTTCTGCAAGGTTGCAGGGTGGAAATCATCTTATTCCTATGAGGAAATATGGATCTTTAGCAAGCAAAGCATTAGCTCTGCTACTGATCTATGGCCCTGAATTTAATTGCTATACACAATACCCTATACTATATCATAAAGTCCAACTATTTCTCCAGAGGTCATATGCCACTAATGGGGGGGGGAATCCCTAAAACTTTAATCGAATTCATGTTCAGCAATATCAAAGTGAAAGAGGAATATCTCCATGTGCTTCATAAGCTGGGAGCAAAGAAGGAAAAATTGTTGAAAAGGGATTGTGACATGTTCCTGAATTTGGCAACATACCAAGGCTATTTCTGAAAGCATTTGTGACTGAGAGTAATGTCCCTATTTTTCAGGTGCCAGTATTGTTTGGGCTGTAACTTACCTTGCCTTTGTAATCCATGGCATTATAACAAAATATTGTTTTGATCTTCCCAAAAGAAGCACTTCTAAGCAAAAAGCAACATTTGACAGAAACGAAAAAGATCTTGTGGAATAACGTTCAAAGCTTTTATTTCACTGTGCCACATCCTAAGATTTTCCCAAGTGATTTTAACAGATATTGCTAAAAATGGCAATGACAAAAGAAAATGTGGTGAAAGAATTCTTGTGAAAAATGTTGATGTATTCAAAAAATACATGAAGGCCTAACCCTTTGTTCCTTTTCTTCAACTTAGAAATTGGCAAAGATTTTATACAGCATACATTTTAAGAAAGTATAAGCACATTAAAAAAAACAAATCTGCGTGTTCGATACAAAATTTCCAACTTCAACACAATATCAAAAAATAAGATTAATCAGACAGAATAAAAGTAAGATATATTAAATAAATTTATTTACTAAAATAGTTAATTTACTAATGGATTTTTTTTCTGACTATATATATTGATCATGGCAGCTCCCACTCTGCCATTATCCATATATATCTAGTTGAATTGGAGTCATTATACATTTTTGGTCTCTTGTGTTGAAGCAGGTAAAAATAACTGTTTGTTTTGTTCTAATTGGTCTATTTTGAGTTATGTATTGCTATAATTCAATTAATTTAATTAATTTAATTCAAATACTATTTTAATCACTTGAAGGTTTTCCAGCATTCATTTTTGTCAAGCACACTAGTTTTGGACCAGTTATTATTATTTCAGAGAGTTCTCAAGCATTAAGGCAGTGTCATGATGGATGATACAAATTAAAACTGGGCATGACCTACTTTTACCTATCATTTTGGAGGACACCTAGAACAATACCTTTTCTCCTCAGTTTAGTCAGAATGGTGAGAATAGAATAGAATAGAATAGAATAGAATAGAATAGAATAGAATAGAATAGAATAGAATAGAATAGAATAACAGAGTTGGAAGGGACCTTGGAGGTCTTCTAGTCCAACTTCCTGCTTAGGCAGGAAACCCTACACCACTTCAGACATATGGTTTTTATATTCTCTTTTTAACCATAGAATAGAATAGAATAGAATAGAATAGAATAACAGAGTTGGAAGGGACCTTGGAGGTCTTCTAGTCCAACTTCCTGCTTAGGCAGGAAACCCTACACCACTTCAGACATATGGTTTTTATATTCTCTTTTTAACCATTGAGAACTTTTTGTCACGAACTGATATTTATGTAACTCTCAGATTCAGAAAAAAAAGTCAATATGAGCTATTGCATCAACCCTAAGATTTGTGTCAGGTGTCAACCTTCAAATAGTATCAGGTGCAAATAACCCGCTCCACATGTGAAGAGGTTAATTAGCCACTTTATTGCTCATGCCTATTTCATAGGAATCTTCCCAGATTGGTAGTTTAGGGCCAGACTAGATGACATTCAATGTCATTCAAGGGGGAAGGGATTGGATCTTGCTCTCTTGCACCTACATAATAATTCCAGACTAATTCCCTACTTGAGACCTCCTCCTGGGGGGCTTGGTCAGTCTGTCTCCAACAAATACCATAATTTACTTTAGAACATTCTGAAAACCATTCAAACTAATTTGGAAATTGCTAAGAACTATGTGTCATGGCACAGGTCCAGGACTTAGAGTCTAAATATGATTTTGAGAAAGTTTCTTCAGCCTCATTTCAGGCTGTGAAATGTCAGCCTCAGGAGACATCAAGCAGGTAGCTGGCAGTCAGCAGAAGTAGCGTACTGTACTGCATTCTAACCACTGCGCCACCGCGGCTCATGCACACATATAGACATATGTCTTCTGGAAAAGGGAAGAACTTCTTTTTTAAAAAAAGGAAGATGAAGGATTTTGTATTTGTGGTGAAAATCCCAATAAAGGAGGGGAAAATATATTTGGTAGGTTTTTTTTACAAGTCACCCTGATTTGTATAAATTCAGGTATACTGATAATAACATATAGTTTTCTAAATTGGGCTACGCAAATGTTTGATTTAGAAATGCAATTTGCTTTCAAAATTGTGTATATTTGGCAAGACTGCATTTAACTTATGTATATGAATAGTGTTAGAATTAATGCCATTTCCCAATACATTTCAAGCCTTATTTACTATTGCAGTGGCAGCAATATTTTTCTAGTGATGGATTATAAACTGTGATAATCCACAGAGAAAGGAAATCAGGGCAGAGGTCTTCTCCCTCACTTCTCTCCTAATTGTTGTGTTATATGGACAGATACCTTTTAAAGCTCAGCCTGGAGTAGCTTTTCCAAGTTCATCAGATATTGGAGAGAGGAGGAAAATTCTATCCTTTTTCTCCCTACTTATGGAGTTTACTGCAAATGGCTGCAAGCATAAAATATTGCCCTTCCAAAGATATAAGTTTAGTTAGGATACCAGATTTTTTTAGTTTTAATATGCTTGGTTTTAATATTTTATTGTACAAGCATATAATTTTATCTCTCGGTTATGAGCCACCCAGAGTCTGGTACAAAATGGGTGGCTATATACAGTAAATGTTTTAAATAAATTAATAAATTCAAAGTAATAAATTAAACAAATATAATTTGTACCATGCTGATTAAAGGTGCCTTTATGCCTTTTTTATGTGTTGAATTTTCTCTTTAAATTAAATCATCTGCATCTCAGTAAGAATTAGAAATAAGTGGAAAATTGATGGCAAAGATGTGTATTCATTCTCATACTTTTCAGTGCTCCCTTTTGAACTATCATTAATGGAAAAATAAAAACATCTCTTTGTTCTTTAATACCGTTGATTGGCTGGCTTCTACCTTTTAAAATCTTTAGCAATTTTCCTGATATTTTTCTCCCTTATTCATGCCTCAAGGTTGGATAGGCAATTATGCCACATTACTGGGATAATTCAAAATAAAACAGAGACTTTTTAGCATTTCCTGGATGGCTTCATTGACCTTTGGCTCTTCCATTCCCCTCCCCTCTACATTAAAAGCAGACTATATTTATTGAATCTTGTTCAAGTTATTCTGAATGCTATTGTTGATTTACTGCTGCACATTACTCTATCTATCTACAAGGGCATATTGAGAAATGAAAATAAAGTATTGTAGAGAAAACTATTTAGAATTTCAGAAAGAAAATTCTGAGGGATGCAAGATGGTTTGTGGAAATGTGTCTTTAAAGTTGATTTGTGGGAGGAATTTTTTAAAACCTTTACATGCTTATAAAATTGTTAAGAATCCTGTAACTTTTGAAAGGGAGGGTTTCAACACTTAGGGCTTTATGATGAATTAAAAATAATAGCGTTAAGGTTAGCTTCAGTGGTGTGTGCTTAATGAAGTAGGCAAAAATGCTTTGTATGTTAAAGTGTAAACTGTGCTGTTTTTATGTGTTCTATAGAATCATGTGGTTGCATCATGGATCAGACTGAGATTTTACTGAAATGTTTTTAACATAGGAAGTTGTTGATAGATATTTTCCATTTTATTTTAACTGTATTTAAAGGTAATGCTGAGAAGTATTTAGTCTGCCAAACAATTAGACAGAAGAGTCTTCTCATCCATGTTGTATGTCCCAGACCAGAGGTATCAAACTCAAGGCCCGCGGGCCGGATACAGCCCGTGAGGTGCTTAGATCTGGCTCGCGGGGCCACCCTGGTAACAGCGAAGGACTGGCCCGTGATGCCTCTGCCAGAAAAAACGGGCTCCCAATCTCTGTTTTCGGCTGGGACAGCCTCCTGCAACCCTCTGCAGCGAAAAGAGCTCGGGAGGAACACATGTGTTTTTGCTGGCAGAGGTTCCCCTGACATGAGTGACGTCAAGTTGGCCAAGTCCTCCTGGCCACGCCCTCCCCGAGGTCAAACACAACCCTGATGCGGCCCTCAATGAAATTGAGTTTGACACCCCTATTCTAGATAGTCAATGCATTTTTTTTTCTGGGAAGAATATATATTAGTCAAACATTGTTTCTCTTAATGCTTATTATTTATCTACTGTATAAAAGCAAAAACCACTCACACATTAATCACGAAATCTCCAGAACCATAAAGCCTACAAACTTGAAATTTGCCACATATGTTCCTCTTGGCTTCTAGGTGCTCACTAAGAAAGGATTTTTCAAAATGACCATCGCAGCATGAGTATTTCTTATATTAATATTAACAAGCTCTGATGCTAAGGAGTTCTACTCCCCCCTCCCCACCTGAAAAGAAATCTGATCCAATGCAAAACACAAGCAGAGGAGTTTCAGTTTCGCTTTTGCTTTTACAGCAGCAAGCAGCTTTACTACAGAACAGTTGAGCTAAACCACGCACAGACTCCTTCCTGTCTCCTTGCTCACACAGCAAATACTGTTTGAGTTTCCCCTCAACTCTCTCACACACTAACAGGATGCTAGCCAGATGAATACCAATGGATGCTGGTAGGCAGAGACAGATTTTTTTCCCTTATTTTCCTCTTTAGTTCAGACGAATCTGTTCCTTCTACTGTAACACCAGTTAAAGGGAAAAGAGGCAAAAAAAAATGCGGGAAAAGATTTACAGATGCGATTAGGAAAACACAAGTAAGGGAAGCTCATGACCAGTTCTATGTGGCATGCTCCAGAGTCAGTTCACCCGACAGCCTGGTCATCCTCCAGCCAGACAGCAAAATGTTGTTTACAGGGAGGTCCTGAGCAATTCATCTGAGGGACGAATTGAAAGTCTATGCTATGCAACTTATTGGCCTGGCTACATAGACAAAACAGCCATGGTTGCTGCTGGGATTAAAGGGCTTAAGCCCATCTATTTCATTGTTGTTACACTTACAATAATGTCTTCATCTGTAACAGAAACTTAGCTTACCATCTCTAATGAAATAATACAGTCCCTTTTTAAACTACTCATTAATTTTCAAGCTTTAACTGTCAATTTATAAAGCCCCATCACATAGTTTCATAGCGAAGCACGGGTATCAGCTAGTTTACTTATAAAATATATAGGCCACCCATCTTGTCTCAAGATAACTCGGGGCAGTTACCTAAATTTTGTTCCCAGAAGTTTCAGGGCCAGAATTTAAAGAAAAAAAGACCCTGACATGCACAGCATTACATTAAAGTGCATGATATATGCATAAAACTTGCTTGTGACATTCCCACATCATCCCTTCTCATATTGTTTTTCTAATAGAGATTTTTTTTATAGCTACTACCTAGCTACTATAGGTACTTTTTTATATAGCTACAGGTATCCTTTTTATGTTGTTTATCTGACCAAAAATAGGTGTGTTTCATATAAAATAGGCTTTTGTTGCTTTTATCTTATAGGTTATATGTGTTCCTTTTAAATATTAATAAATTAAAACAATTAGCATATAATTATTTATAAAAGTATCTTTGGAAATGGTATTCATTTGGGCAATTAGAAAAATGATAACTCTCTGTACAATTCAGCTATGATTTATTAATCCTACAAGGGAATAGTGAAAATTTAAAGATTGCTAGTATGCCCTGCCAACAAGAAAATTAATAGTTTGTTTTACTTAAACAAAATTTCTTTTCTCAATTCAGCAATAGAAAACATAATGATTATTCTCTTAATTAAAAGTGCAAGCAATGAGAAAAATGCATTTAGTAAAGTGATTCCCCAGCTTCTAGCATCAGCTTTATTTCCAAGAATTTTCTCCAAAACCTCTGTAGTTCTCTTAAGTATGTCTAGAAAATAAGGGTGATGGATAAATAACTCTTAGGAAGTGAAGAAAATTAAAGGTAAATTGTGAACGGAAAAACCATCCTGGCAAATGAATGTTTTACAAAATACCATGTTCACTATGGCAACATTTTATATTATAAGAATACATTTTGTGTGTGCGCTAATGACAGATGCTCCAAATTCTAAATTTCACATTATCTACTCATGATTTAAAGATAATAATGGTGTGACATCAGAATGTAAGACAATAATGGTGTAAGATTAAATTTAAATGATTGCTATCAGTGGCCTGGTCTTCTGCATGTCACATGAAGGATAGCTTGTGACCATAATGAGGAAAAAAATATGATATGCAGTCATTTTAATAAGGAAATGTGTGTGGTATTTTTCTAGTTCTGATATGCTGTCAATTAGATTACTTCTCAGGCTGTATTTCACACATTGGTGCAGGTATAAGGCAAGATAAAGTATTACTCATTTATGATGAAACTTTAAATAAAGCAACTAATCACACTGCACTGACGCAAAGGTAAGTGAATCATTCTGATTCATATTATCCAGACTAATGGGTGGATCAGACTATAGTTAGCTTTAGTATTTCTCGCTACTGAAGTGCTGCAAGAAAACACTTCAGTTTTTAAAAAGTGCATGTGGTACATAATTTAGAATATGTTTATTCAGGACAAAGGTATTTCAAAATGAGTGACGGGGTGACATGCCTGAATGAAAGAGAGTGGTCGGGTTTGTGCCAAGGTCATTATTATTATTATTATTTTGGAAAGGTAGCTGATTCAGCACTAGACCAAGAACACATGGACAGAAAAGGAAAAAATGCTAGAAGGCACCTGTAAAGGGCAGGCACGTGCCTTAAATATAGAATATAGAACAAGTAAGGAAAAACAGTGGTTTTGTTTGATTGTTTTAGATGCTGCAAGTTATGCACTTGGTTAACATGGAGTGGAGAAACAATCCACCCTGCCAAGTTAGAGATTCCAGACCTCCACTCCAAAAGAAAATCCTGGAGTGGCTTGTAAAAGTGTGGGAAGACCAGGAGGATGGATTGCGTGGTGTGTATGGAGATTCAGATGCTGGACAATGGAACTTTGGGAGTTAAAGGCTTTGTTTCTTAACTAGAGACCCAGCAAAAAAATCAGATATTCCAGGTTCAATTATTGAGATAAGGAAGGGGAGAAGGAGCTGTAATAAAGTATAAGTGCAAAGTGAGAAAAGAGACTTCAGGAGGAAAAGTAAGTATGTTATAGAATAGAATAGAATAGAGTAGAGTAGAGTAGAGTAGAGTAGAGTAGAGTAGAATAGAATAGAATAGAATAGAATAGAATAGAATAGAATAGAACAGAAAAGAACAGAACAGAACAGAATAGAATAGAATAGAATAGAATAGAATAGAATAGAATAGAATAGAATAGAATAGAATAGAATAGAATAGAATAGAATAGAATAGAATAGAATAGAATAGAATAGAATAGAATAGAATAGAATAGAATTCTTTATTGGCCAAGTGTGATTGGACACACAAGGAATTTGTCTTTGGTGCATATGCTCTCAGTGTACGTAAAAAGACAAGATACATTCATCAAAAATCATAAGGTACAACACCTAATGATGGTCATAGGCAGGGGTGGGTTCTAACTTACCTCGCTGCCAGTTTGCTTCCTCCCGCGCCGTGTGGCCGCACCTCGCGGACGTGCGCGCTTTGCACGCACGCGTATGTGCAGTGCCAAATAATCCAAATTTTTTTTTAAAGCCAAAAACAAGATGGTGACGCATGCACAGTGCCGGAAACTCGGCTTCTGCACATGCACAGAAGAAAAAAAATTCCCCCCAATTTTTTTTTCCCCAAAAAAAATCCCCTCCAAAAAAGATGGCGGCGTCCACAGACCGGCACCGACCGAACCGGCTCTGTGATGTCACCAACGGGTTGCTACCGGTTCGGGAAAACCAGTCCGAACTGGGAAGAACTCACCTCTGGTCATAGGGTACAAATAAGCAATCAGGAAACAATCAGTATCAATATAAATCGTAAGGATACAAGCAACAAGTTACAGTCCTGCAGTCATAAGTGGGAGGAGATGGGTTATAGGAACAATGAGAAGACTGATAGTAATGCAGACTTTGTAAATAGTTTGACAGTGTTGAGGGAATTATTTGTTTAGCAGAGTGATGGCGTTCGGGAAAAAACTGTTCTTGTGTCTAGATGTTCTGGTGTGCAGTGCTCTATAGCGTCGTTTTGAGGGTAGGAGTGGAAACAATTTATGTCCATGATGCGAGGGGTCAGAAAATATTTTCACGGCCCTCTTTTTGACTCGTGCAGTGTACAGGTCCTCAATGGAAGGCAGTGTTCTGCCCCAGTGACAAGCCACCAATAATATGCACACACAAACTACAAACCACTATTCTTTTACTAATAAATGTCTCCTGATAACTTCTTAGGAGCAACATAATAACTTGAAAACAAAATAAAGGCAGAATAGGTTTTTTCAAACCTCCGCTGGTAAATGTCTAATCTTAACAGCTGGCTGGAGTCCAAGAGATAATATGAGCAGGTCAGACTGTATTTGGCAATACTCCCAGAGCTAGGAATGCAGGAAATAAGACCCATACTGGAACAAGTAAACGAGCAGACTGGAGTCACAAAGATCAAGAGTAATAATAAACATTGTTTCCTGCAACAAGGCTCAGTGTGGTCAGGGCTTAAATAGTCTAAGGGTGTGGCCACTTAGCCTGCAGCTCTACTCTCGAGGAGACCTCCTCCTGAGTAGTCACTCTTGTCTTCTAGCAGCCCTGCATGCCAGAGCATTGAGAAGAAGAGGCTCCTCCTCTTCTTCTTCAGCCCTGATGGGCTCCTCAGGAGGTACAGAAGGCCCTGCTTGACTCTCAGCCTCCTCGCTCTCTGACTCGGGAGCCAGGTACACGGGCCAATGGTACCTCGCCACAAGCGCCTCATCGTTCTCGGGATCCATGATCACTGGCACGGGACGCTGGCGGGCCACAACAGGCAGGTTGGCAGTAATTGTTTTTTCTGCAGTTCTGATTATCCTCTGAAGTCTGTGTCTGTCTTGTTGGGTTGCAGAACCAAACCAGACAGTTATAGAGGTGCAGATGACATACTCAATAATTCCTCTGTAGAACTGTATCAGCAGCTCCTTGGGCAGATTGAGCTTCCTGAGTTGGCGCAGAAAGAACATTCTTTGTTGTGCTTTTTTGATGACGCTTTTGATGTTAGGTGTCCCTTTTAGGTCTTGAGATATGATAGAATCTAGAAATTTGAAGGGCTCTATTGTTGATACTGTGTTGTCTAGTATTGTAAGAGGTGGTAGTATGGGAAGGTTTCTCCTAAATTCTACCATTATTTTTACGGTTTTGAGTGTGTTCAGTTCCAGATTGTTCCGGTCGCACCACGAGGCTAGTTGTTCAACCTCCTGTCTGTATGCTGTTTCATCATTATCTCGAATGAGACCAATCACTGTTGTATCATCTGCAAACTTC
>QLTV01001684.1:3362203-3381362 GCA_003457575.1 Thermophis baileyi
AAGTATGGGAGAAAGCATACTTCTTCCTTTTTGCCTTTCGGCCCCTCCAGGGGCCATCCAGACAGTCAATTACAAACGACAGTCCGTTTCTATATGTTATATTTTTTACATAAATAAAGGGAGACTAGTATAGATCTATTTCAAGCTATTTAGCTCTCTTCAGCTAGCCACACCCTTATGGGATTAGAACCCGGGCCCCTTGCCTAACAAGGCAAGTGATTAAACCTCTGAGCCACAGGATTCTTCTCCCTATCTGCATGTTCCAGGGACAAGGATATATATATGTTTTTTTCTCTGTTAAATCACCTGGTATACCCAAATATGGGAGAAAGCATACTGCTTCCTTTATATACGTGTGTGTGTGTGTGTGTGTGTGTGTGTGTGTGTGTGTGTGTGTATCATATATACTATCCTCACTCACAATTAAATTGCACAGGTATTTTAATATGTTTTTATTAATTTTGTTTTGTAATTTACAAATACACAAATTAAAAAGGGAAAACTTAGGAATGAAACTGGCATAGATTCATCCTACTGCCCTATAATATTATACTGCACTATAGTATTAACAGAACAAGCTGTGAGTCTTGGATACAATCATATTATTTCCGTCTTGCTTGATGGAGAAGATTGAAATTATCCACTGTCTACTATTACAGTGGCTTGATCTAATTATAATAAGTGTGAATAAACCAAAATCCTTATTAGAGCCTAGCTTGTTAGATATCTGTCTGATTTATTTCTTTAATATATTACATTTTACTTATCAGTTAAAAACACAATACAAGAAGAATTTAAGAAGAAATAAGCAAAACATAATAAAGTTATCTTGAGAAGGCAAGGGACAGCAGTGAGAAGTTATGGATATGAACTAAGCTTAAAGACTACACTCTGTGTAAGGGCACTGAAGTGGAATTAATTCTCTGCCCTTATTACATCTGTGGAATATGAGCCAGAAGTACCATTTACAGCAGTTAGAGAAAAATGGGTTGGAAGATCAGTCAAGTGCTTATTGTGAGTCTACAGCTAGACATTTCATGAATAAAATTACTCATATTCATCCTGACCTGGAAATAGCAAAAGCAGAATTCAAAAAAATTGACAGGATTGGCAGAATTTACTTGGAATATTTTTGAATCTGTAGATCTCAAAGAAATGGACATGAGAGACTTCTCTGCCACCTGTTGGCTAGGTTCAGATATCTAGAGAAGGAAAAAAATTGCTGGATTTTGCCAGTGGTTAGTGCATCATTATGAAAGGGCTAGTTGTGTTGAGATAGATAGCAATAGCAATAGCATTTAGACCAGAGGTCTTCAAACTTGGCAACTTTAAGATTTGTGGACTTCAACTCCCAGAATTCTCCAGCCAGCTATGCTGGCTGGAGAATTCTGGGAGTTGAAGTCCACAAGTCTTAAAGTTGCCAAGTTTGGGGACCTCTGATTTAGACTTATATACCACTTCACAGTGCTTTACAGCCCTCTCTAAGCAGTTTACAGAGTCAGCATATTGTCCCCAACAATTTGGGTCCTCATTTTACCTACCTCAGAAGGATGGAAGGCCTTGAGCCTGGTGAGATTTGAACTGCCAAATTGCAGGCAGCCGGCAATCAGCAGAAGTAGCCTGCAGTACTGCACTCTAACCACTGCACCACCATGGCTCATAGATGTTGGTTCACTCCTTCTTAAGAAGTACGACATGCACCCATCAAGTTTAGTTTCAAGGGACTCTGGAAGAGCTAATTTATCTGAAACCCTTGGCAGTTTGGATTAAGGCCTGTCATGGAGTGTAAATTGCATTAGATGCTCTCATGGACAACCTGTGAAAGGACTTTGATGAGGGGACAACAATCAGCCTTGCTTACTGGATTTCTCAGTAGCCTTCAGTTTTATTAACTATGGACTCTTTTTGCATTGTGCCATATTTTGGTGGTTCCTAGGCCCTACCTAAGTGAACACTCCAAATAGTGGGTAAAGGGAAGAATATGGGCTGTCCCACGGCTTAAATATTTATATGGAGCTGCTAGGTGAGGTCATCCACCTGTTCAGCATCAGGTAGCATTAATATTTTATTTTTATTTATTTTATTTTGTCAAGTACGTATTTGATAATAGATATAAGTATAAACATGATTATGAAAAACAGAAATGGATACGAATAAAAGGAAAAATTAGGACAGGGACAGTAGAAAGTCAGGTAGTGTATTCCAGGCATTGACTACTCTGTTGCTGAAGTCGTATGTCCTGCAATCGAGTTTGGAGCGGTTCACGTTGAGTTTGTATCTGTTGTGTGCTCGTGTATTGTTGTGGTTGAAGCTGAAGTAGTCGTTGACAGGTAGGATGTTGTAGCAGATAATTTTATGAACTTCGCTTAGGTCATGCCGAAGGCGACGTAGTTCTAAGTTTTCTAAGCCCAGAATTTCAAGTCTGGTGGCGTAAGGTATTCTGTTGCGAGCAGAGAAGTGGAGGACTCTTCTCATAAAGTATCTCTGGGCACGCTCAATTGTATTAATGTCCGATATGCAGTGTGGGTGATGCCGAGTTATTTTTTTTTTTTCTATCTTAGCTGTATGGAAATCCTGATTCGGTTTCTTGATTCAGGTATCACAACCTGAAGCAAAAGAACCAGGCTCAGCAAGACAGAAACAGAGATTTATTTTTTATAAAAAATTACAATAATTTTAGGATTTTAGTAACTTTAATTTTTTGTATTGTAGTTTGTCAACCTTCTGGCAACTTTACAATCCACCTCAAGTGATTTAAAAAAAATCAAATTCCCTATTAGCCCTAGATTTGGGATTCGTATTAAGGTACACTAGCCTACTCCTTGATTAATTTAATTCACTGACAAATCTTCTAGTCCATCTAGCTCCTTAACTGGTTTCCTGCTTCAGTGAACTTAAATAAAAGTGTTAATTTGATCGAAGATCAGATATACAGAAAAATCAGATTATACAAAAGTAGAATTTAAACAATCAAATGGAGTATATCATTCAACACTAAATAATAGAATACACTAAGCTTCCTCTAATTTGTAATTGGTGTATTTGTAACCAGTGACTGAATTTGCAAAAGCAGTAGATGAGAATTTTGTGATTTTCCCAGTGATCCCAGGGCACTGTTTCAACAAGAAAAAGTGGGCATAATCCTCCAAGAAGGTCTATTAATTACAAAGGGATTTATAAGTTCAGTGCATGGAATGCTGTAGAAAATGTGCATGGAATGCAGTGCATGGAATGCAGCCCAGAAATATGAGAATGAGAGATGCAATTTCTTGAAGTTTTCACGGGCATTTTTATACCAAAGTGAGAATGCTATAGTTCCTAATATTCCTGAAGAGATCTTATTAAATCCAGCTAGAGAAAAGCTTTTTTGCGCCTTAAGCACATATGATTATATAGGTATTTTGCTGGAAGAAACAACTTTCTGTTAATCCTGAACACTCAGAATCTAAGAAAGGTTCCTTATCTTGAGGACAATCTATGTCTAGAGCATTTTTTTTTAAAGTTTCAATCCTGTCTACCTCCAGTGCTACCAAAAATTAGTTCAACCATCTCTCTGACATTTAACTTTTGAAGCTGGATTTTCCTCGTTGATTGGAACTTATTATAAAACATCAGTACAGCTAAACGGTTCCTAGAAAATTTAGTTTGAGCCAATGATTACATTGATAAATACTGACCTAACCACAAGGGAGATCACCTCAGATTCAAGGCATATGGATGCATTAGAGGCTTAGATTGGATGGTTTCCATTTACTTTTTGCAGGCGTTCACCTGAGAACCACACACCATCTGGAAAATTGTTTTGACTTTAAAGATCTTAATGACTGCTGGTATATGATAGCCCCTTGTGAATAGAAGAAACCCAGTATTGCCTTTATACTCCTGTCGGTCCTTTCACCAACTGACCTAATTTGTTTTCTAGAAGATTGAGAGGAAAAGAAAGTTAAACCAAGGTTTCAGAAGACAGAACCTGCTCTACTGTTTTCATTTATTTATCAGGGATATGTTTAGTGCCATCTCCTATGGGGAAAAATCTATGATGTTAATTTTAGAATAGCTAGTAGTTAGGATTTCCTCATAACAATAGGTCGCTAAGGCTAAAATGTTTCTCTTGAGTCCAGTCTCTGTAGAACAAAGAATAATCACATAACCCACAAAAAGAAGCATGGTAATCACCTCTCTGGGACAATGAAACATACTTTTTGTAAAAATTGTAACTGTAGGATTAAAATAAATTTTGAGAGGAGGCGAGCCAAAATTCAAAACAAGGGAGCCTGTTTCATTCCTTTCTGTATTAGGTTTTTGACAGTTTGTAATTGCCAAATCTAATTCCCATGGAAGTATTTTCATGCTGTTTCTTAATTAGGAGTAGCTTCCCTGGTCTATGAAGAAGTGAACTTCTTTCTACCAGAGCCTATTTTTGGTTTGTAGATTTTGATACTTGAGATTAAGGACTGAGAGAGAGCACCACTGACATATTCTACTAAGAGGAATAAAATAGGTCACTGGTAAATCTTTCTACTCTAAATTTAGTTCTGGTATTGTAGAACACATGTAACATTTATTTATTATGTTGAAAAACAACAGTTATTATTGGAAAGGTCATTTTTCTTATATAACCTGTAGATCTTTGAGAACTTGCAAAGTATTATTAATGTGGGTAAATGCCAAAATTAGGGCCTGTTAATTTATATTGTTTTCAATAATTTAAGGGAAATTTCAATCGTTTCAAGAATAAACAATTATGCAATAAATCAACTGTTAATAAATTGACCTATATTCTTCAACAAGTATATTATTTAATTCTACAGTTCTTTGGGAATCAAATGAAATTTAAAAAGGACATATCTACCTGCACTAGTAAGCTATTAATTTTATAATTATTTTTCCTTCCCTGAGTGCTTATTTTTCCACTTGTTAAACAAAACAACAACAACAAATGAATGAATGAATAAATAAATAAATTCAGTGGATCTCTTGTCCAATCACAGGGAAGAAGAATTAATAAAAGTGAAGAAAATAGTTTCTGCTGGATTTTGAATCAATAATCTTCAACATGCTAGACAACTGTGCTATTATAAAAGTATTGCAAAGGTAAATCTAGAGAACATAGTAAGCATTGATTCAGGGGAGCAAATGTTTCTACCTCTGTGAAATATCCAATTAAAGTGAAGTAGTTGATCTAGAGAAAGGTAACATATTGCCGGCTGCTGCTGGAGGTAACCCAAGCAGGAAAACAGTATCTTGAAAATAAAGCAGGGTACCACATCTGAAGTTCCTTTTGAGGTATATAAACTTGAAAAAAGGGGATACCATTTGTTCCCACCATGCAAAAATGGTTGCTGATATGTACAGGCCATATTTTGACCTGCCAGTATGGATAAGCCGAAAGAGTCCAGAGCTTGAAGTAAAAACTATATAAAACAGAATCTCCATAGCGCACTGTTAAATTTAATATTATAATAATAGTTATATACTCAACACACAATTCCTGTTCTTAGAGTATGCTGAAGGACATTTAAGGGATGGAGTGGTAGGGTTGAGAGGACACCACTTTACTAGTGGGAAGAAAAAAATGGAATGTGCTAGTTCAGGACATGGGATCAGAGGTGGTATTCAGCTGGTTTGGACCGGTTCGGGTGAACCGGTAGTAGCGACCTGCGGGTGGGCCCGCCCCGCCCACCTGCCCCGGCGCTATACCGTCCTATTTAGGCACGTTTTGAAGCCGTGCGCATGCGTGCAAGCCATGTATGCAAGCAAAGCGCATGCGCAGAAGGCCGTACACATGCATGGAAGGCATGCACGACCGAAGTGAGCGTGCATGCGCACGTGCGCGCTCACATTTGCGAATCGGTAGGGAAAGTAAGTGAATACCACCTCTGGATGGGATGATGGCTACCAAGTGAGATGGTTTAAAGAAATTAATAGAGCAAAAAAACTATCAGTGATTGGTTCATTATTATTATGCTGCATCCAAGATCAAAGCATATTAGTGCTCTGAATAGTAGATGTTAGGGAATAATATCAATAGTAGGGTATTGGCTTCATAATTTTTTGTAAGCTTCCATTTTCAGTACTATACTTCTCCAGATTTTGTGATAAGATTTTCAGATTGAAAAGTATTTTGTCCTAAAGATATTAATTAATTTTACAATAATTGTAGACTGCCACGATAAAAAAGATGCATAAAAAAGAAAACAATGTAACTGATCAATCATATGAAAACACTATATAATAATACTGTGAACTATTCTACACTCAGACGGCCACCTGTAATACCGTATAAGCCAAAGCTTCATTGAAATAAAACCATTTTAGAAACTTGTGGAACACAAAGAGGATTTGAGTGAAATGTACATCCAAGAACAGCCAGGGTATACCATACAATTCCATAGTGTGTGGGCTTTTTCTGAGGCGGCCTTCATTCCAGCCTTAAGATAAAAATGATGATAAAAATGTTTTCAAACTTTAAAAAAAAAACTATACTCAATGTTTCATAATTTATTTTATTTATTTGTTTTATCAAAATTATATGGTCACCCATCTTACATAAGGTGAGTCTCAGTGGTGTACATAACCAACCATTAAAACTGAATATAAACACCAATTAAAACAAGTAATCAACACAACTAAAACAAAGATTGTAGACATTTGTTGTGCAACCAATGTGCAGGCTCTCTGCTATTAAGTGATCCCCAGTCCTGATGGGGAAAAAAACCCATGTTTTGAGGGCAGTCAGAAAAGACATAATATTGCCATGACTATGCTTTGTAAATTTAATCTAGAACTAATTCTACTAATAATACTACAGTGTAAGCCAAGATTATGTTTCCATTTCAGGATCATGGTCAGTGGTAGACTGAAATTATCTTCTCATCCAGTGGTGGGTTGCTGCTGGTTCGGACCGGTTCTCCCGTACCGGTGGCGGAAATTAGCCCTCGCTCACCAAACTGGCAGTGATAGCTGGCCGGCCACGCCCCCAAACCAGTTCTCCGGTCGCCACTCCTTGAAAGCGGCTTGCAAAGAACCCTCTGCACATACGCAGAGGCTTCTGCACATGCACAGAGGGTAATTTGCGTGATGTGATGGGGGCACGCACGCTTGCTTCACTGGCGTGCGCAAATCACACACTTCCGACGTGATGTGAACCAGTAGGGAAGGTAAGTAGAACCCACCCCTGTTCTCATTCCCACAATACAGCATGCACTTCTGCATGCAGTATTTAGCTGTCCTATGGGAAATGAAAATGAAAAGATGCCTTGAGCGATGGCCATGTAACCACATTACATTCTTGGCAGTCATAACTTTCTATTACATTATTTTATTGGAAACCTTGTTGCAGTAGTTCTAACATTCTTGATAAGATTGCCATTGTCCCAGGAGGCTTTCGATCCCAAGAAATAAATATTTACAAATTGCTCAAAGTCTGTTAGCTAAAGTGTATTATACCCAGTGATTATACAGCACAATATGTTGTATCAGGAAACTTAATAGATTTTTAACAGTCTTTAAAACATAATCAATAGTTCATAGTTACTAGTCTAGAAATGTAATCAATAGTTAAGAAATGCAATAATATTATTACATTGTGTAAATTTCCTCATGGAAATAAAATCAGCACCTTATCTCTGAAGCAGTTAAAGATAACTTAGTTTCATGTTTAAAATGTTGCCCATTAAATATTTAAATTTTTATTGATGCAAACCTTTTTAAACATATTCGTACTTCTGGACACTTTTAAGTAGATCAAAATATAATTATGGTTCTCTATGATAGTGACAATGCTTCTTAGATGACAAGTGAAATATCTTCAAAGAAAAACCAGAAAGTCCAGTTGCCTCTTGAAAAAACACCTTTGGGACACTGAGAAATTGATTTCCACAAATACACCACATTATTGACACCAGAGCACTGCTCCACACAGATGGACATTTCTGTAGAAGCTACAACCCTAAAGATTGTCCACTGCAGATAATTGTGCTGAACCCATGGAAGCTTTTTCAGTAGGATCTCCAGTATGACTTGAAGTAGGAAGGAACATTTTCATCATGTCTTCAAATGCTGAAGATTTCTCCAAAACAGGCCTAAAGCCAAGAAGATACTTTAGTTCAAAAACAGATCTCTTCATCATCCACTATCAATCATGCCATGGAACTGAGTAGTAAAGTGCAGTTTTAAAAGTTATCATTATACTTGCCAAAGAAGCATTGCATCAACACTTTTGAAAGCTATAGAACTGAACAGAAAGTCAGAGAGAATGAACAGGAAAAAACATTCACAATGATATGAATATCTCTTCAATTTCTTCAAATAATTGTTTCAATTATTTGCCTTATTTTTTGTACATATTTGCAGATATTGGTGGTAAAAGCAATAGCATCGATGGATTTATTATTGTTAAAGTTATGTCTTTATAACAATTTTCTGTACTGGCTTTAATAGAAATAATTTCAAACTTCTTGCAGCCAATGATATCAACATCTCTGCATTCTTGATATTCTGAATTAAGAATTAATATTTTTCATGGAATTGATGAATAAATAAAATAAGTTTGGACTTCTATTTTGGCCTTTGAAACTTTCATTATACATTTGACTTTGTTGTATTTTACCTGACTTTAGCTGGCATACTTCAAAACATCAACCCATGGAATATGAATATCAAATGTATTTCTTTTGGTAAGTAAAATGGAGAGATAGAAGATGTTAAAGGGAGAAAAATAGTACTGGACTCCATGAAATTATACTGAGTGACAGCAGCAGGACACTCTTCCATCTGGCAATTTTAAACAATGTGTCTGGCAATTTACAGGCAGTAATTCTGCCAGCCTTGACAAAAGGCAGAAATATTTCTTATCGCTTCTGACTAAGACACCTGCAAGTCCAGATTCAGCCCTTATAAATCTAGCCTCAGAGTCAGTGAGCAATCTGTGCATAGCAAAAACAGCCTGTTGACCTTTAAAAAAATAGGAAAGGCTGCAGACAAACCACAAAAAGCCCACTTATCTGTAATTTTGTCATATGACCATGAGTAATGGTTGCTTTTTAGTTTATATATGATACTTTTTATTCATGCAATTATTTAAACAGCATGAAAACTCATAAGAAAATACAGGCCTTTTCAACTAAGTGCCTTATAGGATTTTCAGTATTTTTCAGCTAGAGTTGGCTTGTCTACAATCACATTTTTCCTTCTCTCTTTCCTGACTGTCCAATTTCATAGGATCTTGCAGCATAAGGAAAGGCTCAAAAAGATGCATTAGAAATGAAATTCTGAGTAAATCTTGTTTTAATTTGGTTCCGGTTTACTTTAAACCTATGCTTAACAAGTGGAAGCAAAATTTATGCTGGTAAAGTTAATACAGAATAAGAACAAAGTATCTGTGACAAACCTTTTAAAAAATAAACATCTAATTTCACCCATTCTCTTTACTAATGATTAGTAAACAGTTTGAATTTAAATAAAAGTTAGTGGTTTTTCTTGGAAGTAAAGGAAATGTTGGAAATTGTTGTTTTTCTCTTACATTTAATTAAATGTAAACTATAGGTGTTGGGGTTTTTTTAAAATTTAGCATTGTGGTAGATGCTAGATGAACAGATGGGAAGGAAGGAAGGATGTGGTAGATAAACAGATAGGAAGGAGGGAAGGAAGGAAGGAAAGAAAGAAGGAAACCTCCTTGAAGCACCAAAATACTAGCCTCTGCTGCACAGCTTCTCATGATTTGAAGACTTTCCCAGAAAACTTGCACTTACTTGTATGATGGAATGCAACAGCCATCTCCTGTGGCAGCAGATAAAGCAAAGTGGCTGGGCTTGTGCATGATCTGGGAAGGCCTTTGAAACTGCCAAATTGAGCCCCCCAGAGGCTTCGGCTCCTTCACTGCTTTGAGGAGAGGCATTTCAAGAAACAGCCCTTCAAATGTTTTCCATTGTTACCATAACTACTGTGCCTTAATAAGCTTGCCCATCCTGCTTTGAGGCTTTCCTTAGGCTCAGAAAGTAGCCCAATATGCCTTATGTCACCCTTAGGCTGACTTGACTTGCTCCCATTTTCCTCATGCTAGTCAAGACAATTAGAGTTCAGTGGTCTTGCTACCTGACCCAAGGATAACACAAATGCCTATAACTTACTTGTTTTCCACAGAAATAGACAGTCTTACAAAGCTATTTTGCAAGATTGCAAAAAAGCTATTTTTATAGTTAAGTACAGATAGAAGTTAATCATATGTAATGAATTATTCCTAGGAGAGTTAAATGAATGAAAAAGATGGATGATTTAAAAATATTTTTAATATATGGCACAGGTTGTGAAGAAAAAGAGAAACAGAGAGAATGGAATGAGAAAAAAAAATCAAAGGAATATACTATGTGAAGAAACATAAGAGAAAGGATGAAGAAACATAAACCAGTTTGTTATTCACTAGAGAGAGGGCCATCATATATCCTACACAAAGAGAGACTGACATGACAGTGAAGATGCTTCATTTTTCCACATAATCTTGTCAGCAACTGGAGTGATTGATTGCAAGAATCAATCTGATTTGACTGATGACTGTTGTCAATCTCAGAATCCAATATACCTTCTAACTCGTTTTTTACTCTAAAATGTTTTTTTTTAAATAATAATAATTAATTTTCATCTGTCATTTACAAAAGGCCACAGTGCTTGGATCCGCACATCCTTGGCCAATACATTACAACATCATAGGTTCTTCGGAAGAATTTTCTATGGATGAAGGTAAAAAACCAGCTAAAAAACTGGCAACTATGATTTCATGTTGTTATATATAATAGTAACAACTGACAGTAAGGAATTGATAATAATAAATAATAAGCCCTCCATTATTGCCCCCTTGTGATAGGGAAGGGGATTGCAATGATGAGTTTGAGAGCTATTCTGGCAGTAATGTAGTCTATCAGAATGGTCACTCGTGCCAGATAAGTCTTAGAGAAAGAGCCTGGCTAAGTTTATCTACCAATCTATTTAATATGGTAAGAAAACAGAAAAAAGAATCCTATACAGATTGTTCATTACCAATGTCAACAATGACCATATCATATATTGGAGTTCCTGGGCATCTGTTGACAAACAGGCAATGGGATTTAGGAGCTATGACTGAGCTACCAGGGACTAGCCATGTAGGATTACTGGAAAAACAACAGGCACAAACAAAGACAGAAGTATACTGTGTTTGAAAATCACACCATTGTGGCCTGTGTTGCAAATCAGAACCAACAAAGTGGGGTTATTTAAAGTGAATGTTTGAACATTGGAAAATAATTTATCCAAACTCAAATATCACTGAACTGAAATATCACAGACCAAAGAAGATTCATTACCAAAAATAAAATATTCAAGGAAACAGAACTGGGAAAAATTCAGATAAACTGTGAAAATGAAAGACCCCAAAAACAACAGTAGAATAGTAGAAGAAACTCAGATAATAACTGGAAATATAAAGAAAAAACTGATATGATAACTTACAAGAAATGATAACAATAGAAACAGTACAGGTCGGCAATGGAACAACCTATGAACTCAGTCTCTCAGTCTCACATAGAGACAAGAAGAATTGAAAGAGAAAATTATGGCATATGCAGAATTACCAGTCATATTCAATCAAAAGTGGAAGATCAGACAGGAGGCCAAAATAAAGAAATTAAGATCAGATGCAATTCATTTAAAAACATAAAACAGCAAAAATTGAAGAATGTAAAAATTAGGACAAGCCTAATAGAGGTATTCTACCAAAGTATACACGGAATAGAAATTCGGAAAATGGAAAAAAACAAACAAAAAGAAAACAATCCAGTTTTGGAAAAAATCTATGGATTATAATAAAATTGCTAGAAGATTAAAAGAATTTTAAAATGAATTTACTAAAAAAAAATAAAACGAGGGACTTAATAATAACAGTGGAAATGATTAAAATTGAATAAAAAGAATAAAAAACTAGATATCTCCAGGAAATGATCAATTGCCTGGCTTTTGGCTCCAATATATGACTAGCTTAAATCCAATTATGGCTCAAGGAAATATTGCATAAAAGAGGCATCAAGAACTGATTAAGTTGCAAAATGTATATGGTTCAAAGACAGCCACAAAAGGGACAACATCAGGATAGTGTGAGCCAATACTTAACACTTCGCTGGAATTTCATAATTCCAGCAAAGTATTGTGTGATAGCAGTGGTGGTATTCACTTACCTTCCCTACTGGTTCGCAAATGTGAGCACGCGCCTACATATTGCCTACAATGTTTAAATTACTCACAGGCATAATAGCAGACAACATTCAAGATTATTTAGAAGCAAATAACATTCTTCTAGAAGAACAGAAAAGAAATAAAAGGAAAAGCAGAGGAAAATATCAAACTTTGATTGGTAAAAAAATTCTGCAGAATTACAAAAGCCAAAAAACAAAAAAACAACAACAATTTAAACCTGGTCTGGATTGATCATGAAAAGGTGTTTGATTCAATAGCACATGGTTAGATCATCAAATTTTTGGAAACAACTGGTATCAGTAAAAATATTAGAAAGTGAAGTGAAAGGAAGACAGAATTGGTGGTTGGAAATGAAAAATATGGGCTTGTCAATGTTAGGAGAGATATATTCTAGGGTCACTCATGATCATCTTTATTATTTGTCATTTCAGTGAATCTGAAGAAAACAAATCTGATACCCAAAAACAATATTTTATTAATAAAATCTCACATTTACTCTAAATGGAAAAATCAGAAATTTAAATCCAGTCATTGATAAATAATGTAAGAACTTTTAGCACAGTTATAGCAATGGAATTTGGCTTACAACAAATGTGACCTACAGGAAATATGCTACAGTAGCAATAAATAATGCTAAAATCACAAACTGTAATGGAATTGAAATGCTGAATGGCTAAACTATCAGGAGTCATCAGGATGAAGCCTAAAAGTATCTGGGCATTTTACAGATGGATAACATCAATCATGGACAAGTTAAAAATGTGATTAGGAAAGAATGCATCCAAAGACTGAGAAAATTGCTAAAGGCAAAATTGAACATTGATAAAAAAAAATCAAACCATTACTAGCCATACCTATCACACAATACTTTGCTGGAATTATGACATGGACAAAGCTGAAATGGACAGTTTGGATCAAAAGAACCAAAACCAAAACAAAACAAGAAAACTGGGGACTATTCATTATGTATTACATCCCTGTAATGATATTGACAGATTATATGGAGAAATAGAAACAAAGGTTTACTTCCAGTCAAACAAACTGTCAAAGAAACAAAGCATGCATTAATTGATTATGTAAAAGACAACCAAGAACAAATGTTAATACAAGTTAAAAATTGGAACTTACTTAAAGTATAGAAAACAAAAAGAAATGTAATAAAAACCCAAACAGAATGCTGGCAAAGAAAAGTATTACATGGTCTAATTATGACAAAGATCAAGGGAAAAGTGGATAATGAGAAGACTGGGCAATGGCTTACAAAAAAAGAAACTGAAGGCTTGATTTTGACTGCTCAAGAGAAAGCTATTCAAACCAATGCAATCAAGACTAAAATTGAGAAATCATTAAATGATTCAAAGTGCAGATTATGCAAAGAAGCAGAAGAAATAGTAAATCATATACTCAGCTTGTGCAAGAAGATCACATAAACTGATTATAAACAACAATACAGACACCAAAATGATTCACTGCAACATATATGTATACATATATATACATGCATACACATGCATACACACACATACTGTGGCTGAAAAGAAGAAAGTGTGGATTATTGATGCGGCAAAACCCAGGGGATAGTAGAATAGAAGACAAACAATTGGATAAGATCCCAAAAGTTTCTGAAAATGGAAGTTGAAAGATTATGGCATAAACTGGTCGTGGTGGTCCTAGTGGTTATAAGCATTTTGGGGACATAATAAAAAAAACCTTGGACAGCACTGTAGAAATGCTGTCTGTACGTTGATAAATATCACCATCAGCCAATTGCAAAAGGCAACTTTACTTGGAAAACCTTACAACCTATGATGATACCTTTAATACCATTAAACATAATTTGCCTATTCCAGGTGCTTGGGAAGAGCTAGATAGGTGAATAAAGATGCCAGATCCAGTTTAAATATCTAGCTGACCATAATAATAATTTCACTTCTTGGCAGAGTGATGCCGTCTGTTCCTGGTCTTGAACTGCATCTTAGAAGTGGAATTCCATGGGGTTTTTTGAATAAGCCACAAGCCATTTCAAAACCTCTATCCTTCCTTAAACGACCTCCAGTCACCCTATTTCATGCCACATTTGGAATGCACATTTAGGTGAAGCATTGCCCCACTAAATATACAGGAGATTTATTTATTTTTTGTCATCCAGACATCTATCCGAATTAAAGATTTGATAAAAGAGCAAACTGACTACACTGATATATACTTCAGAGATACTTGATTGGAAACATTTTGAATGCATGACCTTAGCTAATTAATTCTGTGAAAATCAATAGTCTCCTCTTTTGCAGTTAAAAAAAAATCAAATCAGGTTAGTATGAAATTTATAACCAACAAGGAGATTTTAACTTTCTTAATATTTTCTGACCAGATCAATCTGGGGAACTTGATTTTGTGTGCAAGCAGGTACAACTACAGTGTGAAACTATGTACTACATTCTTTTTAGATTGTCTTCTACATTAAATTTTCACCTCATGTACATTCTTCTATCAACGTTTCTGTTTGATTTCTTCACTGCAGCTGACAGTCTGATGACTCTTAATATTGTGTTTCCCTTCTATTTCTCTGAAATCTATTTTCTTGACCACTTATTACTATGCTTGGCTGTATCTATCTTATCTTGTGTAGTCCTTTATTAGGAATTTACTCATATATTTGAATGCACAGTGAACTTTATTTACACTCTATTAGCCAGGTACTTAAATGACTGCAATCATACTGAATCAGATCACATTTCACATTATCTTTTATTATTTAATGAGAGCTCTAATTTAGAATCATGAAAGTTCCAAAAAGTATAAACTCTGGGAAATTTTATTTTCTATCTTTCCCTCATTACTTCTAGATATGAATTCAGTGTTACCAGAGAATTCTCTTTTCAGGACTTGCTCTTTGAGTAAATCAAGCATATTTTAAGCTTATATATCTGCTCCTTAGAAATCATGAGAATAATATGAAATAACAAAAATCATATCTTAATAGGTTGTTAAAATTTCAGATAGATATCTCAACAAGACGGGAATTGAAAGGAGAATAAGGAACTGTTCATAAATGACAAACACATAATTTTTAACACTATAAAGTGGACGAACTTGGAAAAACTATTTTTTATAAAATAGACACACCTAACTATAGAGAAAAGGAATGATAAAGCAAGATCAAAATAGACATAGGTAGAAATATAAAATACAGTTTGAATGTAAAATAACGCAAGCAATCAGAAGCATCACATGAACATAAGGAACTCTTTAAAGACAGATAAAGGCACCTAGTTTTATAGAGGATACATTGACAGTTCCACAAAGAAAAGTTTAAGAAACTAATTTAGATATTGGTTGATATAATTGCAGCCCAATGTGAGCAAACTGAGATCCTCAAACTCTTTACTGCATTTCATGGAATATTATCTAGCTATGTTGTAGCTACCAAAATTGGGTACTGTCATTCTGAGATGAAAAATACATGAACATTGTAATGCAAGCTCTAAAATAAATTTAACACAGTTTTATCAAAGAATTATCCAAAAATGAGAAAATTCCCTACCTTCCCTAAATAATGAGACAATCTGCCCTTATATGCCACTCAGGATTATCCTCTTTACATTATTATCACCCCCATTTTGTTCTATTATTCCACCTATTTTTTCCCTTATTTGTTTTTATAGACACTAAGATGCCTTATTCATATATGGGCCACTAATAGATTCATTTCACCAGAATTTTTTTTCAGGTTTTTTTTAACATGAACTTATTGGTCTCATTTGATTCTCGTACAAAATGGTTCCTCTTGTAGAAAAGTAAAAGAGGGTGAGAGAAGGAAATATTTCCTCTGATCTGAAAGAGTTTGCAATTAATCAACTCTTTCTTTACCAAGTGTTAGCAACAACAGGTGGACCAAACCAGAAAATCAACTCTACCGGAAAACCAGACTGCACTTTATGAGATTGGCTTTAACACCAAAATGTTGCATTTCTGATTCTGCTATACCTTCTTATATCTTAGTGAATCAGGAAGGCATCTAACTGTTCCATTTCTGAATTTTATCTTGTTTGTCAGGATTTAAATAATGTTTCAACTCTCTTTATCTAGCTAAATGTTCTTGTCTATTTATGTGAAGATTACAGTATCTCTTTATTCTGTGTACCAGAGATGGTATCCTAGTTTTTTAAAAAATGGTCTAGTTAGTAGAGCGATGAGCAAATGGGAACTTTGAAATTGAGTTCTGCAACAAAAATCTCTAATTTTGCATGTTCCTTATTCTATGTATAGTACAGGAATTAGTTCAAAGTTCTAGCAGCAGGTAGATATATAAAAAGAAAAAGAGCATTTGTATGCAATTGGCATACACTTTGCCTATAATTTTTACCACATTTTTAACTATGGTTTTTCCATTTTTTTCTGGAAATACCTAACTTCCAAATTTCCAGAGCCTAGAGAAGGCAGAGATAAATAAATTCCCAAATAAAACATCTTTTCTTAATATTAAAAATCTGTTTTCTTTAAAACAAAGGCTGAAAAATAACTGTATTTTAGGAACTGTGGATAGATATTAGTTTGTTCCTAAATAATTACTTCTCTTTCTTCAATTTCTGTTTCTTGTAAAAAGCATAAAAGCTAGATGTAGATGGGAATAGCTGGTGACTCTCACCAACTCCCTAGAGCCAATAGTTAAATTTTCTGGAGTTTTTCAAGAGGTAAGTTACCATGTGTAGCATGCCAATCAGCTGTTCTGCAACTAGTACATGGAGTTGCAACCGCCATGGAGCCAGCAGAATTTACCAATAAGCCTATATTTCCAGCTTGTTTTCTTGGTAGAAAGAAAACTGTTTTACCTAGTAGTGTGAACATGAGTCTTGGGTAAAATACACATGGTAGCCCTACTCCATCCACTTTAATTAAAATAAGTGGAAAGTCCAGATCTAGAGAAGCCATCAGAAGTAGTTTGGTTCTTTTTTTTTTTTTTTACAGTTTTGTGGGGGAAATTAACCACTTTTTCGCTCTGACCAGTCCTCCTTTATTTAAGGTAGAATGTGATTTTCAAATAATAATAAAGTTGTAATTAGGTTTACAGACAGGATGTTATGTGAAGATTGCTTTATCATGTTTATTGTGATCTACAGTATGGCAGATGGAATGACTTGTTGGGTTCCATGAGTTGCATGAGGAACAAGCACTAGAGTGTGACAAAAAGTAACAGAGTGACAATCCAAAAGAAAGCAGGGCTTGTATGGATTTATTGCAGCAAGAAGAAGGCATTTTAGTTTGGGAAGAAATTTTGAAATTTTAATGTATTTAGGCTACAATTGTATAGAACCTACCTAACAGCTGTACTATATTTTCCATTAAAATACATAATCTTGTATTTTTCATTCAAACATACCAGTTTTTTCCAGATCTGGAAAATATTTGTGGTGAGATGAAAAACATCAGCCACTTGGGAGTCAGCATTGTATGCCTGATAACTCTGTGGCATGTTTTCATTTAGGTTTCATTTAGACATCATGTTTAAGTGGAGCAGGGAGGGTGATTAGGTTGTCATGCAACCCCTTTTAATTAAACAGTTGAGCTAAATAACTAATATGGAGGTCTTAGTTTCAGCTTAAAACAGATCTAGAATATCTATTTTTCAACCTGCTATTGTCCTTACAGCTTGTTGAAGGTAAGGGTGGAATTAGTTTTCTCTGATACCTTCCAAGATAGAGATAAAATCATAAAGAAGCTTTAAAAAGGCTACTTGTTATGACACAACATTTTAAAAATCAGTCTGGAAATGAAATTCCATAAAATAATAGCCTCCCACTTTCCTTTCCAGTAAAAAATCACTATAGTCTCACCAACTTAGTCATCTTAGATCATGTGCTAAGAGGGAAAGACTGGATCAGTCATATCACATGGACATGGTCCTATTGTTTTATAGACCGTGTGTGGAATATTCCACCATGAATAGTCCCAAACTGGAAAGGTTTAATACTTTTGGGAAATTTCCTATCCCTCTGGGACAATTTTATACGGATTTATAAAATCTATCCAAGTCTTAGAACTTCAGAAGACTTTGTAATTTAGAGTGCTTTTCAATTACAGTGTTTTTCACCTTATTTTCAAACTTAGATGAAATTTTAATACCAATGCTTTTGAATAAAATTCAACAACAGAAAAATTCATAACAAACATATTTTTTCACATTCAAAATACCTGATAATACCATCTGGTTATGTCACTATTTTTATGGCAAATGTAAGATGAAGGAGCCTTCCAAGACAGAGAAAGAAAATCAATAGCTATTATCTTTGTTATTTACCATCATCATAACCCATCATCTGTTGTTGTTTCATGCCATGTTTTCTATGCCAAGTGTGGGCGTTCAATTCACCACTGATGAATAGCTATAAATTACTGTTTCAGCACTGCTGAGATTCTGCTGGTCGGTACTGAGATTCTGAAATGCTCATCAAAGTGGGCTTTTAAAGAGAATCTTCTCTGGTGTGCTGTTTTTTTAAATATTTTTTCTTTGTTATTGAGTACTGTAATAATTATGCCAAATGAAAAAATTAATGAGAAAATATGTAAAGTCTGAATATAGTTTGATGTCAATACCTGTTTTGAAGTTTCATTCCATTTCTAAATTCCATTAAATCCATTATTTAGCCTTTGTAATATCTCATTCATATATTTTATAGTGCATTCTAAGGAACAGGCATAAGAGGAGCAGGAGGAAAAAGAAAATATGGCCAAAGAAAAGTTATAGTTATATATTTCATATCATACAAAATGTTTTTCATGAATATGAGAACTGCCACTGAACAGGTTTTACATATTCACCTATAAAGCATCTCTCTCTCTCTCTCTCTCTCTCTCTCTCTCTCTCTCTCTCTCTCTCTCTCTCTCTCTCTTTCCCTTCTTCTCCTTCTTTTTTCTTCTTATTTCTTCTCCCCTT
>QLTV01001684.1:3381420-3411703 GCA_003457575.1 Thermophis baileyi
CCCCCCCCTTTTCTGGGTAACAATAAGAATTTTTTTTTTTGGCAGGATCAGATTCATCATAAATATTTGCACAAATACAGCAATCAAAAGAGCCTTGTAGTAATGTATAGAAAATGTCTGTGACTTCTGCTCTTTGAAACTACTTGGAATTGACATTTAACTGGCTCTGACATTAAATGTGGGTCCTAATATGTCTTTAATAAATGTATTTTTGTTACTTAATGTGTTGTGCAAATAGAGCCTGAGAATCAGAGGTGGGTTCCTACTGGTTCGGACCAGTTCTCCCGAACTGTTAGTGACCCACTGGTGATGTCACGGTGATGTTACGGAACCGGTTCTGTCAGTGCCGGTCCGTGGGCGCCACCATCTTTTTTTGGGGGGGGGATTTTATTTTTGATATTTTTTTTGAATTTTTTCCAGGTTTTTTTCTTTTGCGCATGCGCAGAAGCCGAGTTTCTGGGTGCCGGTCCGTGGGCGCCACCATCTTTTTTTGGGGGGGGGGATTTTATTTTTGATATTTTTTTTGAATTTTTTCCAGGTTTTTTTCTTTTGCGCATGCGCAGAAGCCGAGTTTCTGGCACTGTGCATGCGTCACCATCTTGTTTTTGGCTTTTTTTTTCCCATGTGGTGTGGCCACACGGCACGGGAGGAAGCGAACCGGCAGTGAGGTAAGTTAGAACCCACCCATGCCCTTCGCCTCTTCCCATGCCCGGGTGGGGGAAAAACACCTCAGGGTGCCCTGATCCATCTTCCCCAACCGGGAGGCTCCGCTGCTCCCCAAGCGATGGCGCTCTTGGAGGACGATGTTTTGGCCAGCCTGGAAGTTGCTTCTGAAGCATGGAAAGGCTTCGCTTTTTCTCCTCCCCAGTGAGCGAAAAGCTGGCGGGCCAGCAGGGTCAAGCCCACAAGCCCCCTCTGGCACCGGCGCAGGAGCAGCCCAAGCCAAACAGAGCTGAGCTGACCGTAGCTTGGCTGCCCAACCCGAAGAACAGGCGAATCGAATGGTGGGCAAGACCGCAGGAGGCATAGCCAGAGCCACGGGCAACCGGAGCCATGGGCAGCGGATCAACTCGCTGCGGGCCTGGGATTCGGGGGGCAGAGGTTTTGCTCCTCGGAGCCTCAGAGCAACTCCTGGCCCTTGCACAGTAAAGAAAACTTCTCATGATTGTGAGGCAATTAACAACTTCTTGCACTCGCGAGTTGTTTTTCTTTACTGTGCAAGGGCCGGGAGTTGCTCCGAGGCTCCGAGGAGCAAAACTTCTGCCCACCCCAAATCCCAGGCCCACAGCCCCCTGACCCTCTTGGCCTACCAGCTTTTCGCTCACTGGGGCAGAGAAAAAGCGAAGCCTCTCCATGCTTCGGAAGCAACTTCCAGGCTGGGCAAAACATCATCCTCCGAGAGTGCCGCCGCTTGGGGAGAAACCTCCCAGTTGGGGAAGATGGATCAGGGTCCCCTGAGGTGTTTTTCTCCCACCTGGGCATGGGAAGAGGCGAAGGGGCACCGGTACACCAAGAAAGATGTCCCTGGCAATTGTAGGAAGGTTGGGGGGGTGTCTCCAGAGGAAGCCTGGAGTACGCGCACCCCAAGAGCGGAGTCTTCCTGCAATGCAGATTCAAGCCCCGCCAGAGCTCTGCTTGAACACGGCGGGAGACCGAGCTGTTAACATGACCACCTCCTCCCGGCCTCGTTCCCTCTGCCAGTCGGGAAGCTGGGTTCAGTCCGAGCCGGTCACCGCCCGGCCCGATGCCAGCCTGCCATTTAATTCACCTATTCTTGGGGTCGGGCAGCCCAGCTACGGTCAGCTCGGCTCTTGGCGGGTGAAGAATCTATGGGTGAAGTGAGCCCTTCCGGGGAGGGCAGTGGGGAGCAGCTGCCTGGGAGGACCTGGCCACCCTCTCTCACTCTCCGGCCATCACGTGGCCAGGCTTGCCAGAGGATTAGGCACCCCAAAACATGCCTGTGTCACCGGGTCAACCTCAGACCCCACAAGGCAGTGGAAGCCGGAACGCCACCACAATCTGAGCTCCCTTTGGAGTGGGTTGCCTGCCGCCATGCCCGCTTCATTCTCCGGTCCTTCTCCTTCCCTCGCTTGGCTGCTACTGCCGGGGTGCTGCCAGGGCAAGCGGGGTGTGTGTGTGTATAGGGGGGGCATGGACCGTTCAGCGCTGAGGTAGAAGCAGCCATGGCGGCAGGGAAAGCGAGGCTTCTTTGCCAGCCTCCCAGCTGGCAAAACATAATTTTTCACTGGTTCTGTGGGCATGGCTAGGTGGGGGGCATGTGACTGAGGGCGTGGGCATGCATGATGTCAAGTTGGCCACACCTACTCAGTCACATGACCATCAAACCACACCCACAAATAAGCCATGCCCACAGAACTGGTAGTAAAAAAATTTAGAACCCACCCCTGCTGAGAATGAATACAATAACTAGCTTAAACTTATTGTATAGTTACTTATTTGTTTTTTTAATCTTTTTTCTGTACTGATATTTTTCCAAAAATCAATTAATCTTATTGGACCATTAAAATATGTTAATTTTGTTTGTTAAACAAGATTTGTATTCACTGTTAAATATTTAAAACAAGATTTTTACTTACTGTTTAGATCACTCAAATCCAGTTCATGGTACTTTTGAAGATGGGACTTTTTATACAAGAAAAGCAAAAGCAATTTTCCCTTATTATCCTACTAAGGAATTTTTTTTTCAAACTGTGATGCAATGGAAGAACATTACTTTCAAATAACATTTTTTTTTCCAAAGGAACAAGTCCAGATCAATATGTATCTGCTAGCTAAGATTAGATAATCTTATGCAAAGTCAAAACTATAATAATAATGATAACATGACAAAATAGCAACAATGGTGCATTGGAAGATCTGCAAGAAATAACATTTGCTTGCAGGCAAGACCTTGTGGGACCTCAAAATAGACAATGTAAAAGCAAATGAAAAAGCGAAAGTGTTCTGGGATGTTAGATTTCAAACAGACAAGCACCTGCTATATAACACAGCAGACTTAACAACTGTCAATAAGAAAGACAGACAAGTCTGGATAGTGGATGTGACAGTACCTGGAGACAGCAGAATAGAACAGAAAGACTGGAGAAGATAACCTGAAATAGAAATGCAGCAGGGGTGGGTTCTAACTTACCTCACTGCTGGTTCACTTCCTCCTGCGCCACGTGGCTGCGCATGTGCATGCGCAGTGCCGAAAAATAAAAAAAAATCCAAAAAACCCCAAAATGCCGAAAACAAGATGGTGACGCATGCACAGTGCCAGAAACTTGGCTTCTGGGGGGGTGGCTTCTGCGAAGGAGAAGAAGAAGAAGAAACCACCCCCCATTTTTTTTTCAAAAAAAAAATCCCCCAAAAATATGGCAGCGCCCATGGACCGGCACTGACTGAACTGGATCTGTGATGTCACCATGACATCACCAGCGGGTCACTACCGGTTTGGGTGAACTGGTCTGAACTGGAGGAACCCACCTCTGAAATGCAGTGACTGTGGTAAAAGAAAGCAAAGTTAGCATCAATAGTAATAGGTGCATTGGGTGCAACCCAGTAGTGGGTTCTAAAACCCATTGCTACCGGTTCACGTGCGCACGATGCTTCTGCGCATGCGCAGAAGTGTCCCGGGCGGGTGGGCGGACCCTCCCGCCGCCGCCACTACTGGTTTGCAGAACCGGGCTGAACCGGGAGCAACCCACTGCTGGTGCAACCCCCCCAAAAAACAGAGTACAACTGGAATACCATTGGCATTGACAATAACACATCAGTCAATTGCGAAAGGCATCTTTACCTGGAAAAGCTTACATCCTGTGGCAATGTAAGGTTTAACACCATGAAATAACAATATCTGCCTATCCCAGGTCCTTGGAAAGGACTTGATAGGTGGATTAAAATGCCAATTCCGGTCTAAACATCTGGTTGACTGTCTGATGAACCATAATAATAAATAATAACCTACTTTATTTAATTAATGGAAAACATATTGCTTTCTATAACAATGTTTCAACTCTAAAGACGAAATATATACAGCATAATATACAATTTATGTTGGTCATTTTTCAAATATGCAGCTGTAAAAGTTCCTGTCCACCCACTTTCTTTTATTTATAGTTGTGTGGGATATAACAAATAATGTTGATGTCATATTATAGCTATTTAGGCTTCAGCATGTGTCTATCATAGATTATGTAAGTCAGATACTCAACTTCTGTCTTTGCTGTTCTCTTGGTGACATAAGTTTCAGTTTTCTAATTTGACCCTACAGTAACTGTATCAGTATTAATGCTGTTCTAATATTTCATGGATTAAAAGTAGATATACTGTATATTCATATGTACTTCTTATTTTACACGTTCATTGTATTAAAACTGAGCACCTATTCTTGTTGATGATGTGTTGCTCCAAGTAGTCTCATATATGAGAGAGAGAAAAGTTAATTCAAGAATAGCTTTCTTCCTTAGATGAAAATGTTGTAACAATATTTTAAGAAAAGTAATGTACCAAATAAGAAGCTTGGACATTAAAACAGCAATGAAGAGAAATGTAAGAAAGGTCTTTGGGGGATGAAACCTGCTTTCATTTTTCCCCCCTTTTTTTTCTCATCCCGAAAAAAAATACAATTTTTATTTTCAGACAGAAAGCTCACCTCTTTTTAGAGCATGACATCTATGAAAAAGCATTGAGGCTTTAAGTGTTCCGTCACAGCTGCCATAAGATGATGCACAGAAAAAAGTTTCCAATGACAGCTTGCATCAAAAGCATTTCACTAACCTTAGCAGGTCATCCGCATAAGGAGCTATGCCATTGAGTTTATACAGAAGTCTCTTCTAAAGCAAGGAATAATACAATGCTTTGAAAAGGACATGTAGCGTTAAAAGTGGGGGTGGGGAGTATATGCTTGTTGCTTGATTGGCCAAGCAGATTGGAATCTAAAGTCAGCAGCATTGGTGATTGAGGTCACAGGAGGAAACTGAAAGAAAGAAATGTGTATAAAAGTATAAAAAGAGATAGCAACTTATTGGCTACAAAGGTTTCTGGGAATTGCGAAACAGGTATAAGTCAAGCACTGAACACAGGTGTAGCTCCTTCTTCTTTGTTAGAGTTTACCAACTTACAGGGGCATGAAGAGTTTACAAGGTGCAACCTATTGTATTCAATGGTCTAGCCTACAAAAATACTTTAAATTCCACACTGTACATTACAGGTAGTCCTTGTTTCCTGACCATAATTTGGACCAGCAATTGGGTCATATAGTGAAGCTGTTGGTAAGTGAAACTGAAACTGTGCTTACAATCTTACTTTAGTTTCCTTTGATTCACAGACCTGTGAAAGTTGTAAATATGAGGATTGATCACAAAGTTACTTTTTCATCACTGTTAAACTGCAAATGGTTGTTGTACAAGGCAGTCGTCAAACAAAGACTACCTCAGTATTATTATACATTACTATATTGATCACACACAGAGAAACTGGCCATGTTAAGACATAATTCCATACTATATTCGCTTATGAGAGCAATGGGAAATCCATGGCTCTTATTCCCTCCAAGTGGGTAAACTCTTGATGAAGATTCCAGTTCTGCCTTAGCGACACCATGTGCTTTCTTTCTTAGAAAAAACAACAACATGGGTTTGGCAGAGCAAAGGAACACCTGTAGCAGTGGTGGGTTTCAAATATTTTTACTACAGGTTCTGTGGGCGTGGCTTGGTGGGCGTGGCGTGGCTTGGTGGGCGTGGCTTGGATGTGGCAGGGGAAGGATACTGTAAAATCTCCATTCCCACCCCACTCCAGGGGAAGGATACTGTAAAATCTCCATTCCCTCCCCACTCCAGAGGAAGGTTACTGCAAAATCCCCATTTCCTCCCAATCAGCTGGGACTTGGGAGGCAGAGAATAGATGGGTGCGGGGCCAGTCAGAGGTGGTATTTACTGGTTCTCCGAACTACTCAAAATTTCTGCTACCGGTTCTCCAGAACTGGTCAGAACCTGCTGAATCCCACCTCTGACCTGTAGGCTATGAAATAATGAATGGGAACAGGAACAGTTTACAGGTGGAAATTAGGGCAATGGATTCCATTTTCACCCTTAGTTTTGAAGGGGAAATGATCAGCAGGATGAACTTGAGTGGTTGCAAATGATTGGTGACCTCTATGCAGTCTAAAAGCTATGGATTGCTACTCCTTCCTTGACTCTTCTGGCCCAGAGAGAGGATGAACAAAATAAATCTTCTTACAACTGGGATAGATATTGCTCTTTGTGGGAGCAATTTTAAAAATATTTCCCTGGAACTGTGGCAAAAGACCTGCTGATTATTCTTAAACTTTTCCGATTTTCAAAGTTTTTATCCAGCTTGCTAAAAAGACAATTGTAAAACCAAGGAGTAAGCTAAATATGACAAGTGAGTGGATAACATATGCCTATTATCTGGTGAAAAAGGAAAATATGCACAATTACAGTCATAGTTTAAAATAAAACATGTCCTTTTGGGAATACAGTTTTTTTTTCTTTTTGCCCTTTACCATTAAAATACCATTTACCATTTTTGTACACATTTTCTCTCAATTTGACTGGTCAGTATGATTTGTCTGGCATTTTAGAGGTTTAAAAGCAGTGGGAAATAAAAATATACTATCTATATTTCCCTCCTGGTGATTTCCGAGGTGATTTCCGAGGAGCCGAGGTGGCGCAGTGGTTAGAGTGCAGCACTGCAGGCTACTTCAGCTGAGTGCTAGCTGCAGTTTGGTGGTTCAAATCTCACCGGCTCAAGGTTGACTCAGCCTTCCATCCTTCTGAGGTGGGTAAAATGAGGACCCAGATTGTTGGGGGCAATATGCTAACTCTGTAAACCACTTAGAGAGGGCTGTAAAGCACTATGAAGCGGTATATAAGTCTAAGTGCTATTGCTATTGCTATTTCAAACCCTGTTACCTTCTGCAATTTCAGTTTTACATAAAAGTTCCATCTTGACCACTACCAACTTCAGTTTTCATAATGCCTTTCTTGGGCCTACACTGTACTTTAATTCCTAAACAGAGATCAACATTTTACCATCCAATATCCCTTTTAAGAGCAATAGTTGGGGCCATCCAAATTTTGAGTAAAATAATTCTATAGGGCAGGCACAACAATAGAGAAGGCATGTTCCCTACATAACATCAACTTTTGTTCATTTAAATAACCCACATATCCCTAGATTCTTGTCCTGCAGATGCTAAAGGTTCTAAGATCAAATTAAGGATTTAAGGATCATCCTTGAAAAGTTCCATGTTGTATCTTAATTACAGAGGAATTTCATTATTAATTATGCCATAAGTGTTAAGATAATTGTTTTATCCCAGAAATAAAATCTATTTTTCATAATTTATTCTAAAATATTAATCTTGCTTTCTTTACATCTAATGAAGCCAGTATGGCTGTTTTATTTTTGTAAGAATATAATTCTAAGAGATCTGCTAGTACCGGTAATGTAATATTGTCAGAGATCTGACAATCTTTCATAAAACTAGGTTATACGGAGTGAATTATTGATACTAATACTTAATGTATTCTTTGTGCTAAAATAGTAATCAAAATTATAGCATCCATATTTAACAAGGCTATCATAACTCACACAATTTGTGAAGTCCTTTTCCTGCTTTCTGTTATATAAGCCTCACAATAATAATAAAGCATCATTTTCAAAAGACATATTACAGATCTTGTTATTTTTTTAAAAAATGCTTCTAAATAGGGATCCAACTAGCCTGGGATTCTTCCTAGTTTTAATTGCCTCAATTGTGTCAAATATATTCTGCGAAGTTAGAGATGCAACTAGGTCCCTGGATTTGGGATATAAAAACTCTGGAAGACAGATTCCATTTAAGAACCATTCATCTGCTCAATACCTATCTTTACATTTGTAGAATATAAATGTACACAGAGATCCATACATTGAAAATTTATGAGCCCATGAATTGCCTCCATAGAATGCCTAATTTCATCCACAGTTTGAGCGTCCATCCTTTATTTAAGGTAGTTGGAAGCAATTTCTACTTCTAGTGCTGTAAAGCACTATGAAGCAGTGTATACGTCTAAGTGTGATTGCTATTGCTATAGTTCACCTTACTATCCAGGGGCAGACCTAAAATTGCCACACAAAGAAAATAAGTCTTTATCATATTGCCTGATAATAAGATTATTTTGATTTAATTCATTTCAATTTTTTTACAACACTTGAAGGCAAATCGGATTTATTTTCCCAGCCTATTCTCCTTTCATCCTACTCTCCTTCTATCCCAACCCTCACAACAGGATTTAGACTACTAAATGATTTAAACTTTAAGAGTTGAAAAGCTCCCCCCCCCCAAAAAAAACCTCCATGCCACAGTAAACAGCTTCTAAAAGTATGTCTCCATAGCAGTAGTGGGTTCTAAAACCCATTGCTACCGGTTCGTGCGCATGCACAGAAGCGTCCCGGGCAGGTGGGCGGAGCCTCCTGCCGCCGCTACCAGTTCTAAGAACCGGGCCTAACTGGGAGCAACCCACCACTGCTCCATAGACATATGAAGATATTGTCTTTTTCATAAGGCAAATGTCCGCTGCCACCTTACGCTTGCGCTTCGCAAACATTCAGTACAAGCTGCCATGAACTCAAGGGTATATGGGAGGGGAAGAGACTTCTAGGGAAATGAAAGTTCACAGAATCTATTTTATTAATTTATTTATTTATTTCATCAGGCATGTATTAGATAACAGATATAAAAACATAATTATGATTACATGAAATGGATACGAATGAAAGGGAACATTAGGACAGGGACGGTAGGCACACTGGTGTGCTTATGCACACCCCTTAAAGATCTCTTAGGAATGGGGTGAGGTCAACAGTAGACAGTCTAAGGTTAAAGTTTTGGGGGTTTGGGGAAGAAACCACAGAGTCAGGTAGTGCATTCCAGGCATTGACCACTCTGTTACTGAAGTTGTATTTTCTGCAATCGAGTTTGGAGCGGTTTACCATACGTTTGTATCTATTGTGTGCTCGTGTATTGTTGTGGTTGAAGCAGTGGTGGGTTGCTGCCGGTTCGGACCAGTTCTCCTATACCGGTAGCGGAAATTTGCATCTGCTCGCCAAATCAGCAGCCATGGCCGACTGTCCACGCCCCTGAACCGGTTTTCCAGTTGCCGCTGCTGGAAAAGAACCCTCTGCACATGCGCAGAGGGTCACTTCTGCATTGTGACGTAGGCGTGCATGCTTGCTTTGCTCACACACGCGTGCAAAATGCGCACTTCCGTCGCGATGTGAACCGGTAGGGAAGGTAAGTGGAACCCACTCCTGGGTTGAAGTTGAAGTATTCATTGACAGGTAGGACACTGTAGCAGATAATTTTATGTACTATGCTTAGGTCGGATCAAAGACGGAGAAGTTCTAAGTTGTCTGGGCCCAAAATTTCAAGTCTGGTGGCATAAGTATTGTGTTGCAAGCAGAGGAGTGGAGGACTCTTCTCGTGAAATATCTCTGGAATTGTTCAATCGTATTAATGTCTGATATGCAGTGTGGGTTCCAGACAGATGAGCTGTATTCAAGAATTGGTCTAGCAAAAGTTTTGTATGGCTAGTTTGTAGTTCAATATTAATGGAGAAGAAGCTACGCAAGATTAGGTTAACAACCTTTAATGCCTTTTTGGCAATGCTGCTACAGTGAGCTCTGGCACTTAGATCATTTGAGATGAGTACTCCTTGACAGAGTGAGGGTCGTCTACAAGGTCGTATCCGCCCAGATTAAATTTTGTGTTCTGATTTTTTTTTGCCAATGTGTAAGACAGAGCATTTGTTGGTTGAGATTTGGAGTTGCCAATTGTTTGACCATTCTGACAGATAGGTGGTGTTGAATAGTTTTACATCATCAGCGAAGAGAACGCAGTTGCTTATAATATGATTGCAAAGGTCGTTTATGTAAAGTATAAAGAGTGTGAGTCCTAAAACGCTTCCTTGGGGGACACCACTTTAACAGGTACAGGATTTGATAGGGTGTTCTCTATTTTGACTACTTGTTGCCTGTTTGATAGGAATGCAGCTATCCACTTATGCAGGGATCTGGAAATGCCATAAGATTTTAGTTTTAGAAGTAGTTTGTCGTGTACCACTGAATCAAAGGCTTTACAAAAGTCTATATAAATTGCATCTATTGCTTTACCCTGGTCGAGCTGTGAAGTCCATATGTTTTTGCAGTGTAAGAGTTACAGGTTGCAGGACGATTTTTTTCTGAAGCCAAACTTCTTTTTAGAGAGTAGGTTGTTTGTTTCTAACTAGAGGGTAATGGATTGGTTTATGATTGATTCCATGACTTTGCATGTGATGCAACATAATGAGATTGGTCTGTAATTTTCAACTAGGCTGGGGTAACCCTTTTTGAAGATAGGGATGACCGTGGCTAGTGACCATGTTAGGCAAGGAGCTGGTTCTGAAAGATATTTCATAAATTATGCTAAGAGGTTCTGCTATGGTGGTTGAGAGCTTTTTTAAGAAGTAGGCACATAATCCATCAGGGCCAACAGATAGAGATGGTTTTAGGTTGTGTAATGCCTTTTCAACAGCATCTTCTGTGAAATCAACATGTAGTAGATCGTTGTGATTAGTTGATCTCTCTGAGAGAAGCTTCAAGATCAGACGGTTGGGAATGGAACGCAGCTGCATACCACACACACCTATGCCTGAAGTGACCATGGAGTTAAGGATCATTTGTAATTACATTCCAATATTGAATTAGAATATTCAATATTCACAGATGATTATGATGTGTTTAATCTTGAATCGGATTCAGTTTTTCTTGGGGCACTATCATCTCTTTTTTTCCGGGTTATTTTTGGCTCTTCTAAACTTTAAATACTTTTTTAAATGTGATTCCACAACTTTTCTTTTTAATTAACATTTGCCATCAATCTCACAATTTGAAGTGACTCACAGAGTGATTTACAGTAAATACAAATATAGAAACAATATACAAATACCAAAACAATCATAAATATGACAATAGATTAAAAATTACATTAATTAAAACAGACTATCTTTCACATCATTTGCCCAGGTTTTCATACTTTCTTTCTAGAACTTTTGAAGCACACTGTAATATGAAAGTTGTCTGCTGATTAAAAGTTCAAAATTAGAAACTTCACTAGCCCCAGTATCAGAAGGAATCAATATTTGTGGATATTGACATAACTGATATTGGAATATCATCTTATTAATACTTAAATGGCTTTATTACCTGATGCACATGGATCCTGAGAAGGAGTAATTATTTTTTTCATAAAACATCATAATCTTTAGCACTAAAGAAACTTCTTTTTAGAAGTCTGGAACTGGTGCAGGTCGCTCAGAAGAGGGGAGGACAGCCTTGTTTCTTTCCTTATGGGACATCTTGCCCAAAGCAGTGGTTAATAATTTTGTTTCTTTTTCTAATTGTTTTTATAAAGTATTTGAACAGTTCATGGAAGGAGAGAGATATAAACTGTGCCATCTTCTTGCCACAAGTTATGATCTAAAGTTGTTTATATTTCTCCCAGAAGTTTAATTCCAATATCTGTTTCTTCTGATCCATGACTTGTCACAATACATTCTGTATATAGATTAAGAATATATAGAGTGAGAGAATGCAACCTTGACATCTTTTCCGATTTTGCGCTATTTAGTAACTTCATATTTCACCATTGCTTCCTGCTCATTGTACAAATTCTTCAATAGGCAGATGAGATGGCCTAGAATACCATAATGTTTAAGGGCACTCCACAGTTTGCTATTGTACTGTGCTCTACTGCGCTGAATTTATATGCCACTGAATTATTCTAAGTTCTATGGCTTGTAGCAAAATAAAATAGAAAAAAATATCTATGTTAAGAAAGTAATGAGAATGAAATATCCCTCGGAATAACTAACCAACCAGGCAATCATAGCTTTATTTAAAAAAAAAAAAGATGATGAACAATCACAGCCTCAAAGTTCTCCAAAATAGAGCAGCTTTCACTAGTTTCTAGAAGGCTATCAAAGAGGGCGTCAACCTAAGCATTAGAGGGAGATTGTTCCAAAGCATAAGTGCCATTGTAGAAAAACAGTGCTTCCTAGCCTCAGCCCTGATATTGCTTTGCTGACTAAATGGAGTTTTCCCAATGTTGCTTGCAGTGTATATTGTCAATTTGATTTCATTGTTCTCCATCCAATTATATTCCTATGCAGACTTGTCTTTTAGGTTGTTGGAAGAAGGTCATAAACAAAGAATTTTCTTTGCAGAACACTACTAGTCTGTCTCCTGCTTCATTTTTATAACGTCAATTTTCTTTCCCATTATTTTACATGCTTCCATAATTCCAATTTTAGTGTTATATTCTTTTGAGGGGGGACATTGACAAGGAATTACTTAGAACTGCTTCCTCTGCATCTGTGGTTGGAGTATAGACTTGAATCATCATAATGTTAATTGGCTTGCCGTGAACTCACTTCATTCTGACATTGTTTCAATTGTATCTAGGGACTGTCTGATGCTTTATGGTTAATAATAATAGCTATTCCTTTTCTTTTATGATATGGTAGTAAGCACTAGAATAGCATATTACAATATAATATACCATATATAGTGTATACTTTATAGTATATGGTGCAACTAATATACATATTTATAAACACATATATACTTATACTATAACAAGTAGAAATCATCATTATGCACATTTATAAATCTATGCCTTCATTCTGATGAAGAGCTGTACTGGCTCAGTGGTTAGAATGCAATACTGCAGGCTACTTCTCCTGACTGCTGGCAACCAGCAGTTCAGCAGTTCGATTCTCACTAACTCAAGGTTGACTCAGCCTTCCATCCTTCTGAGGTCAGTAAAATGAGGACCCAGATTGTTTGGGGGCAATATGCTGACTCTGTAAACTGCTTAGAGAGAGCTGTAAAGCTCTGTGAAGCGGTATATAAATCTAAGTGCTATTGCTATTTACTAAAAGGAGGTAGTTAATTGAAAAAATTAACAGGATTTATGAATAAATGTAATATATGCACAGAGGGTTGGAGTGTACTCACACTAAGTTAGAGAAATGTGTCATAAAGAGATAGGACTGAATGACTGACTGAAGCAAAGATCATACAGACTACAGAGATTAAAAGGATAGTTAGGAGATGGATTACAAAGAAACCCATCAATTTACCTAAGGTCTGGAATGTGTGATGATACAGAAGAAGTATTCACAGTCTGATTCATAACACATACCTAATATCTGTATATTCAGGGGTGGGTTCCTCCCGGTTCGGACCGGTTTGCCCGAACCGGTAGCGACCTGCTGGTGACGTCACGATGACATCACCGATCTGGTTCGGTCGGTGCCGGTCCATGGGCGCCGCCATCTTTTTTTGAATGTTTTTCGAATTTTTTTCGAATTTTTTTTCAAATTTTTTATTTATTTATTTTTTCTTCTGAGCATGCGCAGAAGCCGAGTTCCGGCACTGTGCATGCGGTCACCATCTTGTTTTTGGCTTTTTTTTGTTTTTTTTCCAGATTTTTCATTACTGCGCATGCGCGCGCGTGCACTTCACGTGTGTGCGCCCACGAGGCATGCCCACGCGGCGCGGGAGGGAGGGAGCGAACTGACAGCGAGGTAAGTTGGAACCCACCCCTGTGCATACTGTACATTATAGTAAGGATTTTCAGAAGAGTGACAGATTATCTAGTGTATAATTATCAAGGGAAGCACAATCACATCTCTTTAAAGTATTACTTTTCAGATACTGCAGTAGATTCATGTCCTAAAAGGTATGCATAGAAAAAATAAAACCACATGAGTTTGCCCATGGGGCTGATCCTTAGCAGAAAAAGGATATAGGGTAAAAAAAAAATGTTATCTCATTAAGAATACACAAAGTCACACTAAAGCCTGATCTGAAGAATGAGAAATAGAAGTAGTTTGTCAAACACTAAACAAATTGCTCTAGAATGAAAGAAGGAATATGGAAAGCACATTTCCTTGTGTAATTGCTATCACATTTAGGCAGTGCTAGCATTAAATGCTGATCAGCATCTGATCTGAACATCATTTTTTTCCTCAGCATAAAGTCACTCTCTGCTGTGACAAGAAAGCAGTGAAAAATAATGATTCAGAAGAATTGCAGAACTTGTTCAGAAAAATGAAATATATTTGTTAATAAAAACCATGAAAAGGACCTAGCATCCTTAAATGTAGTTCTATCCTGTTAATTGTTAAATTGCTTGGCTAAATGTTAAAGAATAAATTACTTGCTTCCTAACAGTGTGCAGTTCTTTTAAAGTGGATGTAAATGGTCATTATCTAGCATTATAAGAGGCAATAGTAGCAGATATAGTTTTCAAATTGAAGCTTTTATTAAACATGTTTTGACAACAGATATATACGAAGGCATTTTGTCTTTTCCTCTTTAGTTATTTTGCTGGGGATTTTTTAAAAAAGGCAGTAGTGGAAAATACATAGGTGGACTCCAAATGTCACTCAGACCAGACTACTTCATACATAACAATAAGGATTGTTACAAGATAAAGACTTGAGTTGTTGAGAGTTGAGAATTGGGCAGCATACAAGTTTAACAAATCTAAATGTAGTTCATAAAATTATCTGCCACAATGTCCTACCTGTCAATGACTACTTCAGCTTCAACCACAACAATACACGAGCACACAATAGATACAAACTTAATGTAAACCGCTCCAAACTCGACTGCAGGAAATACGACTTCAGCAACAGAGTGATCAATGCCTGGAATTCACTACCTGACTCTGTGGTTTCTTCCCCAAACCCCAAAAACTTTAACCTTAGACTGTCTACTGTAGACCTCACCCCATTCCTAAGAGGTCTGTAAGGGGCGTGCATAAGCGCACCAGCGTGCCTACCGTCCCTGTCCTACTGTCCTATTGTCCTCATCTATCTGTATTCACTTTGATTATGTTTATGTTTATACCTATACCTGCTATCTTGTACATGTTTGACAAATAAATACATAAAATAAATAAAATAAATTTATTACCAATCTGAAAGCATCTTTTTTGTAACCTATAGCAACAACTTAACTGCCCTTTAAGGACTTTAATCCATAAAATGTTGGACTTGAGAAGTCTTAAGTTCAAGGTTTTGCTTGACATCATAGTTATTTAAATTATTTCATTACATAAACTCAAAGGACAGACTTGATGGACCGCTAGGTCTTTTTCTGCCATCAGTTTTCTGTGTTTATATATTTCTAAATGTCAGGCCTCCCAAAAAAAGCCATGAATGACTTGTGGAGTTACCTGCGAGTAGTTATTTATTTTTGTTCACTATTAGCAAAATCTTGCCAGACCAAAACATATATCTGTTGCGGAGAAAAATAATTAGAGGTGAAATGAATCTTGTTTCCCTGCTCTCAATCCTCAAGAATAAGACCGGAGTCCAGGAAAGTATAAAAGTAATATATTTTCAAAACAAAAATAAGAACATCTACGTCTGTGTCTACATGGTGAAGAACAAAGAGAACAAAGGAAAAATCAACACATGCGCAGTACAGGTATCACATGACTGCATATCAGTGTACATTGTCATTTCAGAATAACAGTCCAGCTGACAAACACATATGAACGTAGTGACAATATCTACATAACTATTAGATATACTTTGTGAATAGTTAGGGAGGTGTCCATTTTTTCCCTTTTCCTGCCCACCAGATATTTGAAGCTTTACTGTCTCTTTGCCATCTGGGAAACAGCCCTTCCAGCCCCTATTATTTTGGACCACATTCCATAATTACTTCTCTTCAGTGATTTCCCCCTGTCCCTCTCAATATTATTATGGTGAGAATAAAATTACACAGAGGTTCCAGGTGTGCAACCTTGAGCTCTTGAAGAAAAGGCAAAATTTACATTGTGAAGAAATAGACAATCATAGTAATGCTATGCATTCCTTCTAACCTTTCCGAATTGCTTCACATTCACTATTTCACATACTTTTTCATATTTTGTATTTCTGTGAAGTCAAAATATAATTCCACACAACAGGTATATATTTTAAGCATAAACAGCCAACAGTTAAGAAAATAGGGGGTGGGGCTATTAATTTTTATTTTGTAGATCTTTGTGTCATAATGAACTAATGATTGTAAGCTGAAAATGAGACTAAGTATACAGGCAGGAGCAGAAAATTACATTGGGAGCCAAATCTGGTATATTGAAAAATTCTAGGAACCCCAAAAGAGTGCAAAAAGATATGCCTAATTTCTCTAGTACCAAAGTTCACTTAGCACAAAATAAATAAATGAAAACACGTTCGTGAATCTCCCCAACAATAAGTCTTTGCTAATGTTTAGATGGAGAATTCAAGAAGCCAAAACTGATCCAGCTCCAAAGAAACCAGACAATTGAAGAGACAAGGCCCAAAGGCCTTATGTTTGCCTGGAAATGGGTCTCTTCATGAGTTTAAAAAAAAAAAAAGTCTGTAGAATTAAATACCTATTTAAAGGATAATTCATTCTTCATGATGGTACACCATAGAATCCTTTTTGGATTATATGGCTTCCTAAACCATAGCAGCAAATGCCAGAAAATAAGCCTTTTACATGGCTTGATATCTTGCCTCTGTTTGAAATGAGCATTTGGTTTTGGCTTGATTTCTGGCCTTGGTGTCTGACTATTATTAAAGCAGAATACTGATCAGGTTTATGTACTGTAGTTGCAGAAATATTTATCACCTAGACCGATCTGTAGATCCAGAGATTTTATTTGAGCATGTGAAAGTAAATAATGATGTCCCTAAAGGTACAATATTGGCTGTGTATATGTACATAGTTATTATATTCCAGTAAAGAAATACAGAAAACTCTAATTGCTCCCACCTGATGATTCTCCAGATTTTGGTAGCCTAGAACTGAGAGCTCTATTTCATTCAAAATATCCCTGCTTCCCCAAAGGAGGAAGCAGTCTGATTCCTCTGTAGTCTTTAGCTATAACTCTCTCAGTATTCTGGTGGATCTTCAGTTCTCTGGTGGAAATTTTTAAGAGACGTTTTCCCATAACAGTCAGTTAAAAGTGCCTTTAGATCAAATGCCTCCTGCCAAGCAAGTTATTAACACATTATATCAAGTTTCTTCAATATGTCCCATTGCTCATAGGGAGGTCTGTATTTTCTGTGACCATATCTCTAGAACCAGGTGTCTTTCTGACATTTGTTTTTATTCCCTCTGGGGATTATACATTCATACTCCTCTATTCCTTCCTTGCATTTTCCATAATGCAAGGTAATCCTTCCATCTACTTCTGCAGGCATTGGCTCACTGACTGTAGTGCTATCCCACAATACCTGTGCATATTCTGCAATCACATTAAGTGGGAAAAGCATGTGGGAAGCGTTGTGTTGATTCTTTACATAATCAACACTCATCCCACACTGAACTGCTGGGATGAAGTGTAATTTCATGTGAAGGGAGGGCAGGAAAGAACCTCTTGGCAGCTGCAAGCATGTGTGAACAAACCCACTCAAATCTGATGTCACCACATGAGCAACAATTCCTGTGATTTAATACATATTTAGACAGCCATCTTTTCAAAGCCATATGCTATGGAAGAAAAAACACGATTGTATTAAAAACAGATTAAAACAGGCAAATGGTGCAGCCAACCACACAACTTTAACTCAGATAAAAAGACATGATTTCCAACACAAGTTGGCCTATATTCATGAGCAAACAATTCTACAACTATTGAGAAACAAAGAATTTTTAAATGTCTTCTTCCATATAATTTTCATCTGCAAACCTCTTTCTTATTCAAACTGGACATGTGAAAGTTAATTGGGTGTAGTTGTAAGGATACATAAATATTGATACAATACTCCTACACACCTGGATCCAACTTTATCTGAATAAATGAGCCTTTCGCAAACTTTCATATTCAATAAATGAAGTGCAGCAGAGATACAATGATATTAGAGATGGGATTTGTTAGGCACAATTATAAGCAACTGCGTTCTCTTCGCCGACGATGTCAAACTATTTAACACCACAGACAATGCTACTACCCTTCAGAAAGACCTTGACTATGTATCAGAATGGTCAAACAAGTGGCAACTTCAAATCTCAATCAACAAATGCTCTGTCTTACACATTGGCAAAAAGAATCAGAACACAAAATACAAGCTTGGAGGACACGACCTTGTAGACGACCCTCATTCTGTCAAGGATCTTGGAGTACTCATATCTAATGATCTAAGTGCCAAAGCCCACTGTAACAACATTGCCAAAAAGGCACTAAGAGTAGTCAACTTCATCCTGCGTGGCTTCTTCTCTGGCAACCTTACCCTGCTAACTAGAGCATACAAAACGTTCGTTAGACCAATTCTTGAATACACCTCTCCTGTCTGGAACCCGCACTGCATATCGGACATTAATAAAATTGAGAGCGAGACAACTTAGAATCAGTGAACAACTACTATGCCAGCAGAATTTGATTTCAAAATACGACTTCAGCAACAGAGTGATCAATGCCTGGAATTCACTACCTGACTCTGTGGTTTCTTCCCCAAACCCAAAAAACTTTAACCTTAGACTGTCTACTGTCGACCTCACCCCATTCCTAAGAGGTCTGTAAGGGGCGTGCATAAGCGCACCAGCGTGCCTACCGTCCCTGTCCTACTGTCCTATTGTCCTCATCTATCTGTATTCACTTTGATTATGTTTATGTTTATACCTATACCTGCTATCTTGCACATGTTTGACAAATAAATAAATAAATAAATAAAATAAATAAATCTTTGTCCCAATACAATTTTAATCTCCACATGTGCAAACTGATCTCCTATAGAGAGCTACAATTTAAAAGATGTTCTAGTTTGATTTTTGGAACCCAGAACAGAATGCAATTGGGTCTTGAAAATGGTTTGGCTCAAATTGTTTCTGTTCTTATTGATCCAAGCAATACCTAATGACTGGGCTCGCACACCATTTTTAAACCCAGCCATTGACAACTTTAAACTGCAATTTTGGCTTAGCATGACATGTTAACCAGACAATTGCTGTCTATTCAATCAATCATGATAATACAAGCCATAGCTTAGAATAATGTGTAAACATCACTAGGTGTCTAGAATGCTAAGTGGGCAACAGAGGAAACGCTGCATTTTGCTGATATGAGGTTCTCCAGTTCAGCTGAGGAAAGAAACTACAATGTCACTACGTTCATATTTATTTGTCAGCTGGACTCTTATTCTGAAAGGACACTGTACACTGATATGCAGTTCTCATGTGATACCTGTACTGCGCATGTGTTATTTTTTTTCCTTTGTTTCTCTTTGTCCTTCACCATGTAGACACAGACTTAGATGTTCTTATTTTTGTTTTGCAAATACTTTTATTTTTTCCTGGCCTCCGGTCTTATTCTTGAGAATTGAGAGCATGGAAACAAGATTCATTTCACCTCTAATTATTTTTCTCCGCAACATACAAAATATTTTGTAAGTCAATTAACCCATTGTAGCCCATCAACGGCACATCAAGGACAGATTATCTTTATAACATTCCCAAGTAATGTTGCCAAAGCAGCAGAAGTTGAGGGCCCTAGTTAAAATGAGCAGGATGACCCTCAAACATGGTAAGTGACATCATGCATAAAAATCTAAAGGACCATTAGTTAACACTATTAATGGAGTGTGAAAAATTATTATATTTAAACAAATAAGAATAGCCCTGATGGATTAGGGCAAATCCCACCTTTTACAACATTTTGTTTCTTGTGGTTCCCACCTAGTCTCTAATGAACTTTACAAGCAGGAAATGACAACACCCTTCGTCTTCCATGATCACTTCCTAAGTACTACTTGAAAGCATAGTGCTCTTGATCTAGAAGTCACATTGAATTCTCAAAACTAATACCCCTTAATGCAGAGGTGTCAAATGACATGATGCCACCATGATGTCATGGTGGCATCATGTGACCTATTGGGACTTTTTCCCCCTTTGCTAAACTGAGCATGGGCATGGCCAGCGTGTGACGCATCTGGCCAGTGGGCTGGGAGTTTGATAACCCTGCCTTAATGGATCTATTCCCCATTAATCTTTTTTAATTCTCCTTTAAATCCACACAAGCTAATGGCCATAATGAATTGCACAAGATAGTTTAAACATATCTATCAGAGTAAATATCTGTGAAGCGTGAGTCTTTTCGGATTGGATTGGATTGGATTGGAAAACAGATTAGCCTTTTCTTGGAAAGGAGAAATGATACTATTCATTTCTAAGCCAAATTAGAATTGCCACACATTTGCCTAGTAGAGATTTGTTGCACAGTAAAAAAAATAAAAGCATACAATCTTTGAAATAAATAGATGGTTCTGAAAACTAGTCTGGGGAGACGAGGAGAGGAAAGACAGTTATCAATGTAACACAGAGAGGAGATGCATAGCCTTATTTTCTAATAAGAATAATGTCCAAATTATAAATCCCAAGCATATCGACTGGGGTTATTATTCTATTTTGCTTTGCTTTATTTTATTCCATTACCTCCTCAAGTGTTTCAACAACATTATAATGAGTATATTTTAAAATAACAAAGACAAAAGAGTAATACCAGTAAAACAATGAAAGCTCACATGAAAGCACAACCGAGTAATTACAATGCCTGCCTACGTAGGTCAATCAGAAGTAAGTCAACATTCAAAGCAGGATTACAAAACAATTTGCCCCACATATCAACATTCAAGGTTTTCTAAAGGATAGGGCTATCTGGATGGGATACTATTGAGAGGAAAGGATAGCTGCAGAGAAAACCCCATTCTAAGGTTTTTATAAGATAGCATTGCTTTAGAGAACAAAGCTGGTTCCTGGCCATGGCTGCCATAATGACCTCTTGCTAATTGAACAAGATAATCAATCCAAAAGGACACTCAAATTACACCCAAATTCTGCCTGGGCAAATATAGCAATAGCAATAGCACTTAGATTTATATACCGCTTCATAGTGCTTTACAGCACTCTCTAAGTGGTTTACAGAGTCAGCATATTGCCCCCAACAATCCTCATTTTTACCGACCTCGGAAGGATGGAAGGCTGAGTCAACCTTGAGCCTGGTGAAATTCGATCTGCCAAACTGCTGGCAGCCGGTGATCAGCAGAAGTAGCCTGCAGTACTGCACTCTAACCACTGCGCCACCGCAGCTCTTAATCCCATAAAGAACTAAAGTTGGAGTATCTCTGGAAACTAGTTCTTTGAATCCATGGTTCTTTGAATCCACATCCTCTAAGTCTTGCTAGCATTGAGCCTGAGCCTTGAATTTTCACACCTAGACCCTAACAGCCTCTATGCATTGGGGCAGATCTTCAACAAAATGACAATTTCTGCTCAGGGTCAAGATATATGACCTGGTGCAAATTGATGGGAACTGGAATGAATCAAGAGCCCTTGAACATGTATAAGTTTATGGTTGACAAGTCTCTACTTTTTTGTCCTGAAATTCTTTTCTTTCTTCTCATTGCAACTATGAATCTGTTGGTCCATTTTTGTAGGATTGATTTATAGTTAAAGTAAACAGCACTTAAAAACTTTCACTTAATAAAATACCATTTGCTGTATTTAGAAACTTCATTATGTAAACTTCACAATGTGTATTTATTTAACAATATTGTAACATGGCCTTTTGATTTATTATTCTGCTTACAGTACTTAATTTGCCTTTAGAAGTTTCAATAAGCCTTTAGAGCAATTTCTGTTGTGGCGCCCACCCACTGGAATATCATCCCCTCAGAGATCAGACTTGACTTGACCCTGTTGGCCTTTCAAAGGCATTAAATACCTGTTTTTGCCATCAAGCCTGGATGAATCTTGGTTGTTCTGATTGTGATATGTTATGAATGTCCTTGGCTACTATTTTATGCTATTTTTATTATTTACAATTTTGGTTGCTGTTTTCATTCTGTTTTTAATTGTTAGCTTATAATTTGCTTGTTGGTTATGCATGACATGAAACCAATAGTACACCAAGTGCTGCAGTTACTATTGAAAGTCCAGAGGTAAGAATAGTTCAGATACTTTCGAATATCTAGCTTAGGCAAACCACAAGTTCACTCGCTGCTAAGATCCCCAAACGAAAGTCTCTTACTCACAATAAACCATGGTGGGCATGTCATATGCACTTGAACCTGAGACTTGGAAAGGCCAACCTCTTGTCCACTTGACAACCTAGTGCTCACAAGATGTGTTAAGAGTTTCATCAGTCCGAATCATCATAAACAATAGCTTGTGGATTCTGCTTCTAAACATTTGAGGTGTACCCATTTCTCTCTAACTTACCTCACTGCTGGTTCACTTCCTCCTGTGCCGCGTGGCTGTGCCTCGTGGGCGCACGCGCTTCAGGTGTGTGCGCATGTGCAGTGCCGAAAAATAAAAAAAATAAAAAAAATAAAAAGGAGCTGAAAACAAGATGGTGATGCATGTGCAGTGCCGGAAACTCAGCTTCTGCGCATGCGCAGAAGAAAAAAAATATTTTTTTAATTTTTTTATATAAAAAAAAAAATTCAAAAAAAACCCAACCCCAAAAAAAGATGGCAGCGCCCACGGACCAGCACCGACCAAACCGGCTCCAAGACGTCACTGTGACGTCACCAGCAGGTCGCTACCGGTTCAGGTGAACCGGTCTGAACTGGGAGGAACCCACCTCTGCTCCCTAAACATATGAAGGCAAAGACAAGGCAGATTCAATATTATGTACAGCTGTAGCAGCTGTCAAATAATAGCACTTCATTGACTCAGCATGCCTTGGAAGAATTACAAAAGTGAAAATTGGATAAAGAACCGGCAGTAAGGAAGGTTATTATGTACACCTTGAAGCTGAGAAGACAATGAGACTATAAACACAATCTATTGAAAATTTTGACTCTGAATAGATCCAAGAGAAGAGAAACACTATTGTGGCACTGCAAGATAAAGAAACAAACACAGATTGGGAAATCTGCTCATGTTTTCTCTAACAATGCATGTAAAACCTGTACACCTTTGACAATTAAATGAAAAGCTCCAATTTATTTTAATTATCTTCAATAAGGTTGCTACGAATGGCTGCATGTCTATATATACTATAGCAGTGATGGCGAACCTTTTTTTGCTCGGGTGCCAAAAGGGCGCATGTGCGATAGTGTGCGTGCCCACACCCATAATGCAATGCCCTCCCCCGCGCATGTGCCCACAACCCCACCACGCTGCCCCCCACGCATGTGCGCAGACCTCACTGAAGGCTCCAGACTTCCTGTAGGCCCGTTGTGCCGTTTTTCGCCCTCCCCAGGCTTCAGGAAAGCCTCCTGAGCCTGTGGATGGCGAAAAATGGCCCAATGGGCCTACTGGAAGTTCGTTTCCAAATTTCTGGTATGCCTGTTGGGGCTGTTTTTCGCCATCCACAGGCTCCGGAGGGTTTCCTGAAGCATGGGGAGGGCGAAAAAGGCCTCCCCCCGCCCTCCAGAAGTCCGAAAATCAGCTGGCCAGCACGCACATGTGTGCTGGAACTGACATAGGGCAACGCCTCGCGTGCCTTCAGATATGGCTCCACGTGTCACCTGTGGCATGCGTGCCATAGGTTCGCCATCACGGTACTATAGCATAAGCCTTCACAATTTGCTTTGAAGACATAATCTTCTATTATAAGCATCTACTTGCACCATTTCAAATACTTTCTATTTTATTCCAGATAAGGAATCTTTGGCAACTTTAATCTTTTCTTGCTTTCCTGCTTTTATCTAAACCTAATAATGCCCTGTAGTTATGGCATTTAGCACTCCCCCTTCCTTAGTTCCATGTCTTTGTCAATGACATAAAATTATATTTATTTTCTTTCAGCATACGCTGTGGCTCAAATTAATTATTGGCTAAAAATGATCCTTTTGTATTCAAAAACGTTTTCAGCATCTGAAGGATATAGGTGAGCAGATGGTATGAAAATCTGGCTTTTCCTTTCCCCCATCATTTCACAAGAAAATAACAAGTTTCCTACCTAGCAACATTTATTGTCTATTGTTTGTTAAGACATTTGATAGAGAGCAGGATTTATATATAAAAAAAATAAATATGACAAGTTGAGGCAGCTGTTGGCATTCCCAATTCAAAAACATACAGAGTTTTCAAACCATTCCTAAGCTAGGTTCCCATAGCACAAAACTAAACACAGCTCATTCTTAGTCCATGTGGTAGAGGGGACAGTTTTGCCTGAATTGGTGGATACAACCTCTCTGGACATCTGTCTCAATATTTGACTTCTGCCTGACAAAGTTTACATTTGTCACCTGATGCTTACAATCCAGTTTCAGACTGCTAGTCTAACGCTTTTAGCAATTACAGTGAATGTTTCTTCTGTGATATCCCAGAATAAAATCTAAATATATCAGCTACTACTTTGAGCTTCCACTGGTTGTATTGGACTTATGTTTCACTTATAAATTCCTTAGATTCTTTAGAAGCTGTGGGTGATGAGATTTACTATATCTCTTTTCCTTGCATCCTGAAGCATGTCCTGAATTCTGTGATTTCCCCCCCCCTCTGACCTCAGAGGGTTTGTAAGAGACTTGTGCTCTTAGAACTCCTTGATGTATCCATTTGGAACAAAAGTCTCCTCCTTTTTTTCCCTACTCTCTTGGAAAAGCAGAATAAAGGGACTTCAATTATGCCTCTAAAGCCTACATTTGAGCTAGAAAGATTCCTTCAATATTCTGCCCCTTTTTTTTCTTTCCATGAAAATTTCTACAATTTTGTCTCAAAAGTGAGCAAGGTGAGTGTGACAGTTTCGTATAAAATGAGTCAGACAATAGTCACTCAATTCTGCAAAACTACCCCAGTAAACCCTTATTCTTACCTATTTATATTTGTCATGATAGATCCTACTTCTAAACCTAACATTTCCCAAAGTTCTCTTATTTTACATTTCCTACTCATAGGGAACTGATTCTCACAAAGTGATGTGTTCAGGAATCCATTTTGCTATAGATACAGAGTTCCACTAGATACATCTAACTGAATTGTATAGGTTTTATGCATTTTTATTACTTGACAATATTGTTTCAAACTACAGCAGGAAAGAGGCTTGATGTTTCTTTTAGGAAAAAAAAATTGATGCATTAGACATAGGCCACTGTGAAGCCCATTATCATTGCTGCTAGATTTTCAGTAGATGAATCATCAGAAGTGAAAATGAGGTACCTCCAGGAACAAAGCCACACGAGGAAATATTTCCTGGGGGAATCAGAACCTCAGCTTTTCAGTATTTGACACATCAAATGCAATCCTCTGAAGCAGTTCACAAATGAATTGCCATAGTGGAAACAGTTTTCCTGCTAAAAATAGTGGACAACATAATGTGTTTTCAATCTCATCCCCTTTCTTCTCGTTTCTTTGCTGCCAAGCTATGTTACTACATTGCTAGGCTGGTAGGTGATGGCAAGACTAGTGGAAAAAGTGATCACAGAACAGGGTTTGCAAGCAGCAAGCTGCACTCAGTTCCCGGCTCCAGGAAGTTCACAGGATTGGGCCAAACAGTCTAGCTGGCAGCCACGATAATGTGCTCAAAGCTCTATCTGGGTTTATGTGTGCCACATATAACAGTTTGGGCCATACCCTGTGTACTGTCCCTACTTGACTCAAGTTTACTAAGGAAGAGTAACAAGGGGTGGTTCATTTTTGCCATTTTTGCCATTCTTTTCTGCTTATTGTGACCACGTTACTGTGAGAAGATCACTGAATGCTTTTGAGCATATGATATTAGGTTTTTAAAAAATCATTCCATATACATGTCCTATACAAGGTCATACTAGATTGATTCAGGTAACAGAGTTCAGCACATCATATTAGTTGAAAATAAATAAATGATAGATAGATAGATAGATAGATAGATAGATAGATAGATAGATAGATAGATAGATAGATAGATAGATAGATAGATAGATAGATAGATGATAGATAGATAGAATATAGTCAAACATTTCTTTGTTCCTTAAAACAAAGCATACATTCTACACATGAGAGTACCATTTTAATGTTTATTTTTCTGCTTAGGTTTTTTATTTGGATCAGCTCTGGTGCTGCAGGATCCAACCTTGTTGCCTAAAATGGGTGATTTGTTTAACAGAAAAGGAGATACTGTGTTTTGCTGCAGGAAGAAACAAAAAGCAAATGCAAACACCTGTACACTTCTCAGGAGTGCCAATAAAATATGTTTATGTATTATTAAGTTACGTCCTACAAACTGGTTTGAACCTGGCTGATGTTCCAATCCACGAAATTACCACAATATTTTTTTCTTAAAGTACATCTTACCATTAAAAAAAAAAACTTGAAATGTCCCAAAACTGATTTCTCTATTCTAATAAAACTCTAACACAACAAATGCTTTATTTGATAACATTACTGTCCTTTTTTCCTTTTTGAAAGGAAATTAAAAGAATTCATCAATAATATTGATTCAGCCAAATTCGGCAGTGCTTTTATTAGAATGGAGAAGACTGCAGCATACCCATTTTACTCAGTTATTAAAATTAATTGGAATACATTTTGTCTCATTGTCCACTAAAATGGCACAGGTAAAAGTAGTGACATCAAAGTTTACCCTGTTTAGTCTTTTCAAAATATGACACATTAATTTTGCTATGTAACATTTCAACATACAACAAAATAACAGCTGCTATATGAAAGTGAACACTGATCAGAAATTTGATAGAACTTATGTAGAATAGTCTTAATACATATTAGTATCTTTTAAGTAGTTCTACTGGGCACTGAGATTTTATTGCCATTGTTCTGCTGCTGTTGTAGTAGTTTTGTTGTTGTTTTGTTGTCTTAGCACATAAACTGGCACGTTTTGGGGACTCTTCTGCCACATTTTTTTATTACAACAGGTTTAAGCAATCAGCAGCTATATTGCTCTGGAAAGTATCTGTTTGCCCACAGAGAGAAGCCAAAAATGACAGCTGTTTGAACTGACCAAAAGAAAGATTTATTTTTTCCTGCCAAGTATGATTTCTTTCACAATAAGCTCTTGTGTGCTAGTCAGACTGAGTAATATATTTTCTCCACATTTGGAGTACAACAACAGTACTATTAATTCTTAAGATTGAATAAAGTAAACTGATATATTTTGTTGAATTCATGTCCAAGGTTTCCCTAATAAAGTGGAATGAAACAGCTGCTCAAACTGTTGGTTACAGACATCAGGATTTGTTGTGGGTGGACATGAAAATTAGTGAAGCAAGGATTGGAATGGACTTTATGAGCTAGAACTGGTTAACTACTGCTCAGGGCTCTGCATCAGTTTTGAAGCACAAACCAATAACTTGAATACCATATATTTTTTCTCACGTACCTATCGTCATTCTCTCTATGGGTGAAAAGACTCAAGGCTACTTACTGATGTGTGTTTTCCTCCTTTACAGTTTAGTGTCCTCTGAAACTTGAGAAGGACCTGTACTGCAAAGAGATAAAAAATACGGAAAACACTGAGTAGGGATGAAGAGAGAAAGGAAACTAAGTTGGAGAGATGAAATAGAAGCAATTGACCAGCTTCTTAACAAACTGATTCTTGTGGTCAGTTAGTTGAGAAGGAGTAAGAGCCACTGTTCACACTTCCAATAGATAATAAATCTTACTTAAATCTTATCACAGTTGGTCTATCATCTTTCTCAGGATAAATACCTTACCCATTTTCAGATGTCTAGAAAGTAGGAAACAGCCAGGTTAATTGAGATAGCTAGAATTTCTTCATCTGGCAATGGTATTCAGGAATGAATGAATGAATGAATGAATGAATGAATGAATGAGCAAAGTGGCACCAAGTCCAGCAGGACTGGCATCACAAAGTTGCTTTTTTCAAGAAGCAACTGGACTTTCTGGTTTTTCTTTGAGCTGAGAACTAAAGAAGCTTCTTGGATGAGAAGAAAAATGTCTTCAGAGAAAAATCAGAAAGTCCAGTTACCTCTTGAAAAAAGCACCTGGATGATGGAGAATCTCCATAGATGAATGAATGAATTCGGCTGAGTGTGAATAGACACACAAGGAATTTGACTTAAAACATGATCTGCTCTCAACATGATTCCAAAAACTAGATAAAAATAATCCAGTTAAACAAATGAAACAAAAACATTATACCTTTTCATTTATATATTGAGGAAAATGATCACATATTTGCAGTGCATTCATGTTGTATGGGGGAAGGGTTTGAGAAATGATAGATCCTTGATGTTTGTCCCAAAAGGTTTAGTGACAGAGCAAATAACCAAATGAAGGTGCATCCAACATTCAACCAAATTTATAATTACAGACTAAATGGCATCTAGTAAGCATGCCAAAATATTTAACATTTAACATTTAATTATCTGTAATCTCTTATCCAAAAATGAAGATATTACACATAACAACTCAACCAATGTTTTTAGCTGTAGTAATATATGCAAACATGACTCAACATAACTATGAAAATTTTTCCTGAACAACAAAAAATTACATGGACAATGTATATCCAAAACCAAGGTTGTGCATTTATATTCTCCAAATTTTCATTAGAAATGAAATATGAAAATATACAAATGATATAAAGCATATTGTATATCTGTAATACAGAGGCAATCCACAACCAGGAACCCATTTCCACACAGAATGTCCAGAATGGAGAATGATATTAATACAAATAATAATATTATAATTGCTCTGTGTAGTCGATGTAAAACATCCTCTTTATTAATGCTTGATATTCTTTTCCAAATGGGTCCTCGTGGAATTTTATAAATTTAGTCTCATTAAGAGATGATGTGATGTGATAGCTGTCTTCAATTATTTTGAAGGCCCACCACACAGAGAATGGAGTAAACTTAACATTTCTTCATGGAATATTAATAGGGCGAAAAGATAATGAAAAATATGTTTAACTTGGAAAAACATATAAACAGAAAGGAAACACTTTTTGACAATGGAATAGAATTCTTGGGAAATGATAGTCTCTTGTCATTGGAAATATTTATTTCAAGGTCTGTCAGGGGATGGCATATTTTCAAGAGTTCTGACTTGAACAGGAGGCTGATTATATGATCTTCAACATCCCTTCCAACTATAAAACTTTCTGAAGCAAGAAAAAAATAATCTTCCAGATGTTTCTGTAGTTATGATTTGCTTTGAGCAGCTGAAGGACTTGGGAACAAATCTGTAAGACTTTTAGGAAAAGCACATTTCTTCTTAGCAGCTTTGTTCTTCGGAGTTTACTTCTGATGACCTGGTATCTGTCCACCCATTTTTTCTACTGTGAAAAAATTCTCCTTCTGCATCCTGCAGATTTGAAATTGGTTGTCTGTTTTCCAATCACCCCACCCATCTGCTTGTTCATACTCCAAAAGTAGTCTAAGTGAATGGTTAACTGACCTTATTTGTCGCCCTGAAAAATGGGGAAATAGTTGCTATTAATGTGTTAAGAAATACATTTCTAAGAATTTAGGGGATAAAATAAAATACCATAATTACATTACTGACATGGTGAATGAGTTTTCTCTCCCTGAAATAGTTTTATGCTTTTAAAAAATAGCACACTCTGGGAGAATTTCTTCTTAATGAGCCATATTACTATGCTTTTTCTGTGTTCCATATCCATATTAAAATACCATTCACACTTTTGACCCAATTTTATCCCCTCCCACTTTATCCCCTTATGAATCAATACAAAAAGGCCAAAATTGTTGGCCCAAAGCAGATTTGTCCTGAGGCCATAATAGGAAAAGCATTAAAATGCCTTACAGCTGCTTTATTTTTCAACAGAATAGGAGGAATCACAGTCCCTTTAGAAGATATTAACTGGGTCAGGTTTCAGACAGACATGTTTGGGAGTTTCATTACAATGTGATTTTAAAATATTCCCACTGTAAGAAAAGAATATTTTATGAATATTGGTACTTTAAAATGGTGATAATTAGAATTTTTAGATCTTGCTATTGTTTGTTTACATTTAGTGAGAGGTAATTATTTGTGGACTAAAAAAAATTGAAGTCATCCTTGTTATAAATTTGTTTATTGCATTTTTGTGACTTTTTTTCTTTCATTTTCCTGTTCCATTTCATTTCACAGTCTGTTTCTCCCCTCTGGGAAGAATTTTTACTAGACAGACTACCAAATTCTGTAACAGCTTTGTTCCCTATGCCATCCGTCTGGTAAACTTGTAAGATTCGTTTTTCTTGCCATGTACATCCGAACTATTATTATTATTATTATTATTATTATTATTATTATTATTATTATTATTATTATTATTATTATT
>QLTV01001684.1:3417203-3431549 GCA_003457575.1 Thermophis baileyi
AGGTAGAGGTGCCATTGGGCTTCAATTTAAAAAAAAAATAAAAATAAAACAAATAAAGCCAAAAAAAGATGTCGACCGCATGCACAGTGCTGGAATTCACCTTCTGAGCATGCTCAGAAAAAAAACAAAAAAAAAATTCGGAAAAATTAAAAAAAAAAGATGGCAGCCCCCACGGACCAGCAACCACCGATCCGGTTCGGATGACGTCACTAGCGGGTCGCTACCGGTTCAGGCAAACCGGTCCGAACCGGTAGGAACCCACCCCTGGTGGTGACCCTTTGAGAGCTGTATGCAATGAAATTTCATTTTAATGTATGCCAATTAGTGTACATTCAAAGTGACAATAAAGTTATTCTAAGTCTAAGTATTTACTCCTTTACGTTAGCTTGTATTTTAATGTTTTACTCTGAAACTTAATATAGTATATAAAGAAACCCCAAGAACTTTGATTGGCCGAGAATGTAATCAGTTGATAAAATGAATTGGCTGGCTGCTAAGGTAACAATGCCCACCCACACAGTGATCTTATATATGGAAGTGAACTTTGTATGTTTTCTGTAACAACCCCAGAGCAATAGAGAAGCCTTTGAATCTACAAAAGAGCTTTAAAAGCCCAAGAAGCTCTTTGACACAAACTGTTTGATTCTCTGCTTCGAAGCATGTCACTTCTTTGATTTGCTTCTGTAGGTTAATTTGGCTAAAGCTTTCTTCAAAGTATCCTTTGAAGCTTTATTCAACTCTAATAGCAATGGCATTGATTGTTATTCTGTCCCATTATATAAATAAAAAAATTATATTTTTCTTCTACAGATTGGATCAGCTCTTAGATTATCACTTATGTTTTAACATTATTTTCATGTGTAAATGTATTCACTATTGTTAGGTCACTGAATCCAATGTAGAAAGTACTTCTCTTTCAGAATAGTCGCTTCTTTCATTGGAGATTCTGAAACATCATTATGTGGTAGATCATTTTCTCCAAACACATTTAGTATTTCCATAAAAGCTTATTTTTGTTGTGACTTCAAATTTCATTAATGAATAACACAAATGTATTTATTTGATTTAAACAATAAATGATTTGAGGCTCTTTTAAACATCCCCAAGGGATTTTTTTTTTTAAAAAAAACTCCCCTAGCTCTGAAAATTAACTGCCATACATTGGTTAAAAAGCACATTCAGTTATATGTTTTAAAATAGCGGTCACCAACTGGTGGTCCGTGGACCACTGGTGGTCCGCGAGAAAATTTTGGTGGTCTGCAGAAAAATTATTTGCATTTTTTATATTGCACTAAATCAGGGGTCCTCAAACTACGGCCCCTGGGCCGGATACGTGCAATGAATGTTTGTGTTGCTGCAGAGAGTCTCCCCCTTCAGGTCTTTTTGTGTGGGTTGGAGGGGACAGAAATTCCAACTTGGGATCTGCTTCGGCCTCCTGGTGTGGGGCTTTGGGCGAAGGCTGGAGGGAAGTGCCGCTGGTGGCGAAGAGCCGGAGGGCCTTATTCCAGTGGGACTGCATCATGGCCTAGAACTGGCTGACCATCTCAGCCCGCTGAGCCTCCAGGTGCCGGTAACTGGCCTTGCACTCCTTCAGGTCTTCCCTCTGCTTGGAAAGCCTATGCTCGTAGTCTTCAGTGAGGTGCTTCTGCTGAGCCTCCTTCTCGGTCAGATCCAATTTGAACTGAGCCAGCTGTTTTGCCAACTCTTTCTCATGGTGGCTGCTTAGCTCCAACAACTGCTTCCTGTTGGGGCCCTAAGGAGCCCGGGCAGGCAGGCGATGAGTGGCTGGGAGGGGAGGGATGAGTAGAGGCTGGCGAGGCGCCCCTTGATGTGAGTGACATTGAGTTGGCCACGCCCACCCAGTCACATGACCACCTACCCACGCCCACCCAGCCGGTCATTAGGCAGATCATATTAGTCATCCGCAGGATTTCAAATTATGAATTTAGTGGTCCCTGAGGTCCAAAAGATTGGTGACCCCTGTTTTAAAAAGCAGTACTTTGGTGGGTATGTTTATAAGCATTATTAATATCTTTTAAATTGTTTTATGCTACTTATTGACCTTTTGTTAGCTTCTTCTCTGCTTCTATAATTTCTTTTCTAATTCTAATAGAACATTCTAGGAGCAACTATTCCTTAATCACTAGGTTCATCACGATGACATCTCTGATTAGCAAATAGATATGTTCAATGCAATAAGACATATTGTATTTGTAAAATAATCACAATTGCTAATGACTTCAGACTCCTAGAGCAAGTAAAATATAAAATAGACACTGAAATAGACTGTACTATGTTCTTGTTTTAGAGTTGCATGCCCTCTTCATATCTAGTCACCTGCACTGAATCTATTTCTTAAATTAAAGAACTTCAGGAATCAAATTTGTCATTAAACTTTGCCCTCTTTGTTAGAAGCTACTGTTGGACCAAGTTCATGCATCCTGTCAGTTGTTCATTTTTCACAACTATCAAGTGAAAGTATGAAACACTATATTCCAAAGATGAATAATTTATTATTCTTCCAAGGCAATGATGATAATCAAGGAAGCAACCATCCATCCTAATATGTATATAAAATGGACTTCATCATTTCAAAATAAACCAAAGATGCATTTAAACCATCCATAACTAAATATTTTTCTCTACCACAGAAAAAGTTTATTTAATGGCTTAACACACACAAGCTGGAAGGCAACTAATGAAATTGCTTGAAATATCAGAAGTCTCCTAAACTGAAGCCCTTCTGTTTGGATGCTCGCCATATTACATCAGATCCCACTAGTAATTATTAATACTTCTGTCATTACTCATGGAAGCTGATTTACACATCTGATTTAATAGTAGGCTAAAAATATATTTATTAACAGTAATTGTAACAACAATGAAAATAGTTCCTGAATAAGCACAATCCTGGGAATTGAGTGAATGGTTCCTGATACAGCTCCTATTCTTGTTAATCAGATAGTTGACTAAAGCACAGATGTGCAGATATTTTAGTGATTAGGTTGCTACATGTCATTCAGTTCTGATAGTTAGGAGCTCCAGTAATATTTTAAAAAATCAATCTATTTAAAATGTACTCAGCATTAAATGTGAAGAAATTAAAGTGGCTTTCTATCATTCGTGGATCTCAAGTAATAAAGGATTCAAGTATAGATTCTTAAATGAAGAATTATATTTTAAAAAAATAAAATGAATAAATCATACTTTTTAATAGAAAAGATCAGTTTAGGTTAAAAGAAACAAAAAGCATAAAAAACCAAGGTGTTATAGGAATCAAGATAAATGCCAGCAGTCAGAATTGTTTAGTAAAAAGTAGAAAACCATTTTTTTCATGCTTCCTTTGAATCCTGGTCTCTTGTATAAAATTACAATACAGGGTTTAAATTCTAGATCCAGTTCCAGCCATGAACATCTGAATTCTGAAGAATAAAATACATAGTCTGCGTATTTCTGGATTAGGGTGGCAAAATTCTCTTTTCTATTGTTTTCCCATTTATGTACAATTTCTAAATAGACAGACACTCAGTTTTTCCATATCATTATCTATTAAACTTATATATTACCATTAAGTACTTTAGGTGCATAGTGATGGAATGTCCAACTTTTTTCAATTATGCAGCTAGCTGAGAAGTCCACATGGCTAATAAAAAAGCCAAGATGATGTCACAAATAAAAAACAGGTGGAGTTTCAATCACAATTTCATGGTTGCTAACTTGATTATTTTTACCATACTGTGTAGATACTGCTGGCAGCTGGCCTTTGAGGGAAACATGAGGCCACATTCTACAAAGTAGTAGTACCATGGCAAATATGGCATTTGTTTGCTTTTAAATGTAAAGTTATTGAAACAAATCAAATTTAGTTAATAGAATGACTCCCCATGTATTTTATAATTTGCCCATTAAATCAAGTGTAATTGCAATTATGAAGAGGCTCTGAGAATTCAGTCCCTAATCTGCTGAGAACTCTAGCACATACACTCACACAATTCCATACTGCATACAAAAAACAGTCAAAGGAATTAAAGACTGAAACAAAAAAGAGAGAGAGAAGGTGTGTGGCTGGGGGAGGGGGGCATTCTTTTGCCCCTTGATAGGTATAGCTGCGATGTATAATAGTAATGAGTTGATTCAATTTGCAGCTCCCACTTGCAGTCAAAGTCTGAAGTGGTTGCAATGTTTCTTCTAATATGTCCTGCTTCCTGAAATGAAAGTCAGAAAAAGTGCATCAGAATGAATGTGTGTATTACAGCTTATCTTGCTCTCTTCCTTCAGTGAAAGTAAACCACTTGTACACGTCCTATCCTGATGAGATTATCGATATACAGTATTTAAGGACATGAAAAAACAATGTTAGGAATTTATATTATTCCTTGTCCCAACCTGTCCCAAATCCATACGGCAACTCTGATGGAAAATAGAATTAATTTGCATTTTAGAATCTTTTGGGGAGGAGATCTAGATCCCCATTTTCAATAAGCCTATTTCATCCTGAAGACCCTTGGCTAATTAACTGATGAGTATAGAATTGTATTATATCTTTATGGAACTATTATTCAAATTAATAGTTAATCAGGATTTCCTGGACATTGTAATTCAACTACTGTATGTAAATTCATAAAATTCATAGAATTTTGCTGCACCATTTTGAATGAAACAAATCACTATCATCACCATTATGGTCATTGCACTGCTTGTGATTTCCCCCCGACAATCTTTCTGAGAAATGCATATTTTATTTTCCTCATTCCAAATCTTATCAGTCAGCTTAATGACATGACAAGCTGTACATTACGTTTGGGTAGTGAGAATTAGTTTTTATCTGCCATTTAGGAACAGTTTCTCATTATCTGTCATAGAATTGATTTTTTTTTTGAATTTATATGCCAAAAGCTGTATTAATATTACATTTTGAAATCATGCTCCATGTGAACCCCTTTCTTTTTTAACAAACCTTAAGTGCTGAGCAGTGATATGGTTAAATTTAAAATGATTGGAGAAAATCCTATTCTTTAAAGGTAACTCACACAAAATATTAAATTAATTGTTTCCCAATTCTGCTCTCTAAATGGCAATAAATGAAGACCAAGCTTTGTAATGAACAAGGTCTGGAAAAAATATATACAGATTTTTTAGTTTTTAAAACTAAAACCTATCTGAAAAGGCCTCATGGCAATTTCTACATGCTTTTCTTAGCCAGCCTTTTTACAATGTGGCTTCCCAAACCAGTTTTTAAGTCAAATTTCAGTATTAAAGGCAGTTCCCCTAGATTCAAAACTTAATGCTAAGGAACAAAAGATATACAGGAAGGCACTGAAAATTATCTGTTCCATATAACTTTTGATTGTTTAGATCTTTGTTGAAAGACACAATTACATAATTTATATAATTTTAATGTAATTTTTATAAAGTATAGAAACTTAACAAACAAACAAACAAACAAACAGGTTCCCTATTAGGGTAGTTCCAAGGAGAGACACTTATTGGGAAAATAAAGAAGAAGCAGACCTGAAGTTTGGGTATGGGCAGAGGTGGGTTCCTCCCGGTTTGGACCGGTTCGCCCGAACCGGTAGCGATCCGCTGGTGATGTCACGATGATGTCACGGATCCGGTTTGGTCGGTGCCGGTCTGTGGACGCCACCATCTTTTTTTTGAATTTTTTTGAATTATTTTTGAATTATTTTTTCCCGGGGTTTTTTTCTTCTGCGCATGTGCAGAAGCCGACTTTCCGGCACTGCACATGTGTCACCATCTTGTTTTTGGCTTTTTTTGTGGGAGGGGGAATTGTTTTTTTATTTTTTTTGCACTGCGCATGTACGCGCGCGCAAGCCCACACGCGCCCACGTGGCGTGGGAGGAAGCGAACTGGCAGCGAGGTAAGTTAGAACCCACCCCTGGGTATGGGCCTAATAAAGGAGGAGTTTTGATGGGAAGAAAGAAGAGATTAAAGGAGGAAGGGGTTAACACTGAAGGAGAGAAAAAAAGCTTGGATAGGAGTGAGTAGACAGTGTATTTTCAGCCAATAAAAATGATGTGCGTGGAAATAAGCCATAATCTTCTCCGGTAAACAGCATTTCCACTGGTGACAGTGGGGAGAATTGTGCCCTTACCTCCTGGGGAAAAATCAGATGATACAATTGTGACAGTGGGAAGGAATCCATTTACGTTGCTTTAAGCCAGCTTGTAACAGGATTTTGTGGGAGCTGAGAATGAATCTCACTATTTAAACTGTTTGATTCTAGTAGTGGTTTGGAAAAACTAGGAGGAAAGCCATTGTTCACAGTTATGAATAGACTTTCTTTATTCATTCAAATTCTCAGAGAAGCATTTGAGCAGATCAACAAAACCCCGCCAACAAAGAAGGAGGCATTCATGATGCCACTCTTACTTAAAAGGACCAAAAGGAGTGGGGGTTTGGCAGGACCTTTGAGAAGATCAGGTTCTGAAGTAAGAGGTCCCCAAAGCAGCAGGGGGTAGATGTAAATTGTGAATATTTATATTATGTAGTATGTAATAGTAGAGAATGTTTTATATAATTAGCCTTAGTATCAGTTATGAATAAACAATTTATGATCTCAATCTATAAGAACTATAAATCATATTCTTTGTTATAATATTGTATTATTATTTTTTTTTGTTATAGGCAAATGAAGGTTTCATGTCCATTGTGTTTTCCAAGCTTCTTTTATAATGGTAAAACACAGGCATTATCCATCAAGGTACCAAGAGATTCAGAGTAATGGAAGTAACATGCAGCCATCATGAATTATGCTTGTGTGATGGCTACTTTTTATTATTGCTTTAACATTTTCAATAGGGACATTGTAATTGTGGAACCTTAGGGATACCAAGAGATTGCCAGAAATCTTTTTGGCAAATAATCCAGACGCACATTTAGAAAACAAGATGGATGATGGTGAGGTCTACTTGGCTGTTTAATAATAATGTCTCCTGTGAAGGCCCAGGAGAGGTAGATATGATTCAGGAAATATATCATATTTTATGAGCTCTCGATGTATATTATTCTTTAACTTAAGATCCCTGAAAACAGTGACACTATTTTTATGATAACTTTCATATTTCTAGTAAAACATACAATTATCCAACTGTTCCTTTTTATTTATTTATGTGGTTCATTTGAAGAAATCAGTGAAATCTAAACAAAGGCATGAAATATTTATTATTCTTTGTTCAGATGCACTTTCTGAAATGATATAATGACCATAAAAGAAATCAATGGATTTATTTAACTGGGAAACAAATTTAAGAAATAGAGTTTAAGGCAAATATATTTATTCATTTGACCAGAAAATATGACAGAACAGAATAATAAGCAGAAATTTCATCAATAATCATGTTAGTCAAGGAATTCTAAGAACTGAAGTCAGCCCATCAGAGTAATGCCCCATTTTGAGAAAGACTGATATGACAATCTAACCCTGATTAATTTTTCCTCCCTGGTGCTGGCACTATTTACCATTTTCTTCTGACAGCTGAGCTGTGCTTGTCTGTCAGAACAAACTGTTTGAAAGGATGTATGTTCATGTAATATCCAATGAGATTTTCCTGAAATATAAGACTAAATTCAGAACCAGCCTTCCAGGAGAATCTTTTCTAGCAATTATTTCCTTGGATTGGATCAGGCTATCTCAGCTAATATCTAAACATCCAATTTCTTTACTATAGTATTTGCATTTTTCTAAAGTACAATTGGCTCAGTTTTACATTAAAACTTGAATCAAATTAAATTCTTCAACCTTTCTCCTGTTAGCAGAAAATTGAGCCATATATGAATTCTATGTTGAAATAAATTTGTTCATGTGTGCACACAATGTCTTTCACACAAAAGTATACATAGGCTAGGAATGAATAGTATGTTCTTTTAATCAGGAAGTTGGCTAAATAACCCAACATAACTGGTTAAGTTTAACACATCTATTGACAAATTGTTCTAGAAAATCATACTTTTATTACCTGGCAATAGTGATATTTTTGGTATGATTTTTGTGACCACCCTTGCGTTAGTGGGAACTGTTCAGTATATCTAAAATTTATGATTAATGGAAGAAATCTTTCTATCTAAATTTAGATTGAATCCTTGGCATTACTAGGATTTTGTTTAGTACATCTTTTACAAACTTTTTAAAAAAGTCAATCCCCCATTTATTTATTGCATGTCAATTTATTGCAACACAATCCAAAACATATCTCTTGTACTTGAAATATCAACACTCATTAAAATGATCAGTGTAGTCACATCCAGTATTCTTTCATTGGTTGTCTTGAATAAGGGTAACCTGTGCTATTTTTATTGACATATATTATGTTAAAATGTTACAAGAATTAAGATGTAGGCAACAGTCCTGTAAAAAACTGTCCTTTATAGAAAGCTGGGATATACGGTAAACGCAGTAGTGGGTTCTAAAACCTGTTGCTACTGGTTCGCGCGCTCGTGTGTGAGCTCGCACACACAACGCTTCTGCAAATGCCTTCATGTCTTCTGCGCATCCTAGACGGGTGGGCGGAACCTCCAGCCACCGCTGCTACCAGTTCGCAGAACCGGGCCGAACTGGGAGCAACCCACCGCTGGGTAAACGAAAGTTATCAAATACAATGACTACTCATCATAACTATAATCACAATAAGAAAAAAGAACTTGTCAAAATACAGAAGCATATTTCTTCAGAAATGGGACAGAAAACTTTTCAGTTTTTTAAAATTAATATTTGTTAAAAAATATTGAATCTGGGAAAAAGGCAAATGGATGTATTAATGTAGTCAGGCAAAACCCCTGCTTCTTAAATATTAAGGTTTCAATTCTTTTTTATTCTGATACTAAATTAGAATTATCACTGCATTTTGACAGAATGTCAGTCTTCAATAACTAAATGTCAAGCATGTATCACATGAGTATCTCATGTTGGAGAGAATTGCATCCGCTGAATTTCCCCATCAATGAAGGTCAATTATCCCTTTTTGTTCATTTTAATAGCTTGCACAATCCTTAGACATTATGGAAAGAAATTGGGCTTTTTGGTAATCTAACTGTGGTATTAAATCATAACAAAAGACAAAACAAGGTAACTAATAACTTGGGGAAAATACTAAGGAAGCAATTATAAATATATTTGGAAATACCTCATTGAATGCAAATGGCCCTTATTTCTGTGTAAACAAGTAATTCTTAGAAATAATTTCTCAATAGAATGTTTTCCAGAAGACATTCATTCAAATATAAGCTATCAAGTTATAGAAAGGTTCTGCATATGCCCAGCATAACAAACAAACAAACAATCTAGCAGCTTGATAATAATGCTGATAACTATTTTATTATTGATTGAATATCCACCTTCTATTGAATTTCAATACTTCTAGACAAGAAATACATTAATAGTCAAGCCAGCTTCACAGTTAGAAATGAAGTGGATATTTTTACAGTAATTCACTAGGGAACCTTTGAACTTTTTTCATTATAAAAATGTGATGATGTCAGTAAAATATATATCCCAGTTGGGATTTGCAATGTGAAATTCTTTCTTTTCTATTTCTTTAAATTTCTGGATTAATCACCTTTGCAATATATAAAATGGATGGAAGAAGTTGTTAATTTATTGAATTAAAATCTTTAAGGACAAATGTTTTATCAAACTATGTTTTTCCTAAATAAATCTGTGTGAACCAACCCCTCTTTCATCTATATCTGTTTTTATCCACTTGAGAAGAAGGCCAACATATTTGCCATCTATCTGCAGAATTTGCTTAAACAACATGTTATTTCACTGGTTTTGTTTAGCTCTCATTGCGGGAATTTAAATCTCTTGTTTAACTAAGCTGCTCCAGCTCTTTAAAAACTGAAATGAAAGATGAACTATAATAATTTTCAAATTATATGGTTGACAGTTTCTGGTTCTGCTGGATTTATGACTGCTTTCACATTTAGTGAACTGTATTTGATCAGGCTGTATTTCACTCAGAATCTCTCTTTAAGTGCCTAATTGAAATTGCTCTACCAAATTTGTTCATTTAGCCATACTTTCAATATATCCATATCCAGACATTTCAAAGGCACCTCATTGTGACATGATTAGTCAGCAGTGGTTATAAAATGGTGTTTCTCATCTTTTAAAAAAATTCTGAAACTTTGGCACCATCAATGATATAATTATCATAATCAGGAAGATTCTTGGATATAGAAACTTGTTATTGCAATATATATGGAGCTTCGTGTTGTTATGTTAATACATTTAGAGGCACAGATGTCACACAGAGAAATGGACCAAACTGTCGTCTTCCATTTATAGAATGGCAGGTGTCTGATAAGGCACTCAACAAGAATGTTTTCCATCTGTCTGGTCATCAGCAACTCCTGCCATCCTTTTCCAACGGCAATGCCATAAAATGTCTGAGGTTTTAAAGCAGCAATGTGAATTCATATTATCCACAAGAATTTGGAAGTCTATTTATACATATTAGGCTCTCCATGTTTCTTAACTTAGTCACACTGGAGCAATGATGCCAACTTCCAAATGTATTGCTCTGCTCTTCTGGATATATAGAATGCCTTCATTTTTTCCACTTTTTTTTTTTTTTGCAACAAATGTGAAAAAAAGATAAATGAATATTTCTTAACTTTATTTTGAAGGAAATTAAAATGAAGGCTCTGTGCAGGATTTTTATTTTATATATATATATATTTCTATTTTTAAGTGGTAAAGAGAAAAACCTTACAAATGCAAATCTTACATTTATGTGTTTTTTCCCCCATCACACTTATATAATTCAGGCATGGGGGGAAAAATCACATATGCAGCATTATAAATAAGTAATGTTCCTTTCCTTTTTACTTTGTTTCCTCTTTCTATAGCTAACTGATAATACAGCAATAGCATGCCAAATATGCATCATACATATGAGTACATGAATATCCACAGATATGAGTCGCACCTGAATATCATTTATCTTATGATGGTAGAATTCAGCACCTGTTTTATTTAACTTTTTAAAGTGGAGAAATTGTTACAGTAGCAGCTGTTTAGATTTAGGTATCTTTCAAAACTATTTTTTTTTTTGGTACTTTTTTCAATGTGCTCAAAAAGTCCAAATTGGCGATTATATCAAGGCTAAGTCGTATTTTAAATAACTAGATGTAAAACTATAGATCCCAAAACTGCCTTACATGGTTAGAACATTCAAGGCAAAATTATACATACCACTACCTGTATAAGAACAAATGTGCACATTGCATTGGAGCAAGTAGGAACATCTGGAAAGAAAGATTTAAGCTTTTGTTCTTGGAAAAATTATTCACATCATGTTCACTGATATGAATTTCAATGATACCAGTTGGAATTTTCCAGCTGATCTAAGTATGGTGTTTCATTTCCTGTGGCAGACAGGAAAAAGTTATTTCTCCTTCTCAGCTACTAAGACTCAGTTCCTAATATTCTTCCCTCTCCTGGTTTATTTTGACAGTTATCTGCACATTAATTGATTTTATGTAAATATATTAACTGCAATTACTATGAATCTATTTTTCAACTATATTAAGCATGTGAATTTTTAAGACATTTGATTGTAGAAAGAATTCTGTTAGGTCTGGTCAGACAAGATATGGTAAATTTCTTAACTGCATTAATAGATTATATTCATCCAAACAACTAAATAGCAGAAACTACTTCTAGAAATGTACTGTATATATGTGTCACGTTTCTGTGTCTTTTTTTTCTTTGACAAGTATGTATTTATATTTTTGTATTTTGCTTTTTACCATTTTCTTGTTTCATTATTTTAAAAAGAAATAAAAAATAATAAGTAGAAATCCAAAGTCAAGCTACTGGTTTGTGATATTATCTTACCAAAACATCTCAGAAACATCTTTTGCATGGTGCCTCCTAATATCAAACAGCAGAACAGGACAGCAGAAAACAAATAGCAATGGATGGAATTTATGCAGCATCTGTAAACTGTGGGATAGTATAGTACTGTTTTATTGAAAGTCCATCATGGACTTTCAGCAAGGTAGAAAGAAGAGACCATAGAACCAAAAAAACTACAGGCATAAATGGTGGGATTTGCCTGAGAGAGCAAAGGGCAGAGATAAACATTAGGTTAGCAAGCCCTCAGAGACTGGTGCAACACCAGAAATTAATATTCATCTTCTTCATCAAGGTCCACCACTACAGACCTTAAATGCAAGCTACTTAACACAAGAAGTCTCGCAAACAAAATGCCTGAATTCCTCCTCCTACTAAATACAGCTCTATTCGACCTTATATTTGTCAGCAAGATGTGGTTGAATATATCCTTTCCAGACTCCATTACCACAGAAAGTGACTATCATGTTTATCAGTCCGACCGTGAAATCCGTAGAGGGGGTGGTGTTTCTATGTTCTATAAAAAGTCCCTAGATCTGAAAAAAATTCAAGTTACACAGGAGCTTGCTCTTCCTGAGACCATTATCTGTGAACTGTCAGTAAATACCACATTTCGCTTCTTACTATGTTACAGAGCCCCTGATTACGACCTTGGTCGTGCGAACAAGCTAACTACATTATTAATGTGTGCAGCCTCCTGCCGTACCCCCTTATCTTTCTTGGTGACCTCAATTTACCTCTTATTAATTGGACCATAAACGAATGTACAACCGAATCTGTTATGTACTGTTGCATACATGGTTTCACCCAGGTCCAGCATTTGAGTGGGAGAATGCTCAAATCCTATTGGTTGTTACATCTGACAGCTCCCTATAAAAGAGCTAGCTGTCAAACAGCTAGTTGCTGATTGTACAGAGAAGTTGCCTAGTAAAGAAGTTCCTTCTGAAGTCTGTCTCCTGTCATCATTCCCACAACTCAACAGTGGTGATGAAGGTGGGATACATGCAACCCTGTACAATGCCGTTACTAGTCTGGGACTGGATCAATTGGTAACAAACAACACTAGGCTCAACAACTGCCTTGATCTCATCTTCTGCAACAGTTTAAACTCAATTTATGGTCTACAAATCAAAGAACCTTTTTCCAACAGTGACCACAGCATGATTGACTTTTGTCTCAATTTACGTCCTTGCAAAGAGGGTCATAATGATGGGACACCAAATTATAACTTTAAAAAAGCAAACTATGATCTCATAGCTGCCGACCTCTCATCTCTTGATTGGCACCTTCTATTCACTGGCTGTAATACTGCAGAAGACCATTATAACACTTTTTTGCTCTTCAAAAGAGTCATTAAAATATACGTACCATTAGTAACCCCCAAAGCAAAAAAACTGAAAACAAATTACCCATATCAATAAGGAGCTCCAATCCCCCCAAAAAATCCCTTTGGTGAAAAAACAAAACTGGCTACGTAGCTAATTTTAAAAGCCGATACAAAACCTTATGCCACCAAATAAAAGCAGAATGTACCAATTACCATTGCAAACAGGGGGAAGAGCTGTTACACATGAAATCCACCCGAGCCTTCTATAATTTTGTAAATGCCAAACGTAAAGACTCGAAAACTATCCCACCACTAAAAGGGCCTAACGGGGAAGACTGTAATGATGAAGCTGTTAAGGCCAACCTCTTCAACACATTTTTCAGTTCAGTCTTTGTAAACAGCAATGTGTGAAGTTTCCGAAAGACACCCTAATTAAAATGTCAACTTGCAAAGATTTCAAGTTGCTACAATAGCTTCTGCCCCTCATTTCCTAGTCGTACCACAACTAATTGCAATGATCTGCTACATATTGATTTTACAGAAGATAACGTTGAAAGGGCACTACACAACCTAAAGCCATCTCTCTATTGGCCCTGATGGATTATGTGCCTACTTCCTGAAAAAGCTTTCCACTGCCATAGCCGAACCTCTAAGCACTATCTATGAGGTATCCTTCAGAACCAGCTCCTTGCCCGACCTATGGTCATTAGCCACAGTCATTCCTATCTTCAAAAAGGGAGATCCCAGCCTAGTTGAAAATTACCGACCAATCTCACTGTGTTACGTCACCTGTAAAGTCATGGAATCAATCATAAACCAATCCATCACCCTCCACTTAGAGACAAACAACCTGCTCAGTTTGGTTTCAGGAAAAATTTGTCCTGTAATCTGCAACTCCTACACTGCAGAAACATTTGGACCACAGAACTCAACCAGGGTAAAGCAATAGATGCAATTTACATAGACTTCTGCAAAGCCTTTGATTCAGTGGTACATGACAAACTACTGTTAAAACTAAGCTCTTACAACATTTCCGGATCCCTGCACAAGTGGATAGCCGCGTTCCTGTCAAACAGGCAACAAGTAGCCAAAATAGGGAGCGCTCTATCAAACCCTGCACCAGTTAACAGTGGTGTCGCACAAG
>QLTV01001684.1:3435200-3469605 GCA_003457575.1 Thermophis baileyi
AAGGAAGGAAGGAAGGAAGGAAGGAAGGAAGGAAGGAAGATTATCCAATTTCTGGTTTTCTCTCAAACATAGTTTGAACCCAAACCTAACCAAAGATTAGAGAAAGATCATATTCTATGTATGACAGCCATTTAAATTCTTTAAAACAGAAATCCTTTTAGAAATATCACGGAGGCATGAAACAAACCTAGATAAATAAATACTGCTCTGTGGTCATGATCACCTGCAGGAATTATTGCCCCATGGAGAAATAATGCATTTTTGGCAGAAAATCCAGATTGCTGTTTTTGATTGCCAAATGTTCCCCTGTGGAGCTGTAACAGGTCCAGGTAGCCATGAGCCTATACAATAAAAACAAAGCAAAATCAACATTCATTCTACAAAATTACTCTCGACCAAATTTCTTCTGCCGCCATCAAAGATCATAGTAATTATGAACAACCTAACAAGAAGACATTTTCTGCATGTTCAGAAAAAGTAATCCTATGATTTTGCAGGCATCATTTATTGCTATTGCTTTGCCAGAACTTAGAACCTATATAATGCTTCATTTGCAGCATGAAATCAAATGCTGAGTACTTGCTTTAGATTCTGTTGGCGATGCTGGTTTTTTTCTTCACTCCCTGCTTTTATTTAATCATAATCGTGTTAAATCTTTCTGAAATAAAACCATGTCTTCCACTTAATTTTTAACACAATGAGCTGAAGTGTGACAGTTTCAATGGTTCTCAAACAGGTCATCACAGAAGTGATGGGGAAGTTTACATTATTCAGTTCAATGGCTTTACAATAATCTAAACGAAGCAGGATTGGGCATAAACCCAAATGAGTTCAACAAAAGGGGGAAAAGTATTAGAATCAAGCAGGGCACACATTCTCTTTTCAAGTGCGTCCTTGAGATCCATAAATTTCTTTTGCAGTAGAAATGTCAGTGTTGACAAAGTATAAGAGAATTATAGCCTGCTCTTCCTGAAAGGATATGCATTCTGATACAATTTTTTCAAAGAGAATTGAATGGGATTCAAAGAACGCTACCTGGCGTATGGTGGTTTAGATAACAAGGTAACATATGAAGGGACACCTTTATATGATCAGGAGTTGTTTTGCAAATTACCTGCTCTCTATTGCACTCTAAATCACTCACTATGTTATCAAAACAAGATTCATAATAAGGAAAATAACACAGGATTGTATATTGTGCAAATGAACAGGCTCAATTCATAATATTTTGGAATATATGAAAAGATCCAGTTCCCACAGGTCTACAGTTCTGGAAAAGGTGGAAGGAAAAAGAAAAAGATGACTAGCTGCAAGATGGAATGACTGAATTAGAGCAATAATGACTGTACCATTGGAAGGCCTCAAGGGCTGGGTTGATCATCCTGAAAGTCTATGTCAGCGGTTCTCAACCTGTGGGTCGCGACCCCTTTGGGGGTCGAACGACCATTTCACAGGGGTCACCACACGCGTTAGCCTGCCATCCTGGTGCCACCGTCACTTGCAGGGGTGAAATGCTCCTGGTTCGGCCGTGCCTGCGGTTCGCCAGACAGCCGGTAGCTACAGAAGCGGGAGACTTCGCCCACCCGCCTGGACGCCGCCATATGGGTTCTTTTACCCTCTGCGCATGCGCAGAATGCTTTGCGCATGCGCAGAGGGTAAAAGAAACCAAATAGTGGCATCCGGGTGGGTGGGCGGCGCCTCGCGCTACCTTGGTGACCGGCTCTACGGTGACCGACAGGTACGAGCGAACCAGGCGATGGCGGGGGGGTGTTGCGGGGGGGGCGCGGCATTAGAAAGGTTGAGAACCACTGGTCTATGTGGTTGCAAAAAGTCAACACTGCCTTGATAACATAGCCAAATCCAAAACTGGTTTCCACATTGATTTAAATTTTATATCATGTATTTTTAGATACAATATTAGTTTTGACATTGGCACTACTCCTGTAACTTAATTTGCCATTTTTTCTATAGAAATATATTGGTAATGTTCAGTGAGAACTATAAAGAATTGTAGCAGCTTTTTCCAGTTCTGTATACTTTCTAGGGATATATAAGGTTTAGTAATATTTAATTGAAAATATAGTACTTTGAAAAAATATATCCACCTTTAAAGTTGGTTCCATTATATTATTAATAATTTTCCAAAATTGTTAAGGTTTACAGCATTGCTACCAAATATGAAAAAATAATCCAACATGATTATTACATTACATTAAAAATGATACACACACACACACACACACACACACACACACACACACGTTCTCTAGGTATAATATTGACAGTATGTTTCACATTTTTTCTTTTACTGATGCTCCCGGTGTAATGTTCTGCATCCATTTAATCATACAGTTTTTGATTTGTTTAGTTTCTGAATAATACTTCAGCACCAATTAAACGATTTGAATTATGCACAATAGGTTATTCAAATATTCTAAATATCTCTTAGTATTCCACATTGGTTTTGTAATTCCTTTCCTATACTACTATTTTATTTTAAAATATTATTTGTACTATTTTCTGTACTATTTATTTGTAGATATTGATACTTGTGAGCTGAAACAAAACACCTGATATTATTACCTTCATTCACCTGTATGGCGTGTCTGTGTCTTTATGTGTGTGTCTGTGTGAAGAACATGTAGCAAATAAAAAAAATGCAGACATCTGTATTGCTACAAGGTAAACAGTGTATAGGACTTTGGGATTCAGCGTATGACCTTTTAGATCTCTAACAACCCTGGTTAATGTGTGACAGTGATTATGTTTCATAGATTCCTAGATATAATTCACAAAGGTTATACAGATAACACATTTTAAAGTAGTCCAGTGACAGCGCATGGCATGCCATGTGTGACATTTTAATCAACTCCAGTCACCTTAATGGAATTGCAAGAGAGAAAGAGAGAGAGCCTGCCCCTTAGACATCTGGGCTCAGCAGGAAAAAAGACTGAAAGTGCTCAAAGTATCTTGCCATTAGGCAGCTATGCTCTTGAACCTAACCAGCGGCGATCATTGAATGCACACTGTGAAGATAATGCAGCTTTGCTTAGTCCAAAGTCACCTTCTCATTACCTGACATAAACAGGGGACTGCTTAAAGCTGTCCATGATTGCCTCAATCTAAATGAAGATGAGTTTACATTACTTTGCTAAAAGAGAAAAAGCTGGGTGTGGGCAGGCAATCTAAAGTCAGAATTAAGAAGCGTGGAGAAGCTTTATAATGTTTTATGTATTAGGAAGGTAAAAAGAAATCAGGCAAACCTTTCAATAAATCAGATTGGAAAGATGTGCCCATGCTGACTCCGCCACAGGTTAAAAACTACTCTAGCAATATTTTGTATTTGTATTTTTTCTGAAAGTACTTTTTTTTTTTAGTTGAGTACAGGTAGCCCTGGACTTACAGTACTTCATTTAGTGACCATTCAAAGTTACCATGGCACTGAAAAAGTGACTTATGACCATTTTTCACACCTTTGTAGCATCGCCATGGTTATGTGTTCAAAATTCATACACTTGGCAACTGACTCATATTTATGATGGATGCAGTGTCCAGGGAACATATGATCACCTCTTGTGACCTTCTGACAAAGTCAGTGGGAACGCCAGATTCACTTAACAACCGTGTTACTAACTTAACAACTGCAGTGATTCACTTAATAACTGTGGCAAGAAAAGTTTTAAATGGCGCAAAGCTCACTTATCAAATGTTTCACTTAGCATAGAAATGTTTGGCTCAATTGTGATTGTAAGTCAAGTATGTTACAAAGAAGTTTATATCAGGAAAAAAAAATCTTTGCTTTAAAAACTTGCACTTGGTGAAAAATAAATAAAAAGAAGGATGGTGTAGAAATTTGGGTATGGTGAGGTGAATGGTACTATTAAAAGTTAGATGGAATCTGCACAAAAAAGCCCTCTCGGTTGGGCAAAGTTAAGAATAGCAAAGGGACACATATTATTTTTTTTTAACAATCAAAGAAACACAACCACCTTACTAAAGTTACAGTACAACAAGTTTTCACCCAGCATTTTCATGTTTCTTCTGTTAGTTTTTATTATCTAGTGTTTTCATATTATTGAGATTGAAATATAAAACCATTACATATATAAAGAAATACTAATCTACACATCTCTAATATGTAATCAGCTCACCCAGATAAATGAATCATAATATTTACAGAGGGAAGAGGTTTACAGAGGGAAGATCCAAACAGCACAAGCAAAACATTAATGCCCAATGGACAGATGTTCACTGAGAATGCACTACTTCTAAATTTCTTGAAAAGTGTCGCTCTTTGAAGATGACTTAAACCAGGGGTCTCAAACTGGCAGCCCACGGGCCGGATGCGTCACATGCAAGCCACACCCACCCCAGCTCCGCGAATGGGAAAAACATCGCGAAACGTCACATGACGGCAACATGCAGCAAGTTTGACACCCGTGACTTAGACATTTCAATAAAATGAACCTCAGGTGATTTTTAATTAAACCCTGGGACAGTGATGCCTGATCCCGTGTTGTTGCAGCAGAAGTAGAAGTGCAGCACAGAAACCAAAGAAACACTTATGTACAGTTGATTATTCTTCAAATGTACCTTCTTCCATCACTCTTTATTTCCAGAATATATATCACAGTAGGAAATGCCCTGAAAAATGGCTCAGTGAACTTTAGCTGTGGCATTTTAACAAGCCTAAATGATTTAAAGTTTGCACAGAGCTTGTTATTTGAATGGGCACAATTAGTACGAAGGGAGCATTGCTTGACTGCACTGAGCTTGAATTCTTCTGGTCTGACCCATTAGTTGCTGAACTGTGCACAGACACTGCATTATTGCAGGCAGATAAGTGCATTCATTATTTTTAGTAATATCGGCAGAGAGACCACAAGAGGGGAGGCACTTGGTTAATGGTGTTCTCCTCCCCTCCTTTCCTCTGTAATTGTTATCTAAGTTCAACATTTTATTAAGGTTATGCACTCAGAGACAATGAAGAGATAATTAGTAATGTGCCCGCAATTAACATATAAGAGGATAAAATGAATCATGATCATTCACACAGTTACATGTTACATTATGAGGCACTATAATAATTCTGTGATGCAAGATAAACCTAATATTACTTTCTTACTCCAGATATTAGCCTAATTTTATACTCAGGGAAATTCCATTCTTATTTGGTCCAGTTTAGATAGTGATATCCAATAGCTGTTTTCATAATTCTATCCAAGTGATGGAATTTATTGTTATTAGCTCAACTACAGGTAGTCCTTGACTTACAACAGTTCATTTAGTGACCGTTCAAAGTTACAACGGCACTGGAAAAAGTGACTTATGACCATTTTTCACACTTAACAACCGTTGCAGCATCCCCATGGTCATGTGATAAAGATTCAGACGCTTGGCGACTGACTTATATTTATGACGGTTGCAGTATTCCTGGGCCATGTGACCACCTTTTATGACAATCTGAGAAGCAAAGTCAATGGGGAAACCAGATTCACTTAACAACCATGTTAGTAACTTAACTGTGGCAAGAAAGGTCGTAAAATAGGGCAAAACTCACTTAATAACTGTCTTACTTAGCAACAGGAATTTTGGGCTCAATTGTGGTTGTTAGTCAAGGACTACCTCTACTTAAATATGTTGTGTTCAAAAATCTGAGGAGTAGGTGACCAAGCACCTTTGAATCTGGAAGGTTTTATGTCTTATGTCCAATCATCCATACCTCCTATATGCTGCAAATTGCCAGGTAATATTTGGACAAATGGACCAATTGCTTATCTCATATATATAGTTTATTTTCTACTAATTGTGCCCACTCAAATAACAAACTCTGTGCAAACTTTAAATCATTTAGGCTTGTTAAAATGCCACAGCTAAAGTTCACTGAGCCATTTTTCAGGGCATTTCGTGCTGTGATATATATTCTGGAAATAAAGATTTATTTATTTTCTTCAATATTTGTATTAACAGTATTTATGTAATTTGCTAAGTGGAACAAACCATCATCTTTTTCATCCTTCTCTTATGCTCTTCTCTCAGTTCACCAAACTAATTTGCCAAATTATGGTTCTTGTTCTAAAATGATTCATTTTGGCATTTCATTCCTTGAAACATTCCTTCCAATAAATGACTTTAGATTCTATCAATATAAAACTAACATTACTATATCAATTCTTTTTATCTATACATATTGTATTACTTCATTTTACTCCCTTGTTTATTTTCCCCCTCTCAGATATGACTGAATAATATTGGTGCTCACTGGACCATATTTCTTTAAGAATAAGCCCTGAAAGCAAACCATGGTTTGGGGAAATGCTCCATAGCTAAGTCTTGCAGTTGGCCTTCTCATCCAGCTAAACCTTAATAGACAAGCAATAGACTTATGACAGCTGACAGAAGTGGTGAGTTGAGAGTGGCTTTGTAGGAGTTGACAAGTGAAGTGGCTAATGACTAAGATAGCCAAATTTAACAGAAACAGAATAATAGAGTTGGAAGGGACCTCGGAGGTCATCTAGTCCAACCCCCTGCTCAGTCAGGAGCCCCTATAGCATTTCAGACAAATGGCTGTCCAGTCTTAAAAACCTCCACAATGTCTAGAGGCAAGCCCTTTGTTTGTTTGTTTCTTTGTTGATGGTATTTATAAAGCAGCACAACTCTGACAGTGCAACTTGTCTATTTGTTCAGATCAGTATTGCTTTGGGTTGAACCCACATGACTATCTGGCTTAGAAGCTTTGTGATTTTGCAGGATTTTAGGGGTTCCTTTGACAACATCCTGCTGGATGGTCACTAAAGACCACCAAGTTCAGTAAGGGTTATACAAGTAGCCTTTGACTTACAACCTTTTGTTTAGTGTCCGTTCGAAGCCACAATGCCACAGAAAAAAATTGACCTATGACTGCTTCACTCCCACAACTGCTGCAGCCTCCCCGTGATTACATGATCAAAATTTGGATGCCTGGCAACTGACCTACATCCATGACGGTCTCAGTTTCCTGGGACCATGAGATCTCCCCACCGCCACGACCCTCTGACAAGCAAAGTTGAATAGGTGGTGATTGAAAATGTATCAGAAAAGTCATTTCACTTTCCTTTGCCATCCATTATAAAGTGAGATGAAGATGGCCCACATGAAGACTCAAAGGTATGGAATCCAAGTCAGATTCTAGTTTGCTCTAATTATCTTCCTCATATAAAAAACACTATATACTACACACACACACACACACACACACACACACACACACACACACACACCCTCTTGAAACAGGGTGATATGTTCCTTGATATCCTCTTGGGGAAATAAGAATGACAGATCATCTGTTTAAATAGAGTGGTAATGCAATAGCTGTTTTGATAGTATTTGTCAATTTACACTAAAGATATTAAATCTATGAACAGTTTTCTGTTTGTTCAATTCATGCTTTGAATCTTACATTCTTGAGACAAATATTTTGCTCATTTCAAAGGCCTGACAAATCTAGCAGACTTTAATTTCGAAAGGGAGTACAGGTATTCTGTGGACAACAAAAATATAACTCTATTAATATTTGCTGTTCTCCAAATGCATTCTTTCTGGATGACTGCTACAAATATCTAAGTGTCAGAAGAACATATGTGAGATGAAAGCTCAACAAAATTTCTAGCAGAGTGAATTATAAGTTATTTTTCTTTCAGTATCAAAACTTAATCCATCAAATAAATATACAGTGTAACATAACTGGTTTTCCCCCAAAAAATTATCTCTTTAATCTAACTCATAAAAGAATATTGCCCACTTACTTTCATTAAAAGGATGAATATTTTTATTTTTATTTCTATCTCAGTACTTCCTCAAGAATGTATAGTTCAATTTATCACTATTGATTCAATTGCAGAGATATTAGAAAGAATAGGAGCTCAATAAACAGCTCCATTCTCTAACTAGACTCAAGATCTCACAAATGGAGATGAATGTCTGAAATATATTATTTGTTGCATAGTCAGCCAAATGTTCAGACTGGATCTGTCATTTTTGTACAGCTATTGAGTCCTTCCCAGGGACCTAGGTTAGGCAGATGTGGACGTTTGATGGTATGTCATACAGATCAGTAGTGGGTTCTAAAACCCGTTGCTACTGGTTCGCGCGCACGCTCGCCCATGTGCGTGATGCATTCCGGGCGGGTGGGCGGAGCCTCCCGTCACTGCCGCTACCGGTTCTAAGAACAGGGCCGAACCGGGAGCAACCCATCGCTGATACAGATATCCTCACAGGATATAAGCTGTTCTAAGTAAAGCTGTCTTTTGCAATTGAGTGAATTTGTCAATGTCAATGGAGTTCAAGTGGTGTTCCAGTTGTTTTGGGATTTCACCCAAGGCACCTATTACTATTGATACTATCTTTGCTTTCTTTTGCCACAGTCGTTCTATTTCTATTTGCAGGTCTTTGTATTTCTTATCTTTTCCAGTTCTTTCTCTTCTCTTCTGCTGTCTCCAGGTACTGCCACATCCAATATCCAGACTTTTTTGTCTATCTTATCAATAATTGTTAAACCTGGAATGTTATATGTTGGGTGCTCATCTGTTTAAATTCTAAAGTGTCAGAGCAATTTAGCTTCTTAATTTTCTATTATTTTCTCTATTTTATGCTCCTACCAGTTCTTGCTTGCAGGCACATAGTGTCTCTTCAAGATCTTCCAATACACCATTGTTGCTACTTTGATTTGGTGCCTTTGTTTGTAGTCGATCTTCTTGCAGCAGCTAACTAAGTCTACTGTTTCTTCAGCTTCTTTGCAGAGATGGCATTTGCTGTCTCTTTCTATCTTCTCAATTCTGGCTTTGTAAGCATTTGTTTTTAAGACTTACCGTAGTTTTGTGCGGTGAGAATTATTATGGTTTCTCACACAGTCAATCAGACATTTAAATTGGATTTGGCATTATTGTCCATGCATTGAGTCCTTCCCAAGGACCTGGAATAGGCAGATATTCATTATTATTATTATTTTCCTATATATCTCATACCAATCTTATTCCTCTCTGATGATATTATGGGGCAAATTCTGTAGGAAATAATCAGACCATGCCACTAACTTTATATACATAACTTGATTTTTCACTATGATTTTGTGAGATTTGCATTTTGATAGACTCAATGGGATAAAAAGGGAAATTTTACGGAAATGCATAATTCATGGTGCAAAAGGCACAATTATACTTGCAGTTCCACTAAAACTATGAAATCCCATTTTATATATGTAAGTATAGGTAATTCCCAGCTAATTTTATTTTGATTTTTCAATCTATTTATACACATATACCATTTCACAAGGAAAATGGTCATTTGAAACAGTTGACCTAGTTGGTGTTTCAGAACAGCAAAAATTTTCATAGGTCTCTGCATAGTGTATGATTTCCATTTTGATATATGAAGCAAAGGCAAATGGGTTACACAATGAATTGCTAATAAGACTCAATGAACTCAGTCCAATACTAGCAGCAGAAATTTTGATCCAATCAAAAGTAAATGGAATCCAGATACAACACCCCTCACTACTCCATAAATATTTAGCTTTTTTTGCAGTTAACTCCAGAGATCCTAAGATTATTTGCAAAACATTCAAAACACTGGTATGTATGCTCAGGGTTTTCAATGGACAACTTCACAAACTCTGCCAATAGTTTGATTTTTTTGGTTGTGTCCTACTTAAAGTTCTGCTGCTTCAGGTAGAAGCAATTAAATCAGTGAGAAGTGCTATCAAACAAAAGTGCATACGTAAATTGTTGGTCTGGATGATTACCCCAGCAGGTCCAGATTAACAGCTTGTTTTCTCAATATATGTGCATTAAAATGAAGTCTGCTTTATATTCTGCATATCCAACAGTATCGAAGGTCACTTTTTATAACATTTCATGCCTCAGTGAACTTAGTGTTAAATACTTCAGTGTTAGTTATATTTGTTTTGGCCCCTGGATAAATTACAGCCAAATAGGAATGTAATGATAGCACTGCCTTTGATTTATATTTCTAAAAACACTTAATCTAAATGCCTTGGTGAGAGATGGAATAACATATACTGCACCATGAAGAGGTTCAGTCTGTTATTATTTTTAAGGTTGTGTCAGCATTTATGTTTTCATTATAGGTCTTGTTCATTATTTTACATGTTAAGATTTCACTTGGGTTGAAAATATATATGTGGTATACAAAGCAATACTTTGTTCAATCCAAAAGGAAGGCTTTGTTCTTTAAATTCAACAAGTACATTAGGTAAAGATTATTGCAACAAGCAAGTGAAAAATATTCCATTCATGGAATTATGTCGTTGGATACAAGGGCTATCCGATACATTTGTTTGAAAAATGGCTATTTGCAAGGGGTTGTACTTATCACTATTAAGTGAATCAGGGGAACTTCTTAGTAAAAGTTATAGGTGGCTTCCTGCTATATATAGATCTATATGTGCTAACTTGTATGTATTTGTCTACCTATCATCTATATGTCTAAATCTAATAAGAGCAGGGGCCAAATTGAAATAATAAATCAGGTTAAAGTGTTAAGATCTGCCTTGTAATTTCTCAAAATTGCAGAAAACTCTTTTTATATTCTATTCTCAGGCTAGTGAATTCTTTCTCTAGCTAGTATTTTTCATTTAGTGTATTGCTAAAAATGGTGGAGGGATTTTGTTTTATGTTACATTTTTTTGTAGCATTCAAGGTTTCCTTAAGTGCCTAATCTGAAAAGCTCAGTGAGAAAAATTTATTTCCAACCCTTGGAATTTAATGGAAGAATTGGACTCTGGAAAGGCAACAAATTACTATAGCTTACAAAAGAAAAAAGAAAAGATGCAATATTCATAACTGAATGTCTCCATTCTATCCATGAGAATTATATTAAATTCTTGTTTGAGAATCCTATAACAACCAGGCTTACACCAAGTAGATTGGAGCTTCCCTAGGACTCCCTGCCCAAAACTGGGTGAATAACCCATCAAAAATAACTAAAATATGACCTGCCCTGAAGAGAGTTTTGTCTTTCACCTTCCCCTTATGAATAAGATAAGAAGAGTACAAATCCATGCCATTGCTAGATGGTTTTTTATTATCTGCAACCACATAGCACATGCTAAAACCACCCTCATTGTATCAGCTAATATTTCAATGAAGCAATTTTTTTAAAAAAAGTGTGGATGGTGTCTTATATCAGGAAACAGACAAGTCTGAATTTCTGTCCTATTTAACTAGATGTTATCAGTATGTAGCAATTGAGATTTTAGGTATTATATGATGGCAGACATATACTGTGCTTGCTGATGTCTTTTTTTTAAAAAAATACCATTATATAGGGTAAATGAGGGAAAAATGAAATGAAAGAAATGAAAAACAAAAAGAGAAGAAAAAGAAAAGGAAAGAAGAAGAAATTATATTATGCTACATTATGATAGGAAATCATTCAGCCCAATTTTTAAACACATCGTTAAAACTTGACCACACAGAATAATATTGATCAGTTCTTTCCATTATGTGGACAGAGAGACAGCTGACACACAGAAAGCAAACACATATTGACAATCCAAGATAGTAAACTTAGAGTCACATGCTGTATCAAAGGAAAAAAAGTAACATTTTTGTATCTCCATCCTCAATAGATCTGTAATCATTGATAGAGTTCCAAATGTTGTTTCTACCGTTCAAGAACACATACCTGATTTTAACAATACTTATTCTTGTAACACCATATCAACAAACTTTTATTGTAGATACTAAAACGAAACAGGGAAATTGTGTGAAAAGACTAAACCATAAGTTCAACTTTGGAAGGCTGACAACCAGTCCTTTTAAAATATTATCTGGAGTGTCCATAAATATATAAAAACAACTTTTGAATTGGTCTCACTTTAAAATTACAGTAATATGTTTCAAGGTCCTTGGTAGTACTTCAGAATCAAGACACAAAACAGGCACCAAAACACAGTTTGTATTCAATGCACTGTGTTCAAACTGGTCTCAAAAATAAACAGATGTTCATCTGCTAATCTTCTTATTAAGCCATAGAACAATATATTTTTCAAATAGTTTTTTGTGTTGAAATCTCTGTTTTTGATTCTCCAGAACTAAAGAGCTTACTGTTTGCCTTTGTTCTATGAAGATGGAATGTACCTTTATATAAATATAAATATATACAGAAAGATTCAAAATTGACAATGCATGCATTGGATATGAAAATATTCTGAATAGTCTTCCCCCCCCCTTTGTACTTGTTTTGTTCACTTGAGACAATTTAAAAAAAACATTTCTCCTTGGAGTTTCACTGTTTCATTGAGCTCATTTTAAGAAAGAGGAGGGAAAACATACACTTGAACATATATGTTTAGTAAAGGCAATCTAAACTAATCATGAGCACATTTTTGCTGAGTCTCTGCAAAATATGTTCCCATAATAAAGCATAACTTTTAATCACAAAACCCATTTTTGGGGTGTTTGATCTCTTTGCTTGAGATCATTTTAAAAAAAATCATTTTTATAAACAATCATAACTTTTCTTTATTTTCATCCTAATGAGAGAAACTAATTTTCAACAAAGCATAGTCCTTTGAGATCTATGCACTATATTTAATATTCTTTTTATTAAAATATATTTAAACATTTGAGACCATTTATTATGATTTGGGATATGGAAAGCAGTGGAGGATAAAAAAACTTCAAAAACGAGCAATAAATTGTTTGCATTATCAGGGGCTCAATGGCTTATTATAAATTCCTTTTCCATATAACCATGTTGTTAAAAAGATTAAGTTCCACACTGTAATTGGGATTCACTTCAACATCAAACAAATTTCATTCTTCAAGTGTCATTAATGTTCTTGTCCCTTAAAACATTCATACATTCTTATCCCCTTCTCCCACTTTATTTGTACTTTAGAAATAAATTACTACACTTAACAAGATTAGAATTATGGCCATCCATGACAAAGTATATTTCATATATGGAGCTTTCATGATATCATCACAGTACATTACAAACATTTAAGATTTGTTGGATCTTTCAAATTTGTTGGATGACATCCCAAAGCAAGAAAAATTAAGGAACAATAAATTAATCTTAATTTCTGACAGTTATTGTAACCTCTTGTCTCCTCTGGCATTTAGTTAGGCTCCTCAGCACAGCAATCAACTAAAACTGTAAAGGTACCATCAAATACTTTTTGGTAACTAAAAGAAAACAAATAGCATAACATTTTATTTTCATGACTGACTAAAATTTAATTATCTCAGTATTATCTATGGCCTCTTGTCATTTGATAAAGTTTATTATATGACAATAAAAACTCCAGTGAGTTCCATATCATTCCTGTAGGCACTTTTGTTTGCAAACATCTAACAGTAGGCAGATATTTTAAAAGATTATTGATGCTGTAATTCCATGGGGATCACATACCCCTAGTATAAAGACATTTAAGAGGTATAAGAAATATACAACTGAAAGAATGTACATATTGTAAAGGATGGTGTATACTTTATTTACTTTAATGGGTATCGTTTTCTGCCAATGGCTAGAAATACACCTGCAAAGTTTTTAGAATAGAACATCATAGAAGAAAATGAATATGCTCAGAAGCCATTACTTTCATAACAGGAAGAATATTCAAGAACACCATTATATCAGTCATGACTTTAAATAAAACTGAAAGATGTCTACTGTACGATTATGGAATTGGAAGTGGAAAGCAACTCATTGTGCTGACTCAGAAGCTTGCATTCTACCATCAGACAGAAAACTAAAAATATTTGGCACAGGCAACCAATCCAAGAAAGCACTATTTCCAAGGTTATCCAATCTCTGTGTACAAGGCAAAGAACACCACCATGAAAAGAGGCATTACATGGATTTTCCTTGCACAGAATGTAGATTTTAAAATACAAGTTGCTCCATCAAAACTGAGCAACTTCTCGAACACAGAAGCCATAATGCATTGTAATGCTTTAATATTTTATCTAATATTATATTTTCACATACTCCCTTCCCTTATTAGTGAAAGTAGCTGACTTCATAGAATAGAATTTCCATCAAACTACATTTGGTTTTAACAACTACCTGAGGTTGGGTTGATAATGGACCTTCTTGAGAATCCCTTTGGAAGACCTTTGATCTGGCATGTTCTTTTATACAGATGTAGAATTATCTAATCCAATTTCTGCCCCAGTTAGGAATCTACTATTGCACTGTCTCTGACAGATGGCCAATTGTTTATTCAATAACTTGCAGACAATGCATTCTGTGCACTGTTGAACAGCTCTTATTGTTAGAAAATTTTTCTTCCAGACCACTAAAATCTATTTTCTGGTAATTGAAAACTGTTGTTTCTTGTTTTAGGTTTTGGAAGAACAATGAACAATTATGTATCATATGCCACATGACAGCTCTTCAGATATTTTGTAATTGCTATCATGTCTTCTATTGTCTTCTCCATTACATATAGATCTACACCCCATGTCACATGATAAACTGCTTTTCCTGCAATGGAATTTCACTTTCTCATCTTCATTCTGCATGTGGAGGTTATTTCAGTAATTCATAGCATATATTTGGGGTTTTATAAGATACAGAGGAAGGGAAAAAGAGAGCAGGAAGGAAGGAGCAATCTAGGGAATTCTACACATAAACACAACATAAGGGAGGGGGAGGAAGAATCAATTCTATCAGCAGTGTCCATTCAACTGGCAGACATCATTGTGTATATCACAATGTATTTTTATTTAATGTTGGCTTTATCAACAATGTTACTGTTTAAATATTTTATCAGGTCTTAACTTGTCAGTTCTGCAAAGTTAAATAAATAACACAAAGAAGATTTTCCACTGGCCTTTACCCTTTGTCTGTAGTGAATTGCACTAAGCTCTGTCTTTCAAATATTGGCTTCTTGTTCAAACTCAGGAAGATTCCAGGATACCTACTGTAGTAGACTGCAGAATCTGAAGTTCAATTCATACTTCACCCCAGGAACATGATTTTAAAATGATTGCAGGAAGCAAAGAAAAGGAACCATATAAAAATAATTTTATAATAAACTTGACACTTTAACTATTAATTGTTTAGTTCTATGTTTCCTATGGACAATAAAACTATAGTGCAATTATTTGCCCACATGGGGTCTCAAGTCCATATGGAAAAGGGTTAATTATATTATACTGCAGCATCTTACAAAGTGTTTCTGAAACTTTATCTCACCTGGGGAACCTGAGAAAAACTTTTAAAAGAAGCAAAACATCTTTTTCACTTATTATTATTCTTTTTTTCCCCTCCCAGCTGTACTCAATCTTGGTACTGACAGATAAACAGAGTTCATTTGGCCTCAAATGAAGCATAAGCTGGCCTCTCATTGTGACAGTGCAAAATCAACCATTATCTGCTCTGCAGAAAGTTCATATACTCCATATTTTTCAGGTGTTGGGTACTTTTTTTTTCAAGATAGATATCATTCATTGAATTATACCTAGTGGAAATAAAAGGTATTCCTTTATATCATTTCTGATCCCATATAATTAATTCCCACAGCTTCAGGTTCTTTCTCCATTTCTTTTTATTTCTACATAGTGTATTCCTTTGGCAGAGTGAAACAATGCTGTGCACGTATGAAAGCTTGACAGAATATCCAGAATATCACTTTTTTCCACCTTCTGTAATTTTATATACCAAGAAATATCCCTGAATGTGTGCAGTGGTTTCAAGGTCTTAAATCTTCACAGATATGAAGAAGTTTCCAGACCACAGTAGGTTGTTCTAAATTTTTGCTGGTGACACAGAAACAGAAACTGTTTCTAAACTTGTCCTAAACAATATTATCCACAGCAGCAGATATTATTAATAGTTCTGCTATAAGAGTAATTATTTTTAGTGATAAAGTTTTGCTCCGCAAGAAAAAAAAATCATTTTTGTGAGATAAAAAGAAAAATAACACACACATATGCAAAAATACACACGTGTGTGTGTGTTCATTCTTTTCTATATAATGAAATGTACGAACATGAAACAGAAAATGCAAAACAAATGTAAGAACATGAAACAGAAAATGCAAAATATTTAACGGATTTTATGGTCAGTAAAAGATCAAAAGGAAAAAGAACTATAGTGTAATTGAATTGTTAAGTACTCAGAAGTAAGTCAAAATCTAATTTTGGTCTGGAAAATATATATGTTTGTGGCATTCAGAGTGGCACTCTGAATTAAAATTTAAAAAAAAATTCCTATTAAACCAATTACAACAAAACTGTTAAAATATTATTGATTGATTGATTGATTAAATTTCTATTTGTCCAATCTCACCTAAGCAACTAAGCATTTACATTAAAAGAATTTAAAGCTACAAAAATGTGAAATATGGAATCAAAATCCTACACACAATGCAGCCATTTTGCAGGCTCTCTCTTTCTATGGGATCCCTGGGCCTGATGGTAAAGCCAAGTCTTCAGCACCAAGAGGTTCTAGCCTTGGTGGTGGGAGGGTCTTATTCCAAAGGGCGGTTGCATAAATTGTATATATATATAGAGAGAGAGGTGGGTTCCTCCCGGTTCGGACTGATTCGCCCGAACCGGTAGCAAGCCGCTGGTGATGTCACAATGATGTCACAGAACCGGTTCTGTCGGTGCCGGTCTGTGGATGCCGCCATCTTTTTTTTATTATTATTATTTTGGATTTTTTTTGGATTTTTTTTTTGAAATTTTTTGGGGTTTTTTTCCTTCTGCGCATGCGCAGAAGCCGAGTTTTGGGTACCCCGAGCCAGCGGCTGGGTAGAAAAGAAGCCTCTAAGCTTCCAAGTTCAGCAGCAGGCTCTGTCCCTTCACAGGGTCGCTTTTCTCCGCGCCCGAGAAAGATCAAAAGGCGCAGAGCAGCCTTTAAGGATAAAGTCGGCGTAGCCGCCTAGAGGTAAGAAAACGAACCACTGAGGGAAGGAGCTCTCTGGGATGGGTAAACAAGTGTGGGGAGGTGAAGGGGAGAGAGAAGAGAGAGCGCTGGGCAGGAGCCACAGGAGGAGGAGGGCAGTGGCTCTTCTTCTTCACCCCTGCCCGGAGAAGAATGCTCTCAAGGCGGCTGTCCACCCTCGGGCAACAGCTCCGCCTCCTCCCCTCCTCAAGCCCGGCAAGGAAGCCCACTAAGGAAGCCCACTCCTCCCGCCAGATCCACCCAAGGAAGGAGAGAGAGAGCCCGGCGGCTCCGCCGAGCTGCCTCTCCCCAAACTAGAAGCAGCAGCAAGCACCAGGCCACCACCTCTTCTGGGTTAACCTTAAACTCCACCCCACACCGCCTGAGAAAAGGAGCTTTATTTTCTCGCTCATGCCGAGGAGCGTAGTGGTCTCTGCCCTTAACTACTGCTTCTGGCTCGGGGAGATGGCAAGGGCTCCGTTTCCAGCGCCTGGGGCGGAGGGCAGCATGCTCCAATCAGCCTCTCACGACAGCAACACGGAGGAGCAGTCGGGAGGGGGGGAAAGCACCCCCAAGGTGGAGAAGGAAACCAGGCCAGCCTATATATATATTCATGGGATATTGGATACTGTGCTGTAGGTGGGCCAATTTCCTGATCATTGCATTGGACCATGGAAAGGAGTGCTCCAGTTGATCAATATCTAGAAGATATTGGAGCAAGATGCCTTTTTCTTTTAAGTACTTAAGTACTAAGCCACTTAGAACTTTGAAGACAAATTGGGTACCTTAAAATTACCCATTTTAATGTTTTTTTAAAAAATATTTTTAATAAGACTAACTTCTGGTCTTATAATTGTGATTTCATGTTATAGGATTATTGCATTTTAAGCTACTGTGAATAATTTATATTTGGTGATATATAATCACAGTTAAAAAAAGAAGGGAAATAAATCAGATACCTTTTGCACAGCATCATTTAGGAAACAGTAATAGAAACTCATATGAAATATTCTAAGATTTTCATGAATATGGGTGATACACGGAGACCAGCTCCTTGTATCCTAATATATATTTGCCTGCAAACTATCAGTATGCTCCCAATATGCTTCCCGATGCAATTCAAAGTGCTGATTGTCACTGATAAAGCTTGTGATGGCATAGGTCTGGATTGTTTGAGGGACTGCCTCAAATTGTTTCTACTGTCCAATCAGGTAGAATAACCAACTATGTCATTCTGTCACAGTCCCTCCCCTTTTCAACTCTATATCACATGAGATCAGTTTGACTAACCTTGCTGTCTTAAGATCAAGCTCTTTTCCCAGGCATGCATGTCAGGAGGTTCATGAAGCTAAGATGTATGAATGATTGGTTATCCTCAGCTGCCATTTTATGCTTTGGGACAGTGGTGAAATCCAATTTTTTTTACTATCGGTTCTGTGGGCGTGGTTTGGTGGGTGTGGTGTGGCTTGGTGGGCGTGGCTTGGTGGGCATGGCAGGGGAAGGATACTGCAAAATCTCCATTCCCATCCCACTCCAGGGGAAGGATACTGCAAAATCCCCATTCCCTCCCCACTCCTGGGGGAAGGATATTGCAAAATCTCCATTCCCACCCCACTCTGGGGCCAGCCAGAGGTGGTATTTGCCAGTTCTCCGAACTACTCAAAATTTCCACTACTGGTTTTCCAAACTACTCAGAATTTCCGCTACCGGTTCTCCAGAACCTGTCAGAACCTGCTGGATTTCACCCCTGCTTTGGGACTTCGGGTAATTACTGTTTACTACTTCATTATTGTTACTATATTGACATTTTAAACTTCTGTTAGATACCCAGAAATGGACGACCATATAAATCAAATTAAATAAATAAATACTCCACAATTCCACTTACAACTGGAATTGTAACAACTGTTTTGATTTAGAGGATCACTATGAGATTTAGTTGTCCTTTCACGTACATACATGGATTAATCTTGGGAAATACATGGTTATATGAAATATCATATTTTCTGTTTAAATTAAAAAGAAGTAAAATTAGCTCCAGCCAGGAGTAATAAATAATTTTTGATGGGAAGCTGACCCTAGTGAATGAGATTTTTAAAAGCCTTTTTGTTCTTTCATGAACATGAATGAGTTCATTCAGAAGGACAATTAATATTTTTTATTTAAAAAATGAAATAAAATTAGCACCAACTAGGAACAGAAGAGATTTTTTAAAGAAAAGCTCACCTCAATGAATAAGACTGATATAAGTGTTACTGATAAATCTTGAGGTTATATTTGTTTCTGTCCTCGATTGTTCTGTAAGTATGAAAAATTACAGTTTGAAAAACTGTGGCCTACCAGTGTCAAAACTTGATGAAAATCTAAGTGTCACAATTCATTATTCAAAAAATGAATGTGACATGTAAAGCATTATGAAGCTTATCAAGATGCAGCGTAAATTGCCACATTATTTATGTGTTGCATTTAGAAGAATAATGTCCTTATGACATTATATATGGTCCTGTTCCAATCTATTCCAATAAGACAGATGAGAAATATAGACAAGGAGCAATCTACTGATTCATAGATCCTCAATCAATCAATACTCTGAAATGCATGGAATCCAGAAAGCTTCAGAGGGAAGACATGCTTCTTTCTTTCCTTAATCACTTAAAAATATTACTTATTTAGGCTGAGAAAAAGATTTCTAGTTAATAGCAATAGCACTTAGACTTATGTACTGCTTCACAGTGCTTTACAGTCCTCTCTAAGCAGTTTACAGTGTCAGCATATTGTCCCCAACACCTTCATTATTTTCTTGCCTGAGTCTGCACCAGCTTCATTCATTCCTTAACTTTACTGCAACTCACAGGCTACATTTGCAACAGAATGTTATATATAAAAAAGTAAAAATTAGATCTAAATGCATGCCCAATGTGTACAATTGTTTTGTTTCATAAATACAGTACCGCAATATTAACTAGCCAATATGATAGTATTATACACTGTATTGGCTAACGGATACTATTTCTTCCTTTTTCTGGCAAACTTTATGATGTTCAAAAATGGCTTCAGAAAGCCGAGTGGCCCAAGAGAAGAAAATCTTAGCATTCAGGGTAGGAAACCCACTGAGTCAGATATCCAAATAAATAGAAATATAATTTCCTGCCCAGATTTAGCCTATGCACTTCTTTTAGCAACTTCAAGGGAACACGTTGAATGATGACAAAGCAAAATAAATATTCTTTATTTTTCTTTCTTCTTTATATCCTGTTTTTGGAAGTCATCTTCTAAAATTGGGAATGAATCTCTTGTTTGATATTGTACATACAAAACACAGTTATAGCCCCTACTGTGCTGCAGAAATTTTATTCAAACACGTGAGAAAGCAAGAGATCAAAGCTCAGGAAACTACTTTGATTCCCTCTCCCTTTTTTCTCTCATTGCTCCACTTTCCTCAGCAGGCTGTTTGGCTTCAAAGTGAAAAAAGAAGCCCAGAGTTTCCTGCAGTCTCTTATGCCTCTCAAGAAGAGCTTCCTGTCCTAGGTGTTGTTTGCTTTCTTTCCCGTAACTCTGGAAAATGGCCAGAAAGGAGGAAGAGTTGCATTTTCCTTCTATGTACAAATTTAAAATGTTTTTTCCTCATTTCAAATAATACAGCAAGTAAAGATGCCACTAATAGGGATATTACACTGCCATTGTCAGCCAAATATACAAATTATATGCACTGTAAAGATAAAAATATAATTTGCTTAGGTTATCATTAATATTTGTATTGTTTAGTCAGGAACACAGAAGACGAAGAAGTCAATGAAAAAAATAGTGCACAGCACAATTTTTTGACATATTTATGTCAAATAAAATTTTATAAATTTTATTTGTAAAATTTATAGACTGCCCATCATGCCTCAAGGTAACTCTGGGTAGCTTACAATTATAAAAGAAGAGCCGAGGTGGCGCAGTGGTTAGAGTGCAGCACTGCAGGCTACTTCAGCTGACTGCTAGCTGCAGCTCGGCGGTTCAAATCTCACCGGCTCAAGGTTGACTCAGCCTTCCATCCTTCCGAGGTGGGTAAAATGAGGACCCAGATTGTTGGGGGCAATATGCTGACTCTATGAACCGCTTAGAGAGGGCTGTAAAGCACTGTGAAGAGGTATATAAGTCTAAGTGCTATAAAAGATAAAACTTCCATTACATATGAGGGCCCAGAGTCTAGGCACATTATTTCCCAGATTTTTTCAAAGGAAATAGATATTCTCAAAGAATTTATCAACAGGACTTCCTCATAGTGTTCATAAGTAACATTGCCACTGAGAAACTCCAGTAGCAGAAATTCCTTTAGGAGAATTTTTGTTGGAATTTAATCAAAGTATGTGAAACCAGGGAGGCCAGGTATCCATGAGGAAAGATGTAATTATGCAATGAAATACATATAGCTCTTTTCCATCTCACAATTAAACATACTTGAATGTTACTTATTAAATGTATGGCAAGAAATGATCAAATATACAACCAAGCATACCCAACTAATTTTGTTTAGTGCATGGTGTCAGAATCATGTATCAAGTGATTGGGTTTACTAATGTATACTGAAAACATTAATCAATGTTTGTTGGTATTGCTTTAAATGTATTGTAAGCTTGTTAACTGTTATACAAAGAGAACAGGCTAGCTTGAGTCCGACTGACTGCCTGATTAACTAAAGAGAGTTCGTTTCTGCTCATGCTCCTGATAATGCTACAGAACTACAGAAAAACTACAGACGCTCAAGGATTCTTCTATTATATTTCCGTAGAAGATTTATCTGCTAAAGATTAATAGCTAAGTGCTAACGTCTTATCTTCATGTTAATATTTTCTGTTTTGGACATTGTTAGTTTAAGCAAGTAAATTATTTTTGAACACTTTGAAGATCTCTGTTTTATTGACTCTGTGATATCAAACTGCAACCCCACATTCTGATGCGTATACTCATTTCCTTAACACATGGTCTTTTTTTGATTGTATACTTTCAATCTACCTCTTTCCCCTTGCATTCCACCACTTGACTATAAACAATAACAATCAATAACTCTGTTAGAAGAATAATTTGGGGGTTCTGTGAACCTGGGTTGTGCACAGAGGTGGTATTCAGCTGGTTTGGACCGGTTCGGACGAACTGGTAGTGGCAACCTGCGGGTGGACCCGCCCCCACCCACCTGCGCTGGCGCTATGCTGTCCCATTTCTGCATGTTTTGAAGCCGCGCACATGCGTGCAAGCCACACACACGAGCAAAGCGCATGTGTGGAAGGTTGTGTGCATGCGGGGATGGGGCTCACATTTGTGAGTGCGCTCACAAATGTGCACGTGCTCACATTTGCGAACCAGTAGCTAAGGTAAGTGAATACCACCTCAAATCAAAAATGAAATCCAGACATACTGTGACAAAGGAGATATTTTTATTCCCAAAAGCAAAGAGGTTTGTTTTGTGGGATAGACTACAGAGAAAAGTGGTCCAGAGACTTGGTTTTATAGGGGACTGGTGTGGACTTGGGAGACATGGTTTATATACATGCTGGTTTAGTGTGTAATTCTGTCAAAAGTCTGCTTAGATGTGCAGATTGAGGTGCTCCTGTCCTGGATTTTAATCCTGAGGGGGTGTAAAATCCAAAAAGGAAGATCGCCCCTGAATTATTATGAGGGGATCTGGAATCTTCCATTCATCTGAGGGAATTCCTGCCTTCCTGATGTAGGAGTGAGGGCAAAGGGAAGGGCAGATCAGAGGACTTTTAACTTCCAACAACTTAATCATTCTGATGTTTTCCTGATTACCCATATTCCAATCTGAAAATTCCAATAGGAGAAGTTATGTCATGAGCCAGGGAGACTATCTGCCATTGGAGAGACAATTGTGCACCTGCTTCTTTATCCTGCTTGTTTCTAAAAAAAAAATTCAATACCATTATATGCCATTTGTACAAATGTCTTTGAAAGAAATATTTTATTTCATCAACTGAATAAGAACTGGTGAAAAACAATGCTGTTCCCCATTCTGGTCCTAGAAAACATTGTCATGAATAAAGAATAATGAAAATTCAAAGGGAATTCCTTTCAATAATTACTTAGAAGAGATACTAATTCATAACTTAAATAAATCCATTTCTTTTTCTTTAATAAACTTACCATATTGATATGGCACTTTCATGGGTATTCTGGTCTTGCCATTTGGGAAAAAGCTATCCCAGCCAGCAGAAGGTGGTAATCTGTGCACAGTAGTGAAGTATTATAGGGAAGAGAGCTGTGTACTATTGCTGCAAGCTTTAAGATAACTTGCTTACCTGAAGGCAGTGTCCCATCTCTCTTGGTGAAGTTGGAATCACTATGGCCATCTCTACATTTGGAAGGATGAGGCATCTTGTTCTTCAGTGCATGCAGCAATATTTCTATGGTTGAAATAGTCTTTGTAGTCTTTGAACTATAGGTTGCACATCCCTAGACCCTTATTGTAACCCTCATGCTAGGGTTGCTGGGAACATACAACTTTTTCAACTATTATGAGGTGGAAAACACTTCAGATTTACAATGTATACCTAAAATACAGGTGCTATATTTAAAAGATAATGTACCCATGTTTGTGATGTAACCAGTAATGCTTATGGACCATTTTTAACCCTGCCCAAAAGAAGTATTATGGTGGCATTTAAGATTGCCCAACCGTATTTTAAATCATAAATTACTAACCTGGTGAACTACAATTTTCAGTTTCCAGAGTCAACAGAAGCCACGGTGGCAGTTGATGTTGCAATACAACACCTGGAGAGCGCCTGTGCTTTACTGTAGTAAACAGTTTAAAACTGGATTTTATACATGATAATGTAGTCTGCTTAGCAATCACAGTTTTGTGGATTACGGTTTTATTTTGCTTTCATTTAATTTGCCCTTTGTTAATTACCATAAAAGTGGCAACATTTAGGAGATTAATCAGTAACGTAATTAATGTTGAAAAACATTTTGAATGATAAGAATGAGCAAGGTATCTTTGTTTGTATGTAATTATCTACAAATAATCATACTAGTCAATTATTGCATACCTTCAATATTTAATCTACAATATGATTGCATGCTTATTTATTTGTTTGTTTCTTTAATTAAAATATTAAAGTAACCATCTATCTTATGTCAAACTCTGGGTGCCTCCCAACCAACAATTAAACCAACATCAAAAATAAAACAACATAATGCATACATCCATAATGAACCCATTTGTATAATTCAAACTTTACATATGGAAAATCTAAAGAAACTTGTAAATGTCTTATTATCTGTTTTCATTCCACAATAAATTACAGAGATGGTGAATAAAAATTACTTCATCTAAAGATAAAACCACTGACAAAATTAGATCTTCAGGTCACTGAGTATTATAGCATTCAATTATTTTTGCCATTTACACAATGTTTTTTTCAAAAACATTCCAGCTTTTTCTGAAGTGTTAGTTATTAATTTCACTTCCCACAGTTCAGCAATCATATACAAAGCCTTAAAACACAAATTAGAAGCACTCAAACATCTTTCTATAGGAAGTAATTACCCTGCATGATAAAAAACTAAATCATTAGAAACTTAAAAGGTGATTCCAGGAGTGGCATGTTCTTAATTATTTAGTATTTCCAGAGGGAAACTCATTATTAATCACTTTAATAATAAACTCAAGTGGTAAGCGACAATAAGATAGTTAGTATAGTAGTATTAGCAGGAATAGGATAACACCAGCAGACACAACCTCCTCTCCCCCCCAAAAAATATATTCACACAGAGAAACAATTAAAATAACCATCCTTATATTTTAGTGATTTAATGAAAAACAGTTCAGAATGCCAAATGAGGGGGAGGAAGTTTTGGGGGACAATAATGTAATAGGGTTAACTAGAAAAGAGCATTAGAGTTCGCAATTTATAATCCTGAAATGAAATATAATCATATTTAAGATTTTGTTACACATCATATATTTAAAATACGGAGTCCCGGTTTTATAATTTGAAATATGCATATATATTTCTTCTTCGATCCTAACTATATTCTTGGAGTTCCAATAGAAAATAATATATGTAGCTCAGGTTTAAACCATGCACTCCTTGGTGCTCTCTGAGCTTGGTTCTTTGCTTTCAGATGTTTCATTACTCAGCTAAGTACCATCATTCTGAGTGAACGTGGTGCTTCTTTCTGTTTATATACAGTAGGTTTTTTTGGGGGGGGGGGAGTTGAATTCTTGGAGTTGTATTCTTGGAGTTTTCTTCATGCAAAGAAGTACTGTGTTTCTTTGTACAGGCAAAGAAAACTTACGTTATTATTTTTTTCACAAAAAACCTTCAGTACAGAAAAATAATTGGGTCTCACAGCAAGGACCAAGTAATACCGGACCATTTCAATCTTCCAGGATATTCCATTACAAATTTCAAAGTAGCCACATTTAAAAAAAAATTCACCAACACAATTGAGCAAGAGATTCCTAAACTTACATATAGGAAAAGGTTTTAGGTTATCTCTGAAAGTGTCAGCAAACCCAGTGGTGTTTTTTTTTTATCACATTATATATAACTGGTCCTTGTAACCATATATATAGAGCCGAGGTGGCGCAGTGGTTAGAGTGCAGTACTGCAGGCTACTTCAGCTGACTGTTCAGCAGTTCAGCGGTTCAAATCTCACCGGCTCAAGGTTGACTCAGCCTTCCATCCTTCCGAGGTGGGTAAAATGAGGACCCAGATTGTTGGGGGCAATATGCTGACTCTGTGAACCACTTAGAGAGTGCTGTAAAGCACTGTAAAGCGGTATATAAGTCTAAGTGCTATTGCTATTGCTATATCTGTATTATCACCTGGTCTTCTATTTTCACCTCATTCAAATTTAAATCCTACATCAGTCTAGTCACTCCCTTACATCTGATGAAGTGAGCTTCAGGTCATGAAAAATATGCTTTTTATTAAAATGTGTGAATCTGAAAAGGTGCTACCAGACTGCTTCTTAGTTTGGCTACCATAAACCAGTATGCCTTTCCTTAAATACATATGGGAAAAAAATTAAAAGAACGAATGCTAATCTTAAATTAAATAAAATTAAATTAACTACTAACCCATAAATTTCTGGTTGTTTCATTTGAAAATCATCATAAATCAGCTTTGATAATAAGACCAAGACATTATGGGATTTAAATTAGATCTGGTAAAGTAGAGATAATAAAGCACTTTCACAATATTGTAACAAAAGGACTTAAAAACCAATAAAGAGATAATTTGAGAAGTGTTTTGTAGAAAGCAGACATTGGCAAGCCAGAAATAGAAGGTGGTAATAAAGTTAGCAACCTAGTTTAAATATTGCTCCTTGAAAGGTTTCTTGATCCTTTAAAATATGTATTACAACTTACTGTTTTTATAATATATATATAAATTACAGATATGTGGAGCACAATATACTCTCTTTCTTATTAATGATAGTTATGCAGGAATAATAACAACAACCATTACATTTGTTGATGTCTGCCAAAATTATGTATGATTATTCTAAATGCAAATGTATCAATTGTTTATTGGGCTTTAGTGTGTGTGTGCATGTGTGTGTAACAACAAAATACCTCACTCAATCAGATTAAATTGATTAAGCAAGTCTAATTTTGCAAATTTCCAAAGAATGACTATTCTGCGCAATGGCACTAATGAATAACATTTTTTTAAAAAAAATTAGGATTGTTTCCACCCGTTTATCATCATCTTGAGCTCTAATCTTGAATGATATATAACATTTTTAAAAGTTCACATTGAATTTAGGCCCCTTCTATTATCCATTCCAAATATTCCCATTTTCCCCACTGAATAAAAATTAGGAGCTTCTTTAGGGCCCATTTGTCAGTCTGGCTCCTTCTGACAGAAGAGGCAAAGTACATGTTCTACGAATGAGCTAGAAGCCCTTTATTTTTTCCCCACTGAAAACAATAAAGACCCAACTATTGGGTTAGGCAATTGCCTAGAAAAACCATTTTAAGAGAAATCTAAGAGCAATTAAACTGCCAAACTTAATATATGAAGTTTTTCCTTGTTGGTCAAGAGATGGATCATATATTTTTTTTTGTTAAGACTGATCAGATTTGTATAAACAGAGTGGAAAATAGACTGCCATGGTTTGATAATTTATATGATCTGTATCTTAAATTAAATTATTAAAGGTAAGTGGCATATTGATTTCTTTCCCAACCCCAATTCAATGAAATCATTGACCATATGTATGAATTGGGGAGGTAGAAAGGTTATTAAAATTGATTTATCATGGGGGTTGTTGACTTTGCCTGTACTATGGTATTTAAATGTGGAAATTAATTTAAAATGGAAGCCAAAAGAATATTTTCATACTGCCTTTCTAACATGAAGGTGCTTTGGAGCACCATTACAACTGTGTTGGCAATTGGCATAATTAATTAATTAACTTCTGATTGACTATAGAAAAATTTGTAAAATTAAACCAGTAATATGTAAGTTTCCTATATAAGGATTTTTATTATAATAATAAACTTGGTAGAATGTAAGTAGTTGGGCAGTTTCTTTGTTTTTAATTTTGCAGTTAGATATATTCAGCATCAGTCAGCCCATTATAATTCTACTCCATAATACTTTAGCCAAGAAATGATACAAAAATGCATGCTCAATTCTATCCAAACAATAAAGAAAAATAATAAACAATCAACTTAAGAAAAGCACAGTAGAATGAACTGTTTAAGTAATGATATAATAACAATAATATGCATTGCAAAGATTGTTTTATCTATAACATTTGGCTCATAGTAAAGGAACTCTTTGAAGATCTACGCTACAACAGGCCTACTCAGGAAACACAGATAGGTAACTTCAGGAAAAGCTGTCTAGTCTATATAACTGAACATGCTGGGCTTTTCTTTTGAAAAGGAAAAAGCAAAGATTTCAGGGTGAGTTCTCTCATGATCATTACATCCAAATGGACAGCTTTAAAAAAAAAGAAAGAAGAAAAAGAACAAAAGAAAAACCCACAGCGCTTCATGGCAGTCAGATGAATAGTGTGACTTCACTTAGGCACAGTAATCAAGTTTCCTATTCTTAAATAATAAAATCTATGGCCAGAAAGTTATGTTAATAACACTTATTTTGAATGCAATCACTTCTTAAATCCAATCCAATCAATATTAGCATTTGTTACATTCTGGAATCTATTCCCTAAAGATGAAGAAAGTGTGTCCCAATCATTAACTCAAGAGAAAAAAAATTGATACCATTTTAGAGTTTCTGACACATAATTGTCCCTGCATGTTTTCTTTCTTTCATTCCCTCTTCAAGGCAATGCTGGAACAGGGATAAAAATGTCAAGATGGCCACCACAAAAAGGCAATAGAAGACCTGCCCCTTTTTATGTGTATCACATTGGGTTTCAAACATGGGCATGGCAATCATCTTGATATATTGATTCTGTCCCTCTGCCAATGGATGCTCCTGTTTTTTCTTCTAGCAACTCGATGTTTGGAAAGTTGCTTCTCTAAATCCTTTAGGTCCTGGTGGCATTTTTCAAATAGAGGAATGGGCAGAATGGTATGGTCCCATATAACCTGAAAAAGATATTGGGTCTCACAAATGATATTGTGAATGAGAGTGGACTTATCTGCATATTATACATGGGCTTATTGCTGTCAAGCATACAGACATTCATATCAATAATATTGAATAGATTCTTTGTGGAACTCCAAGATATTTTACTTTAAATAAAACTCAACATTTGCATAGATCGATAAATAATCCTAATAAGGCTGTGTACTAATACAATATTCAATTTTGGTCTTCAATATGTTAGACTAATCTCAGTCAGTTTGATTCAGATGGTCCCCTGATTCACTCATGACCCATATTGTCTGCTATTTTTTAGCAAATAAGTCAGTAAAAAAATCACAGATTTTTAAAAAACTTCTACAGTTTGTCCAAGGATTGTATATATAATCACAGTATGGCATGGGTTCCTACATTTTAGGTACATATTTTCAATTCAATCAGAATAGAGTTGGAGGTCTCCTAGACCAAACCCTGTATAGAAGATCATATACAATTTGAGACAAGTGGTTGTCCAGTCTCTTATTAAAGGCCTCCAATTATGAAGCACCCACAACCTCTGAAGGCAAGCTGTTCCACTAATTAATTGTTCTCACTGTTAGGAAGTTTCTCTTTAATTCCATTTTGTTCTCTCCTTGTTCTCTCCTCTCCTTTCCATCCATTGTTTCTTGTTCTGCCCTCTGGTGCTTTGTAAAATAAGTTGAGACTCTTAACCACTGTTATGTGAAGCCTCATATTATATCACTTTAAAGTTATGTCTCAACAGTCTTAATCTTTTAATAGTTATTACATCAATATTTCAGTAACTCTTTGGCTTGCCATTCAGTAATACACAACTGTATTCATTTAATGGATAAGCAATTTTGTAATTTTAGCTTTTTAAAGTATCTTAAAGCTTCTTCTGCATTCTAATATTATCCTTATATTCTTTCTCTTATTCTGTAAAAATTTATTAGCAATATTTTAACCTTTGTTTCTCTTGAGTCTGTAACTTTTGTCATGAAATTATGTTCATCTTAGTCTCTTATAAAATATGTATTATTATTTGCATTTCTTCCAAAAGACTGTGGATGGCTTACAATATCCAAATATACAATTGTGCATATGAAACAAAATTTGGCAGCCTCACAGACAATTAAAAGCAACCATAACAATAAAAACACAACAGGGGCTCCACAGAAACACTAGCTGCAGGCCTGGGAACATGATGATAATAATTCCACAAGGATCTAGAAAATTACAGGTTCCTCAGTGGGACAGAAATAGTGTACTTGTGTTGAAATGAATATAAATACAATCTCCTTCAGACCTTTTGGTTCAATTCAAGCAAATCAGGAATCTGAAGAAACAAGTGAATTCATAGTATGTGACTCATATGTTTTATACTGAAGAAACTTCCAGTCATCTCACTTAAGACGTACAATGAAAGGGAGGGAGGGAGGAGGGAGGGAGGGAGGGAGGGAAGGAAGGAAGGAAGGAAGGAAGGAAGGAAGGAAGGAAGGAAGGAAGGAAGGAAGGAAGGAAGGAAGGAAGGAAGGAAGGAAGGAGAGAGAGAGAAGAAAGAAAGAAAGAAAGAAAGAAAGAAAGAAAGAAAGAAAGAAAGAAAGAAAGAAAGAAAGAAAGAAAGAGGATTAATTAGGCGGTTATCATGCTTTCAAAACATAAAGTGGCAAACCCTTCTGTTATGTCTGCTTGCATAATGCTTTACAGAGCATTCTCCCACTCCATTATTACAACTCTCAGAGCCAGACTTTGCAAGTTTGTTTGTGTGTTTGTATGTTTTTAATAAATACATCACAGACACAGGGAACCCAATCCAGATAAGAATGATGACTAATTCCTCCCTTTCAGAACTCCATATTCAGAATATATCCTGTATACAAAGTAGGAAATGCCAACTGTAGATATCTAGGAGTGAGGGAATAAAGCTTGAATTGTATCAATTAAACTCGCTTGGAAAACAAAGTGTTATTGTTAGTTGCCACAGGCTAACTGCACAAGTTGACTTTTTTGCTGATAATTCATTTTTTAAAATGGAATCAAATGCTAATCTATGAAAAAAGGTCTGACTCTCAGAGTTGTAATGATGGAGTGGGAGAATGTTCTGTAAATCAAGGAAATCTAAACAGAACCCCTTTGTTAATCGTGCTGTTTTCCCAATACTGCTAATTGGGTGGCCTTGGCATATCTTGATAAAAGAATACACAGGGGGAGAATTTGAAGTCAGCAGCATCTGGAAAACATTAGTGGAGGAATCCAAAAGTTAAGATAGAACCAGGATCATGTGATCCAAACCCTGACATTTTGTACAATTGTGTGGTATTGGCAAACATATTAAAGGAATGGGGCTTTGATTACATGGCCATCATCACCAATGTAAATTTTTTGGCCTCCTGTTTGAAAAGGATAGTCTTATTGTTCTCATTTGTTTTAAATAAGAGTTTGGTTTCTTTTTCATATGATGTACATCTTCCAGATTCTGATTTGAATTCTACACATTTTGCAATTACACTTTAAGTTGAAACACCTTTGGTAACCTTTCAATTGTTACAACAGAACTGCAACATGCTATATCAGAGCTATTTCTATCCATTTACAAACAAATTATGCAATGTTAATTACTTTGCTTTAATACAGAAGTTGTGTTATTTCTGTACAAAACTAGCATTTATAATTTTGTCACTTAATAAGACTCTTTACCCCATAAAAGTTGAATTATAATACAAATAAGTTTTAAGTCTCTGTAAGGCTGTCATTTCAATAAGATATTACCATATATATTAATTATATTAATGACAGGTTATATCTTCCTAACTTAAAATACCAAACAATTCTTCAAAGACCAATCTGGAATGTTTATAGGTAAAACACTTTGTATGAAATCAATAATCCTAGCTCTTTTAAACATATAGTTAAAATGATGTTATGCTGCTTCAGCTATATTCCTTTCTTTCAGTGTAGCATTAGAATATCCTCCTATTGATTTGACAATTTACATCAGGAGTTTACCATATGGTTGACTCTTAGGAACAAGGTTAAATGGCTTTCTGTATTAACAAAGTATTTCTTCACAAATTAATGTACATTTAAACATTATAAACTGATAACATGTAAGATAATTTTCCTATTACAAGTTATCTACTGCAAGTTAGAAAATAGATGTTGGTTCATATACAGTATATCATAGTATTAATGTCTTGTAGTAAATATATTATTAGGAATACTGTGATTCATAAAGCATATAATATGAAATGTTTATACTTCTGTCCTTAAAATTTTGACTGCTATGATTTGGCCAAGTCCTAAATATTATTTCTAGCCTTTTTTTAAACATGGAGTAAAAGAAAATTCCTTGTATGAGAGACAGTGGTACCTCAGTAATCAATTGCTTCAAAACTCATCAAATTTGGTACTCAACATATTTTGATGTGAAAATATTGTCCCAGTACTTGTCTTTGTTTGGTACTCAGTGTGCTGCAAAAGGAAGTAAGGGACAGCTTCAGAGGGTGGACAGGAAGTCAGCCCTGCTGGTAAGGTTGCTGATATAGGAGAAGGGATAGATGGGAAGTCCTTCCTGGCCAAAACAAAGGGTCATGTGGTAAGTCACACGGTTTGTTTGCTACCCGTTCTTTTTGTACTTGTTGCACTTTCCAGAACCAATTAAACACAAGTACTGATGTACCACTGTAGAAAGGATTGGAAAATCTTTAGGTTTGCTATTGTTATAAAAAACAGTTTTCATGTATTGTACATGTTGCACTTTTTTGTAAAAATATTATAGAAAACTATTTCCATTCACACTGTATATCAATAAAAGAACAGCTGCTTAAACCTTTTGGTTATGTTTTCTTGTCTGTGTATGTGGTAAAAAATAGAATTTATAATATATAATATACCTCATGAGAACCAATAATGAAAATAAATCAATTTTCTTCTTAAACTGTACATGTGTACAATAACTGAATATGTGCACAATAACTGAATCACTACTATCTATCATTACTGAATCAGTACTGATCCATGATTTTTGATGCAGACTCCATGATAATTCTACAAATCTTGCCAGACTAAGACTTTACTGTGGCCTTTAATTCTCAGTTTTTGTGCTAAGCAGAGCTTCAAAGACATCCTTCAGTTTGATGAAGCTGTGCCTGAATCACCCTGTTTAGTGGGCTTGTGTAGTGAAGCGTTTCACAGACTTTCAAAGTGCTTTGCAGATTTTATAGATTTATATATTTTTGCTACTTCTTGACTTATTGCTGACAATATGCAATGTTGCAACTTCACTTTTACACATGATGAGCGCTGGAATCCTGTGTTTTGAGTGGTGTGAGGAGCTCCCTCAAATGTTATAAGTAATTTTTCTCACCTTTTTGCCTATTAGGGCAATTTTGGAATGATAAAACTAATGTTGCTTGGTCTTCAGATACTTTCTCACCAATCATCCTTTCTTACCCAAATAGTCTGTTACATTTCTAGATTAATCTTGGCACAGTTCTCAACACTCTGAATGTAGATTCACACCAACCGGTTTGATACACTTCATTAGACTCCACTAAAATAAGCCCTACTTTTAAATTCTGCCTAATCGTGATAGGTTTAATTTCTGGTCAATTAGTGATTGGGTGCTGGGCCAACAGTTATTTGCATTTGTCAATTCTATTGTTTTCAATTAAAGAGGGTAGCCGTAATAGTCCGTCCTTCCTTCCTTCCTTCCTTCCTTCCTTCCTTCCTTCCTTCCTTCCTTCCTTCCTTCCTTCCTTCCTTCCTTCCTTTCTTTCCTTCCTTCCTTTCCTTCCTTCCTTTCCTTTTTTCTGTGGCTTGCTTATTGTGAAATTGTATTCACTGTGTGTGCCAGTTTGCTTCTGCTCCTTTTGATAGCTCTGCAACATAGAATGTTGACCACAAGCACAATCTTGACACAACCTAACTTTGTCATAGATGAAAGAGTCTGAGAGGCCAGGATTAGCACTCAGCTTTACTAAACTTAACTGTAGTGAATAGAGGACTGTTACTAAGTTGGAAAAGCAATTAGAAAAATAAGTTTACTTTGCAACAGCTCAGCAAAATTTCCCAGAAGTCTATTTTCTGGACGTTTTATTTTATTGTCTTCTCCTAATCTCTGCTAACTGAGCCCTAGTGACAGAAATATAGGACAAATGTTTCAAACATTTTTGCAGGGAACCCTTGAAGTTATTTCACTGAAATTTAGCTGCTTATATTCTCTATTCTAAAGGACATATTGCTAAATCTATCCCATTCTGCTCCAAAATGACAACACTTCAAGCATTTTGATGCTTTCCCTATTATAAGGATATCTTTTCATTCAGGCTTTGGTCTTGAAGGAACATGAACCAGATCAATCTGCCCTCACATTTCAAATTGCAAATTCTAATTGATCCATGTTTTCTTTGAATCTTAAATCTCCAATTTGAACAGAATAAGGATTGCATTGCACGCAGTTCAGGGGTGAAATCCTCCCGGTTCGGGAGAGTAGGTAACGATTGCAGCAGCTGGTTCGGAGAACCGGGATGGCAATGTGAAGCTCCACCCACCTGCCCCGACATCATCACTTCCTGGTGTTTTTTTTTTTAATTTAAAGCCTATTTTCCCTGCCGGTTCCCCTGAAAGAAAGAAAGAAAGAGAGAGAGGGGGGGAGTGGAAAGGGAAGGGAAGGGAGAAAGAAAGAGAAAGAAAGAGAGAGGTGTTAGAAGGAAAAAATCAGGACTCACTTTCCAGCCGGGAGATCGCTTGGCAAAGAAGAAAAACAAATGCTGTCGCTTTAAATCAGCAGTCTCCAAAGTTAGCCACATGGCTGGCTGAGGAATTCTGGGAGTTGAAGTCCACAAGTCTTAATGTTGCAAACTTTGGAGACTCTTGCTTTAAATTGAAAAGCCTTCGGAAGCTGCCCCGAAGGAGGTTTTTAATTG
>QLTV01001684.1:3483396-3494003 GCA_003457575.1 Thermophis baileyi
TTCCTTCTCCTCCCCGCAATCTCCACTCCCTTCTAGCACTGATGATGTTCCCTAGTTGGGTCATGAAATGTCTGTGGGAAAACAGCCCAGCTCAGAGAGCACCAAGGACCCCAGAGTCCTTTTCTTCCTCCTCCTCCTCCTCCTCCCTTCTAGCACTGATGATGTATGACCTAAGTGTAGTTCATAAAATTATCTGCTACAATGTCCTACCTGTCAACGACTACTTCAGCTTCACCCACAACAATACACGCACAATAGATACAAACTTAAGGTAAACCGCTCCAAACTCAATTGCAGAAAATATGACTTAAGCAACAGAGTGGTCAATGCCTGGAATGCACTACCCGACTCTGTGGTTACTTCCGCAAACCCCCATAACTTTAACCTTAGACTGTCTACTGTTGACCTCACCCCATTCCTAAGAGGTCTGTAAGGGGCATGCATAAGCGCACCAATGTGCCTATCGTCCCTGTCCTACTGTCCCCATTTATTCATATCCTTATCCTGTATTCATAATCATGTTTATACTTATATCTGTTATCTTATATGTGTTTGACAAATAAATAAAATTAAATTTAAAAAATGGTCTTCTGTGCATTTTTCTAGTTATGGACCAGGTCTCTGGGTGATGTCAGCTTGCTTTGAGCAAAATGAATCCAAGAGGAAAAGGTCCCCTTACCACTTAATTAGTTCTTTCCTGTATTTTGGGAGCATGAAGGGTAATATCAATGAAAATGAATAAGGTTCTTCCTGAGATCTGGGTGGCTCCAACTCTGATTGCATTCCAGAGGGTCTTAAAGACCTGTCTTCTCCCAGCCTTTGATAGAATTGTTGGAGCCTCTTGTTGAATGTATGAGATATTTGTTATTGGCCAGATCCACCCTTTTGTTTCCCGTTATATGCCCTACTTTTAATTGTATATTTGTTCTTTGTTTTTATGCTATGAGTCACCTAGAATTGATTTGAAGCAAGTAGTGGCTATTCAAATTAAATAATTAGCATCCAGATGCCTGTAGGTATGTATATACTACCAAGATTAATTTTATACTTTTAAAGAGTAACTATTTAATCCATAGTTTTGAATAAAATGAATGTTAACTGTGATACAATTATGGGTATTAAATGTGCTAAACCTTTCCTAAGTTGCTACTTTATATCAATAAACATTTCACAACATTTCAGAAAGATGATGTGAATAACTTGGAGGTAGGGGAACTGACTATACAATCAGACATGCTTTTATGATTTTACAACAGTTATTGGATAGTATTAATAACACATTGGATGAACATGTATATTTTGAAGAAGATAAATGTGAATTATTTTGTTTCCACTGCCTCTGTGAAACTGGTAGCTTTAAATGTGACATACATTATAGACATAGGTGGAAAGAAATTCACTGTAGTGTTTCCAATTTCCCATCCCATAAAAATCTTTAAGTGCAACTTTTGATGCTTAAAATGTGTGTCAGAGGGTAAAGTTGACAGACTTTGTTTAATTTTTCATCATAATGCCTTTATTGTCACGTGAATTCAAAGTGAATCTGGTAATTTAGTAGCACAAAGAACAATGACTTTTTGAACTTGACTTTTCAAACTATAAGCAGTCAAGTTCAAGTAAAAAAAGCATAACAAGATAAAAACATCAGCTTTTCAAACAGAAATGGATACACCAATCAAGTGGATATTCATAAGCTTAAATATTTAAAAATAAAAATAAAAGGCAACATCCATTAATAGAATGTTTGCATTTGAGTGCAAGGCACTCAAGAGAAGCAGTAAATTAAAATCAAGAGAGACCTAGATGTTATATCTGAACATGACTTTATTTAATGCAAATTTAACTGAGATTTCTTGCTTACCATGGAACAAGCACTTCTTGAATGTGTGATTTTTTTTGTTAAAAAAAAAATAGAATAGTTATCTAATTCCAAATAGAACCAGTTATCTAAAATTTAGAATTCTTGTTATTTCAGGAAAACCATCAAACTAACCTGTCATTGATCTGCCACCGGACCCCTATCCAGATGCGAGTTCAAAGGACAAGGGTGAGTTTGAATCTGCAGAGGAAAGCATTGAGCTGAGTATTGGTCAAGATCAGGCTCAGAGAGTGCTAGCCTGATGCAGCAGCCTCAGCTGGGTCGATAGGAGGAGTGACAGGCTGAGGCTGGAGGAGGTGATGAGGCTCCAGGAGAGGACTGAGAGCAGTGGTTAGTAAGGATGAGAAGGTGGAGTCCACATCTCCTCCTGATCCAAGGACACATAGAGAGTCCTTGGATCAGGGAGCAGAGAGAAGACAGTCACAATGCCAGTCAGCTAGACTACTCATGAGGTGGAAATCTCACCTCTCATGAAGGGCTGCACTGGCATTGCCTACTTAACCCCACCCTGAAGACTTGAGTGTTGCTGGAGCAACATGCCCAGTTCTGTGCCTTGTGTGCTTGTGCCTTGTATCCTGGCCTGTTTGACTCATGGACTGCTTTCCTGGACTTTGTGTATGCCCATTGGACTTGGTTATCGAGTGTCTCTTGCTGTACTGAGCTTGGAATCTGGACCTATGCAACAGGGTTGCTTTCTGAGGGCCTGTAGAACAATTGCCATACGTGCATGTTTGGAGGGGCATCGGGGGGGGGGGGGAACATAACCTGGCAGAGTAACTATCCTGCATATGGAATTAGCCAAAAGCGTCTCTGCTTCTTAGATTTTTATGGAACTTAGATATTATACATGTTCCAGTGGAGTGATAATGCTATGAAAAATGAAAGCAGTATGCATCACCTGCTTTGTAACCACCAATTATTTGGGTGAATATATTTTCAATTAAAGCCTTCGTGGTTTAATAGCAATAGCAATAGCACTTAGACTTATATACCGCTTCACAGTGCTTTACAGCCCTCTCTAGGCAGTTTTACAGAGTCAGCATATTGCCCCCAACAATCTGGGTCCTTATTTTACCCACCTCGGAAGAATGGAAGGCTGAGTCAACTTTGAGCCTGGTGAGATTCGATCTGCCAAACTGCTGGCAGCAGGTGATCAGCAGAAGTAGCCTGCAGTACTGCACTCTAACCAATGCGCCACCGCAGCTCTATAAAGAAGGATGTTGAATATTATCCCACTATGTTAAATCTAATGTACATTTCTTAAAAAGTCAAGCAGAAAAAAAAGTTGGATTCTGATTTTTGTGTATTTTATAGCCTGATTATCATCATTATTTGTTTATTTGTACAACTCATTACATTAAAGAATAAAGCTGTTCAAAATAGTTAACTACAAGACAAATAACATATAGCTTTGTTAAAATTAAGCTAGCTTGAGTTCAAAAAAACCTTAATATAAAACAATTGGAAATATAAGTCTTAGAGCAACAATTTATTTATAAATATATTAAGTAATTTGAAAGGCTGAATTTAAAAAATGTGCTTAGCCAAGAAAAAGTCCTTCATCTTCCATAGCCCTAACCAAAAAAATAGAGGGGGATGTTAACAATAACTCTGGTTCATGGTGATGCACAGGCTATGCTTACAACACTGAATGATTTAAGATTTTCTTTACAGCACACAGAGAAATAGAAAGATCATCTCCTAGCTGGTTGTATATGTTATATTCATTTAAAATTCTTTTACAATAATATAAGGGCAGCAAGGTGATTCAGTGGTTAAGGCAGGCTCGTTGGCTGGAAAGCTAGAAGCCTGGGTTCAAGACCCGAGCTCCATGAGACAAGGTGAGATCCAGTCCTTGCCCCAGCTCCTTCCAACCTAGCAGCCTAAAAGCATGCAAATAGATAAATAGGTACCATTTTAGCGGGAAGGTAACAGTCCTGCGTGACATCATGCTGGCCATGAAAATGTCTTCAGACAGTGCTGGCTCTGGTCTTGAAACAGAGATGAGACCTGTCCCCTATAGTCAGCAACAACGTGGAGTAAAATCTGCAGGGACTCTTTTACAGTAATATGTGGCAATTCTTTTCAGCAAACCAAAATAAAAATAGAAAGTGAACAAAAACGCATAAAAATGTAAGAGCGCAAGTAGTTACTGTAAAATAATACATACCTATTTTCACAGCAAAATGTTATTGTGTCTTTGAGAGAAACAGCTGGGCAGTGGTAGACTGAGAAATATCAGAACATTGGTAAGATGTTGTCTTATATTTTCTCCTCCCTAACATTTAATTAATGACAGCTAGTTACACTGAATTTTGTTTAATGAAAGAGAAACTTGGCAATGTTATGCTGCATAGCTTTCTCTAAAACGTATTTACATATTGATGCCTTGTCTTTGTAGTATTCTTTATACAATATGAAAAAGGTTCCCTTAAATCATTTAGTCGGATTTTAATATAAGATATTGTTCATTTATATAAGAATTATGCAAAATAAAACATTGCATTATGTGCATTATTAAATATATTTTTTATTACAGTGTAGGTTATATATGCAAAAGGTGGCAACAGAATAGGAAAAAAAATATAAAAATACTTATCCTTGCTAATAATAGTAAGGTATATTTTGTCTTATACATATTATACATTGTATTTCATTTTTAAAATATCAATACATTAGATTAGAACCAGAAGTTTTTTTAAAAAAACTCTCAACCTTGTGACTTCACAATGTTGAAGTCCTGCCCCTTTTCACTACATTGCACACAAAAAACTGGGTCAGACTTGAATCGCATGGTTGATTTTTTGACCCCACCCCTTTATAGAAACTCCTATTCAGAACTTAGAAGGTAGGCATGAGGATAGTAAACAACAGGAAACGCTATGAGAAGGGATGCCTTTTGTGCTTCATGTCTCAGAAGACAATCAGGAACATTTTTTAAGGAAAGTTCATAAAAAATGACTGCCCGAAAAAATACTTCCTGTCATTCAACAGGGTTTCACTAGGTGGAACTTTTAGCTATATCTACAGGTTTAAGTCTGCTCAGTAAACTTATTAAGAATAAATAATATATTCAGAGAAATATCCCACTTATTTATAGAGAAAAGTGAAACCACCTCACAATTAGCTTGCCACAGTGTTTATTGGATGTGTCTAGCAAGTGTAAGAGAGAGGTTCCTGAGGATGGACTCCAGCATGAGTCCGAAACTTTTGAAGAATAAACTTCTGGTCCCAGTGACCGACCCAGATTGGATCCTGCAAAGATATATGTTTCTTGTTTTGTAAGGGAGGGTCCAGTTCTATGTAATATATGCTCACCTAATGTATGCTATGTCAGATTTATTTAATAAGTGTATAGGAAACCACATTGCAAATAAATTCTGACTCTAAGAAATTAAAGAGAGGCTTTTAGAACAGGACAGAGAAGAAGCAAATGTACATTTCAGTCTCATTTCTTAAGTGAGATGTCAGTCTGTTTAATTGGTAATCTATGCAAAATATCAAACTCCTCAACAGAAATTCCACCTTAATCTACTCACTATGAAATGAGGACTGGAGTATACTATGGTATCTAATTTCTGAGACTTTGTAAGTCAATTCTTTTTTCCTTGCATTAAATGTGATGAGGCTGTTCAGATTTTGTTTCCTTGATCATGCTTTACAGTTAGACAGAAATTTCAAGGTTATAGGTTAAATGGGGGTGTGTGTGAAAAAAATCTTAGAAGATGATTGTGACAAACCACGTCCATGCAGTTGCCAAATAAACTAGATGAAAGTGACTCTTATAGTTATCAGGATTTGAGCATAACTTGAAGGATACTTTACTTTTATGCATGCAATTCATCGTCTCCAATCAAATTTAGATCACCCCTTAGAAACTATTCTGACCATCTGCCAGCATTTCAGGATGTCTGCTTAGAGTGTTAGAAAGTCGCAAAATACCATTAGCCAGCTTTTCTCCAACCTCCTGATCATGAGGAGAGCCCATATCAGCTATTTGGTTGAACTAAATAGTTTTTCTTATTTTTGTTATTACAAGTAATGAGAAAATCAGCAACATATTTGTCCTTTAGACTTCTTCCCTGCTAGTACGGAGCTGGCAGGATTTTAAGGATCATCATAATTCTCCAACACTGTAGAGTTTCCATAATAGTTTTGGATTGCTCAGTAGAATTTCAGTAGAATCATATATCATAAAATCATAAAATAGACATTTAGGTTATTGAATCCAATGCCCTGCTCAGGACATGAATCCAAATTAAGGTATTCTTAACAGATGGATGTCTAGCCTTTAATTGAAGACATGCGGTGAAGGAGAGAGTACTATCTCTCTGGTTAATTGGTTCCTCTATATAACCACATTTTCTTTTTTAAAAAAGAAAAGTAAAGTTAACATTCAAACAGAAATGGTCTTCCTATAACTTAAACCTATTATTCTATATCCTGCATTCTAGAATTATTAGGAACAAGATGTGACCTCATTCTGTGAAACATCTTTTCAGGCATTTGAATAGTGTCATTTCACCTCATCTTTCTTTTCAAAGCAAAATTTAAATTCTTTTCTTAGTTTGAATGGCTGAATATTAACTCATAATATATGTACACCAAACTATTAAGTAATAAATTACACTGGATCTCACATACAATATCTTATTGCTTCTTATGCAAAGGTTGCTTATTAAGTTTACATCCTGCTTTTTCTCCAGACTCAGAATCACTTTTATGGTGATTCTATTCATCTTTTCTGTGAATAACCTTGTGAGGAAAAGTGACTAATCCCACCCAATTAAAGGTTGGAATGTAATTTCCAGCTCCTCCCTATATTAATCAAAGTTTCTGTTTAATTTTAACGAATAACTGGTCTTCTTTTGTGTTCTTTCCCATCTATTAATGCTTTATTTTCTTTTACGAAATATCGGTAACTTGGTAATCATTTGTTTCAATAAATTAGATTGCTTCAAAAAATTCAATTTTAATACTTATCATAGATCATTCAAACCACAATTCATTGAACAAGCCACCATTAAGTTAAAACAATATGCCTTAATATTATAAGTGAACTATGTCAACCCACTTTTATTTTAGTTGCTCATGTGTTGTGTAATCTTCTTTAGAGTTAAAAGGCAAGATGAATGAAAAATATATTGAGGTTGTTTGTTTTTATGAGCTACACTGAATTCTAAGGACATGGAGCAGGTTCTACATCAATTTTTCCCCTATTACATCCTAACATAAAATTTAACTCATTAATTAAATGCAGGTGTTCCACTTATACCTTTCTGACTTAATGGTAGCTGAAACAATATGTAACATTAGTAATTCAATATTAATCATGTCAGTAAAACACTACTTAACATCCTTTTCTGAAGAAATGATTAAAAATGCATACAAGTACATAGGAAGCCTAAATAGCAGAGTTAAAAATAATGACCACTGTAGCTATCCAGCTGAATAAATCCCTAGATTAAAGCACTGCTATGCAACATCACTTATACATTAATTCAAGCTGTGTTGCTTCAAACTGCAGAAGAAATTCCAGACATGTAGTTGCCTAAGGCCACAGTCAGTCTGAACCAGAACTTGTGATAGGAAGGTTACAGAAGAGTCAAGGAAAAGAAAAACATACACAGTTCGGTGACTCACCAGCTAATGTTATGATACTCAAAGACACCATTGTTCTTGGTGGTCCACTTGAAAGCTGGCCTGCAGACTTTAAGCCCAACAATCACAGACAGCAAGTATGTGCAAAGGGAAAGGCAGTGCTGTACTTCAATAATGTTATGGGAATTCCTTGTCTATAAAAAAATAGTCTTGGGGTTTTTTTTAATTCTTAATGTGTAAGCCAATACCTGTAGAATTGTGTGTGTGTGTGTGGGGGGGGAGATTTTCTATGACATAAAACCCAGCTTTCTGTTCCTCAAATCCTGCCTTGACTAAAACATTGGAAAGTGCTTGCTTTACATTAATTTACTAGTAAACTCTCCAAAATAGAGCATCCTTTAAGCAACTATTCTCAACTAAATATAAAAGCATCAACATAGTAGAACAAATTATTTTACAATACTGAAGAAATTTTACAATACTGAAACACAGAGACAGCTTTGACTGAGTGTGAATTATATTACACAAGCAACTTTTTCATAATTAATGACACATCTTAGTCATCTTTCATCTGGATCACTGCAATGTGCTCTACAAGGGACTGCCCTGAGCAGGGGTGGGCTTCAAAAATTTTAGCAAGGGGTTCTCTGCCCGGTTGCTGGGTGGGCATGGCCATGGTGGGCATGGCCTAGTCGACCTCCTGCACCATGGTGGGGGGGAGGGCATTTTTGCGCTCCCCAGGTTCCGGAGGCTTTCCTTGAGGCTCCGGAGGCCCTTTGGAGGCCAGAAATGGGCCCGTTTCTGGCCTTCCTGAACTTCTGGTAGGCCCGTTTATCACCCTCCCCGAGCCCACGCGCGGGCCCTGCACTTACCTGCATCCAAAACGGGCCACGTGGGGACTACTGGGAGGGGCTGGGTGGGGTGGGTGGGGCCAGCCAGGAATGGGATTTGGGGATTCTCCGAACTGCAAAGAATCTTAGCTAGAGGTTCTCCCAAACCCCTGCGAACCCCCAGCAGCCCACCCCTGGCCCTGAGGATCATTCAGCTACAACCTAACACAATGGCATGAATAGTTATGGACACACCATGATATCTACATTTAATATCTCTGCTGTTCTAGCTGAACTGGTTACTGCTGGGCTTCAGGATACAGTGCAAGATGCTGGTTGTCACCTATAAACACCTACATGATATTTAGACCTTCTTTTTTGAGAGACTGTCTTGCTGTTTTGCTGTCTCCCTATCCTGTAATATTTGTCAAATTTACCATCTACGAAGCAAGGTCCCATCTACCTTATTAAAACAACATTATCTGATGGGACTTAGGAAAATGCCATCTATATAATAGCACTTGGCTTCTAGAAGGGCAGTCTTCCAAAGAGCCAGTCTGACCTCTGGTGTTTTTAAGACAAGCCTTAAAGGTCTGACTCATTCCCCAGGCTAAGGCTCATGGAAGCGTGATTTTGTTATCACTGTGTCTGCTGTTTTCCTATTTGGCCATCTTTCCCTTTTTTCATGATTTTAATTAATGTACTGAGCTTTTATGTTTTTAATCTGCATATTGCAAGAGTTGTTCTAAGTGGGCAGCCTGAAAATATGATAAAGAAAGTATAGGCAAACTGCTGTTTTCATCAACCAGATGCCTTAGGTTGTCCCATAGTAGAACAAATTCAATTAAAGTAAGTGCAGACTGCATTGAGAAAAAGTACATTAATCTGATTTTTAATTATTCCATCTAGTGTTTACAAAATAACATCTTTTACTTCAAATGTTTTCAAAGCATGGTTTAAAAATAAAGTTTGTTGATTATATTATATTAATGCATTTTAATTCATTCATCTGGGTGGAATTCAGGGACAAATGAACAGAGTTGGACTAGAATTTATCACTGAATTATTAGCATCCATTCTGCTGAAGCTTTGATGGTTTTTGTTCTGATTTTCTTCTTCAAAAATTACATCAATATGAAATGCTTGGGTACAGCACTATGCTCCCCTCAGAACTGTTCCTTTAGAACTCAGTACAAATTCAAGAATACCATGTAAAATTTTAACAAATATCAAGCTACTAAATTAATGGTAAACTAATATGGAACTTTCTTTAGAATAAATATCACTTTACCCAATACCTTCTTTTTGAGCTCTATTATCCATTGAGCGGGAAGTTAGACTCTATCACATTTAGGTCCAAGAAATATCCTCAATAATTTATTTACTCAATAAGCAGAAATAAGATCTTCTCTTCTCCATTCAGATTACTTCTATTTGCTGCCTTTACCTTTAGTTGGATGTCTTCTGTGTCCTGCTGTATGAGTATTCTTCCCACCTGCTTCATGGGCTTCATATTGACATTCCTGCAGTATTTCCACTACAATAGACTTAAGAAAGCTGGGTGCATTCTAATCCTTTTGACACAGCTGACGATGACTGCAAGCACCCTCTAACAGCTGAGTAGTAATTTTAAATGTAAGCACTGAAATGACAGCCACAGCTGCCTAGAACCAATCTCAAACTCATATAAAGTCTAGAATTAAACCAAGAAAGCCACTTATTAAAGAACTCTTCTGCTTTTTTATTATTTAAACTAAAACAACTGCATAAGGATGAATTTAGAATAGAATAACAGAGTTGGAAGGGACCTTGGAGGTCTTCTAGTCCAACCCCCTGCTTAGGCAGGAAACTCTACACCACTTCAGACGAATGGTTATCCAACATCTTCTTAAAAACTTCCAGTGTTGGAGCATTCACAACTTCTGGAGGCAAGCTGTTCCACTGATTAATTGTTCTAACTGTCAGAAAATTTCTCCTTAGTTCTAAGTTGCTTCTCTCCTTGATTAGTTTCCACCCATTGCTACTTGTTCTACCGTCAGGTACTTTGGAGAATAGTTTGACTCCCTATTCTTTGTGGCAACCCCTGAGATATTGGAACACTGCTATCATGTCTCCCCTAGTCCTTCTTTTCATTAAGCTAGACATACCCAGTTCCTGCAGCCGTTCTTTATGTGTTTGAGCCTCCAGTCTCCTAATCATCTTGGTTGCTCTTCTCTGCACTCTTTCTAAAGTCTCCACCAGTGGTGGGATTCAGCAGGTTTTAACCAGTTCTGGAGAACCGGTAGTGGAAATTTTGA
>QLTV01001684.1:3502575-3523918 GCA_003457575.1 Thermophis baileyi
TAACCTTAAATAAAAAAAAAAAAAAAAAAAAAAAAAAAACAAATAAAGCCAAAAAAAGATGGCGACCGCATGCACAGTGCTGGAAGTCACCTTCTGAGCATGCTAAGAAAAAAATAAAAATAAAATAAATAAAGCCAAAAAAAGATGGCAGCCCCCACGGTTGCAACCACCGATTCGGTTCGGATGACGTCACTAGCGGGTCGCTACCGGTTCGGGCGAACCGGTCTGACCAGGTAGGAACCCACCCCTGTCCCTAATAGATAATGATATTTGTAAACATATTTCTGTACCAATAAAGGAAAATATTTGTAGCTCAGGGTTGAAATTAGGAGTTCTTGGTGCTTTCTAAGTTTGGTTGTTTTTTGCAGAGGTTTCATTACCTGAACTAGGTAACATCATCGGTGCTAGCATTACTATAGTTTGGGTAATGAAATGTCTGCCGGAAAAGAACCAAAACCATCAAGGAAACTACATATTTCAGTGTCTTAATTCTCTTCTAAACCAGAACATACTGGTTTCAGTTCAACATCTTATTGAATTCAAATAATACTTCTGAATCAATTATGTTATCAATGTGTGTTTTTGTTTTGGGGAGTGGAGCTAATTGTTTAAAAACACACAACATGCAGAATGGCCAACTTGTCTAGCTGAATGTAACAAATATTGAGGATTGGATTCATTATTTATTTAATGTTCAGAGCAGCATACATAATCTTTCTCTCTACTCGAAAGCATTTACAATCCCATTAGAAAGCCCATTGGAAAGACAACTGGCTGATTATTAAAAATCCTGGAAATTGTGGTTCAGTACAGCCACTGTTTTTTCACCCACACAGAAGTGAAGAAGCAGGAAGCAGGGATCATTCCTACTGCTCTGTTTCCAATTCTCTATGCTGTGTGTGTGTGTGTGTGTGTGTGTGTGTGTGTGTGTGTGTGTGTGTGTGTGTGTGTGTGTGTGTGATGTCTGTTGTATCAGAACTTGAGAGCAAATAGTTCTGTTTGAATAATTTTCACATCAATGTATTAATGGTAAGAGATAGATGTTAAAAGGACTACATTTTTTATTTTGCCCTTGTTTTAATTCTTCTCTCATTTTAAGGAAAAACCATTCATATATGCATTATTTTCTCTTCTGTATCCATCAATCCAAATGAAAACTTTTTGTTCAAACAGTTTTAGTAGTTGATGGTCATGGAAATTGGTTTCTAAGTTGTTTCAGCACATAGATCATATGGGAAATATATGATAATCAAATCATCATTCTGCAAACAAAATTGCCCTTTTCATACCATGCCATTAAAAAAATCCATTTTACTCTGCAGGGTATAAGGAAAGATTTAAAAGAATGAATCTCATTATTTATTATAGCATCATGCAACTAAAATGATTGCCTCCCTCTTCTTTTCTGAAAAATGATGGCATGATTTGTTTAGTTCCTATTGCTGCATTAGACTCCTGGGTAGTAAGAAGGATCAAGCCATAAAAATAAATAAGATAAGACAACACAGTAGGTACCCAAATTATATAGCAGCTGAGAACAGAATAGCGGATCTGAAATCCTTGCTAGAATTCATTTTACATGTAATTCTTGAAAAAAAAAATAACAAATTGAGATATCGAGTACAATTAAAATTAAATGAAAAACCAACTCACATCTACTCCAACAAAGCAATAAAAATTTAACAGTAACTATTGCCTGAAATTAAATATCAGGGCTAAACATAAAGGATAGAAGCTCACATAAGAACCAAAGTATTCACTAAAATCCAATTATGTATTCAGTCCCTGTAAACACACATCAAATGAATTAAAACTTTTTACAGACTTTTCTTTCTTACAAATCTCATATTGCTTTTTAAGAGGAAAGTGATTATTTATACATGTAGCATTTAGCTTATAGGTTATCAAATTTTTCCAGGAACCTTCTAAAACACAAAGGGGACAGTATCCAAAAGGTACTTCAGATTGTATACTGAAATTTATTACATCATTAGACAATGTTGCTTGCCCTCTAGATATTTGAAATACAATTTCCCCTAAAAAACATACACATACAAAAATCCCTGCATTAAGCTTATGGGGATGGAATATAATTAATTAAATTTGAAGGGACTAGTTTGAGAAAAGTTGTTGTTAAGTACATAGATTTAAGTTTTCCTAAAGAGATTTAGGAAAAGTTGGATTTTTTGAAGACTACAACCTCTATGGTGTAAGTGACATTGATGGTAGTTTATTCAAACTTCTGGAACATCGATATATGGAATAGCTTAGAATTGTTCCCAAGGATAGGCATAACTTGTTTGAAAGAAGTGCAAAACTTTGGGCAGATCTTCATGCATTAATTTCATTTCACATTCTCCTTCATATTAAGTTGCTTGACCATTATTACTGCAAGAAAATGGAAGACAGCCAATTAATTGGGTTGAAATATAATTTGAATATTAAAACTGCTTAGTTGAGCAAATTTAGTAAGACCATGAACTTAAACATATGCCACATTATCTTCCTAGAATGATAACACGGGAGGGTATCACTTAGGTCATTGAGTCAAACATTCTGTTCTGTGCAGAAATGAAAATTAAAACATCTTTACATAATCCAGCAAATGAAGCCTTCTTTAGGACACTGGCTCAACTGGCATACTTCTCTCACTTAGAATAGGTGGTACCTTGTTCAATAGTAGTTACTGTGAGACGTATCTTGGAGTCCTAGTGGAAAATCACTTAAATAAGAGCCAGAAGTGTGCTGCCAAAAAAAGCCAACACAATTCTCAGCTACATTAATAGAGCGATCATGGGAAATATTAGCACCACTTTATAATGCCTTGGAAAGACCACATTTGGAATATTGCATCCAGTTTTGGTCAACACAATATAAAAAAGATGTTAAGGCTCTAGAAAGAGTGCAGAGAAGAGCAACAAAAATGATTAGGGGACTGGAGGCAAAAAATGGTTGGAGAAATTTGATACTAGTTTAATGAAAAGAAGGACTAAGGTAGCATGATAACAGTGTTCGAATATCTAAGGGCTGCCACTAAAAAAGGGGGCTCAATCTATTCTCCAAAGCACCTGAAGGCAGGGCAAGAAGCAATGGGTGGAAACTAATCAAGAAGACAACCAAACTAGAACTAAGGAGAAATTTCCTGACAGTTAAAACAATTAATCAGTGCTCCAGAAGTTGGGGTGCTCAACAGTGAAGGTTTTTAAGAAGAGATTGGACAACCATTTGTCTGAAATGGTATAGGGTTTCCTGCTTGAGCTAGACTAGAAGACCTGCAAGATCCGTTCCAACTCTGTTATTCTGTTATTCTGTTCTGTTCTGTTATTCTGTTATGACTTATTTCCCCCTATAGCAGTGGTTCTCAAGCTTTTCTTCACTACAAACCCTCTTTAAATATCTTTTGTGGCCATAGACCATGGCAATGGACCACCAAAACTTAACTCAAGATTTAAAGCACTAGACTGCATCAAATATTTTTTTCAATTTTCTCATGAAGGGCCTTCAAATTTGGAGAGAAGGGAAATAAATTAATCTGTTAGTCCTATTATAATATCTTTATCGACATTCTTTTCACACAAATGGCCCATTTTAGGTTATTTTGTCATGCTAATTCTGAATTTGATGCCAATTTTTACACTAGAATTTGATGAAAAGTTTTTACAATTCTGCTCACCTCCCATCTTATTTGTCTGTGTTCAGTCACCATATATTTTTGTTTATGGGGCCAGGGCCACCACTTGTAGGAACTGACTTCAGACCCATTGTAGCTCTAAAGATGGCCTTTGGGTTAAGAAAATGTATTTAAGAGAAGAAATGCATAATTAAAGTTGGTTCTACCAACAATATTAGCAGCAAAACTACAAGTACATGGATCCATTAATATGACATACGCATACAAAAGTCACATGAAAATGAAAGCTAGAAAATGATATGAATATAATTTTACAAGTTGTACTTCACTTAATGCAAGCTGTTGGGGAAAAGGGATCATATTATGTTCATATAATTACAACTAATGAGAATGCTGATGCACATTTGACTCATGTACATTAAGTTACCAAAATCTATTAATTTCTTAGGTGCTAAAGTAGATTAAAATGAATTTTATCTTTAGCCTTTGTTTGTTATTAACTTCTCAATGATATATAAAAAACAATTTTCCAACTAAATCATTTTAAAATGGCAATTGTTGATATCGAAGAATAAATATTTTATTAAAGTCCAAGACCAGATCATAAAAATTGGAACAATCAGATACTATCTGAAAATACACTTTTAATTAAGTGAAGAATCTATTCTGTTGTCAGGTCTAAACATCTGTTTTATTTTTATTTTATTTATCACATTTATATAGTTGTCCATCTCACAGTAAAGTGACTCTAGGTGGCCTACAATAAAAATAAGCATAAAATCAAACTGTTAAAACACATACAGTTAAAAGCCTTGATCAACAATACCAAAGCTTTATCTCTCGGGCTCAGAATGTTGCATTTGTATATGTAATTTCAGAGGATTTGTCTATTCTAAATACTATTGGCTAACATACACAGGTAGGCTATCTGAGTTTTGATTATCTAGGAGCAAAATACTCCATAAAACTTACACTGCAGAAAAATATGGTTAATATGGCTCTCAGAAAATGTGACTATATTCTTTTATATAAATGTAAGTTTATACAGAGCTGCAGTTGCATGCGGTACTTAAATTAATATCAGAGACCCATTCAAACCTAAGCTCCCATTGATTTTAGAAAAACATTTTTCAATGAAGTTTTATTGCTATAATGAGGATTTGTGCCCCAAATAATTTGCAAGCACTACTCAAATGTTATCAGTGAATATATTTATTAAAATGTATTTATTATTTATTAAAATGTTTATACAAAATACATATCTCAAAGTGCTTTAAAGTACTGTTATAAAATAAAGCAATAAAAAAAATCCATGAAAAACATGGAAAATACTAGTAAGTTAGTGGTTGGGAGAGTCAACTTAAGAAGTTATGCTTTTCAAAGATTATCCAAGGTATGTCAGATTTTGTCATACTGCAATCATCCTTTACACCAACCAGGCATAGCAGTAAATCTCAGTTCTCCAAACATTTAATCCTATACTGAAGAACCTTTTAAAGCAGAAGTTCACAAACATGATAGAACTAGATTAAATGATTTATTTCAGATAAAAAAAGAAGTTTTATGTGCAGAAGATCTGGCTGTTGCAAAATATAGGAATTGATTCATACCCAAGCACCCAACACACACACACACACACACACACACACACACACAATTTGTCTATATATGTATGCATATTTGCTCCTGGGCTTAAATTTCAATCTTTTTTCCTCATCTTTTTCAGCCACAGAAATTTGATCTTGAATGTAAGGTCATTTACCTAAAGTTTATCTAATGGTTCTGTCCATACTTTTCTTGTATCATAGCCGTGTAGCTCCAAATGTAGGTCTTCCTTTGAGATGGTTAACATCTTGAAGATTGGTATATGTTTAGTTCATTTATTCTGTTCTAAAATTGTATAGATTGCTTTTAAAAAACAAGGCCTTTCATGCTGGCTTAGACACTAAGGTACAATCATTAACATAGCCTTCTCTGAAGTTGGATTATGGTTTTGTTTACTTAGTTCAATAATCTAATAGTGTATGGTAATACAAATACTGTTGTATGGAAATATTGAGAGATGATATTTGCAGAATAGAACATTGACAGTACAATATTATTTTTTCCCATTAATTGTCATCTAATCTGCTTATAATGTAGCCTTTTTAACCAAGGATTTACTGAAGAATTTACAAACGAAGGGCACTAGAAAGGTCTACCATAATACTTAAATACATAATGTGCAGCATTAACATCATGTCATACAACTTCATAATCATTTGCAGTTGTTTAACAAAATCAGCCAATCACAATTTTGAATGCTACAATGCTATGACTGGAATTTCTACCTCTATCTACTGCAATTAAAGAGGACCATGTCACAAAGCCATTTTATTAGCATCCCTACAAATAAAATATATTATATGATATAATATTAGTTTGTTAGCCATAATTTCTTGTTATCACTGATCAAAATTCCCCAAAAAGAAAAATTACAATACATTGAAAAACTACACCAAACATCTGACAACACAATTTAAGGTATAGCATATTCCTATACGAAGCCCCTTACAACACACTGTTTTGTTACTGTTCAAAGTAGCATTTCCAGTAATTTTAAATTTATAAAGGTAACAGAAAAGCATTTTGCAATCTTCTTGTGATCTCAGAACACAAAGATATTATAATTTGGTTTCAATGGTGAATTCCATAATATTTCTTTAAGGTTTAACTCTTTAAAAATGACCAGACATATTAAATAATGATTTGTATATCTGCCCAATAATGCTTCTAATTTCAAGACATAGCATATAAGTGATGCTTGAGTAGGGTCCGCAGTATTGTCTGGGATGCTACACATCCTCTTCACAACCTGTTTTCCTTGTTACCTTCTGGGAGGAAGCTTCATAGTATCTGAAACAAAACATCTAGATTCAGCCACAGTTTTGTTCCATATAGTATCAACCTTGTGAACTCTCAAATTTCCTCTTTCCGCTATGTTTTCAAAATGGACAATGTGTGTGTGTGTGTGTGTGTGTATGGGTGTAGGTATATATTTATATGTATGTATATAGCATGTTTCATTTCAATTTCATTTTTAATGTGGGCCAGTGTGCTCACAGTAAAAAATGGCAATAAAAGTTATCTTAAGATTCCAACATTAAAAGTGGATTTGGGAGACATTATATTGGGAATTGCATAAGTTTCAAATTAGCTATAAACATCAGCTTTGTTTATAATGATTTTTCTACAATTATTGTTATTGTCCTCTTCCTATATTGTCCTCTTTCTTGAAAGGCAAAAGTTCATGTTGCTTTTAAAGGTAACTCTTTGCTCAAACCATACTCTGAAGTAGATTAAGTCACTGAATCAGTTTCCAAAGTAAAGGGAAATATACAGTAGGCATGACATTGCTTTGTGCTGGCTAGCTTCCATAAGCAAGAGCTAATCATATCCTCTGGAGTGCATTATGTTCCCTTGTCAGAAACAAAGCAAAATAGATCCTTAAACTGAGCTAGATACTGCTTCTTCAAAGGGAGTTTGCAGCACATGTGATGATAAGCAATATCTGTCTATTACAGCAACTATAAGAGTAAGAAATTATATTACGCATTTCTGAAAATGTTGAGGAGTTCTATCTTGTGGTATGTACTTTGGTGGATAAAGCTAATCCTTTGTGTAGAATAATATGGTATTTTAACAGGCAGATTCTGAATGGTGAAATCTCACACATTGTTGTCTTATCTTGTCAGCTAAAAATTATGGAAATGTTTGCTGATATGCTACATCAGTGTATCTGTATTGTATATATATAAAACAACCAACAACAGAGAATCCTCTATGTCCCTTAATTACTTAACAAAGTGAATTGGAAAGTATTTCCAAGATCCAATTTTGACAACTTTCTTCTTTCTTTTGTGTTTTATTATTAAAAACTAGGGGAGCAGTAAGATAGGCCTAAATGTAATCTTATATGTTAGTTCAGGCACCAAAAAAGAAAAGGAAGTACGGTAATTTTTAAATGGGGAAATCATGAAATTGCAGCAATCTCATTGCTGAGATCTTACAATATTTTGATATTTTTTATCTACAACCTTCCTGGATTTCAGGAAAAAAAACACAGAAGTATAACCACATTTGGTGATCTTAAAGGAACTAACCATTTGCCTTGCCTTATTATTTTGTTTTATTAAATATATTTTCCACTTCATAATATTTTGGGCATTTAAGTGTTGTAGACTACTGCAATGGGATATGAATACATTCATTATTTTAATGTAAATTAAATTCAAGATGAACAAGTGACCAAGAAGGGCAAACTTGCAACAGATTGCTTATTACAGCCAATTACAATAACTTCTGTCTTCAGAAATGTCTCAGGTAACTTTTTGAAGTAAATAAGATAGAAATAAATACAAGCCGAAATCATTTCACAAAAGAGTAAGAGAGTTCTAAAATGATATAAGGGTTTTTCATAAATAATGGATGGTACATTCCCTGTATCCTGCTCACCGGTGTAGCTGAGGTCACCAAGAAAAGAGGAGATCAAAATGTATCAGAAGCGTATTCCCTGAAACATCACAGGGAAAAAAAAGAGCGAGAAAGAGGAAGGGAAAAAAAAACCCAAACCAAAATACAGAATGTCTGAAACCAGAGGCAAAGACTCTGAAATGCAGTAGACCGCAAAGGTCAAGAGGATAGAGGTCACATGTGCTGGAAATAAAAGATACTGTTTTCCTTCTTGTACTGTCACAAAGTGCCTATAAGGATTAGCCTCTTCAGAAGGTAGAATCTGATGTACTAGCAAACTGCTTCTTTTTATTCTCATGCTTTGCTGTTCTTAATTTTGACTTCTCTTCTGGTTTCTGCTTCTTGAACTGTTGAATACCAGCTCTTCTCAATTTGCAGTCTTGTAGGAGGGCGGGAAAAAAACCCAAACAAACAACAACAGGAAAGAAAAATGTCCACTGTCCACAGGGAAAGGAAACATATTTCCTTGCCATCTGTTACATCTGTTAAGGCACATGTTTTAACGAAGCATGGAAAATAATTCAAGATCACAGCCAAGAAAATATTCTAAGGGTCAGAGGTGACAACTAAGTGATATATGTCTCTCATGAGCCTATCAAAGAGTTAACTTTAACCAAAGGGCATAGAAGTCATTCAGATATTTAAGCAATCTAAATGTCAATCTGTATTAAATTTTCCAGTGTGAATAATGTTACATTCCCAGCAATGCTTTCAACTAAGGTGGTAAGAATCATTATCCAAAGCTAAAGTGGAAATAACCAGAAGTTAAGACAAAATCTGGAATGAAACCTCATTTGAATAACTTTTACCTTGTTTTTTCTGGAGAGAGTAGTCAAAGTTTGGAGCTGAATAATAGAATAATAATAATAGAATAGAATTTTTTATTGGCCAAGTGTGATTGGACACATAAGGAATTTGTCTTGGTGCATATGCTCTCAGTGTACATAAAAGAAAAGATAAGTTCGTCAAGAATCATAAGGTACAACACTTAATGATAGTCCGGGTACAAATAAGCAATCAAATCATAGTAGGAACCAGTCAATATAAATTGTAAGGATACAAGCAACAAAGTTACAGTCATTTGTGGGAGGAGATGGGTGATGGGAACGATGAGAAGATTAATAGTAGTGCAGACTTAGTAAATAGTTGACAAATAAAAATTATTTGTTTAGCAGAGTGATGGCGTTCGGGAAAAAACTGTTCTTGTGTCTAGTTGTTCTGGTGTGCAGTGCTCTATAGCGTCGTTTTGAGGGTAGGAGTTGAAACAGTTTGTGTCCAGGATGTGAGGGGTCTGTAAATATATGTAAATGCTCACTGACATCAGAAATATGCATTAATCTGTTTGTTGTTCCAAACAACAAACAGAATAAAGAAACTTGATGAACCCTGAAATTTAAATCTATGGTTGTATAGAATATATGCATTTGATATACTCACATACTAATCAATATTTTATTTAATCTTATTAAATAATAAAATATATGCTTAATGAAATTAACCCAATAATTAACTTTATAGGACCATCCTGTGAAATCTGAGTTTGAAATAAAAATATCTACAAATATCTGAGAAATAAACCTACAGAGGAATTCCTTAACCTGAAATAATATTCTTTTTAAAAATCTAACATACATTGAAAACCTATAGCATGCTGATTTAATACCAGAGTATAAATTGTAACTTTCATATTTATAAAATAATTCTGAAAAGTTCTATTTTTGTAAAAACCAGCAAACTACTTCCAAAACTGTTGCCAAAAAAAAAAAAAAAAAACACCCCTTCAGATACTTGTCTGGGCAATTGCCAGGAGTCAAGACAAATTTGAAATCCCAAAATTTATGTGACAGGACTGGCCAAGATTTTGGTGGCAAAAGGTTGAACACACTTTTGAATAATGTTTTCAAGGGCACACTTCCAAACACAAGGTAAGGTCTGGAATACAGTGAAATTCCTCAATTTTTCTTTCTTCTACTCAGATCTAATAATGATATTCATTAGTAATCATCATTAAATATTATAATCTATTCCAATTAAGAATTTATTTTCAATAATTCAATTATCAATTGAAAAATAATTATGTGTCATTTCATATACTTCATGAATTAAATTAAATACTTCATTAATAACTCTGAGAAGCAGTTTGATGTAATGGTGAAAATGCTGGACTACTAGCCTGGGATTTGCAATTTTCTGCCAGCTTCTCCACATGCTTTGGTTGTCAAAGTCAGCAGGAAATTGCCTCATTAAATGACCATGGGATTTGTTTAACAACAGCAACCTGGATTGCAGGGAGGGAGTCCCATCACTAAGTGACACAGTTGTGCTTTACAACCACATAGCTTAGTGATGGAAATTCTGGTCCCAAATGCTGTTGTAAGTCAAGGACTACCTGTCCATAGAGTCTATATGCATGATATATATCTTGCAACAGTTCTTTAACCTTGAGTACTCCAGGGTGTATTAGATAGCAATCTTGGCAATGTCTACCAAGTTAAGGAAAACTGCTGAACAAAAGTGGCAGGTTTGGGAATTGTACTTAAGTGTGAGAGATTGTGTAGAGATAGGGAAAGGAGTGAAAGAGAACATAAACATCATGAATCAAGAGATAGCTGTTGAGTCAGTTGCTAGCTTACCTCAAAATCAGCAACTTAGTCAAGGTCAAGGGAACCTTGGAAGAAGCATTTCAAATCTCAAGAGACTTAATTAAGTCACTAACAAAGAAGCTGGGAAATTCCTCTAGCATGCCAGGATTCTGTTGTATTTACCCATTAATAGCATTAAAGATACTTTACTGAAATATTTCTAGTTCTTGCTTCTTTGATCTTGCTCAGTTGTGTGGATTTTGACATTAAGATGTACTAGCTATATCCACACCAGTGGCTTCTCGAATAGATCGATGATTCCAGTCTCTGTCCCTGCCTTTTAAACAAGTCTTTAATGTACCGGGTTTTAGTTGAGTCTATCATGCTATGACTGTAGAAAGCTCATTGCTTTTAATTTTAAGTGCCACACAAGAAGCATCATAGTTAAGATGGGTGGGCTCATCTGATAAAGTGTTAAAGGGCTTTAATTGCTCAGCCAACTTGCCTGATCCATATCAAAGGCCTTAAGATACTGCTTCTGTTGCACCTACTGAATATTCGTTTGTGCTACTTTATCCTCTGAAACAGTTTTGAGATACCGTTTGATTAAAATATGAAAGAAACTAATGAAACTGGATAAGGTTCACCTTGTATATATGTATGTGTGAGTTAGAAACAGCAATGTTTATTATATATTTAGACATTGCTTAAAAGATGCGGAAAAGTCTCTGAGAAATATTATTTTGACAATCATCTATCTTTTGCTTGTTTGGCTTAGAGTGAACAGAAATACAGAAAATGGAAATTCTTTTTCAAAGAGTTGGTTTTTATGAGTCATTATTCTTTCTAAAAATCACAGGTTAAGTATGTCAACTCCATCTGGAATGGCTGTGGATAACTCAGGGCCAGAGACTTTTCAATAAGCAAACCAATAAAGAATAAGATTTCTTAAAAGTAGCAGCTGCCCACCCATGATTACCAAAACAATTAGATTTAATAAACACAGTACAGTCTAAGCACGGCTTAAAGCTCTGCAATATTTCATGACTGGTCCTGCCATTTTCTAATCCATTATCACAGCTGCTCACCTTATCACCCTCTCAGGCAGGCTTGACTGCTCACAAGTATCTTAGACATGTCTCTGGAGGACGGCCTTTAGAAGAAAGTGTGATTGCAAGGGCTTTGCTGAAAAACAAAGGAGAATTGCTGATTACCATCTGGGATTGTGAACCTTGTAGGAGTCCAAAAAAGGAAGCAGCAACCAATTCTCTTTACTTTCACCTTTCACATGATACACCAGAGACGATCTTAGAAATGAAAGGGTAAAAACTGAGAAAAGGTAAGGAAAATGCAATGAAAGTGGGAAAAATACAGTTGAGAAAGTTCATTTGTCCAGTTTTGATGACTGAGGAATAAGATATTGGGAAGACGGAGGAGGCGGAAGAAGGGGTTGAATGCGAGAAAATGCCTATTTTATATTATTTTTATTCAAAAAGGGATATTTTTCAAAATAATATTGTGGAACTGATTCTTAGCACCTCAACTTCCAAATTTTCCATATATCCAGACATTAATATTATTACTGCTCCATTATTACCATTATGTTTCTGGTATTCACAACTGAAATAGTAGCTCAGAAAGGACTTATGTGGGGAAAAAAGAGCATTGTGAACAAGAACAATCACCAGCTTTACAACTGTTCAGACTGCCCCTTGCCTTAATATTTTCCTTGATATTAGATCATTTAGTGGACTAAAATGTTTGGGAAGAAAAGCTTCTAATTGTTACTTTCTCTGAGTTCATTTTCCCTTTTCTTGTTTCTTAATGGCTTGAAATTCATTTTTCCCAATGCAATCTACATACATAACTGACATTAACAGCAGCATATAAGAAGTGGTAGCAGTGGAAACTAGCAATATGGTAGTAGTGAGAGCTGCTCAGATGTGCCTGGCCTTCCCAGAGCAGAGAATGATGGTAACACTAAAGAATAGAAAAGGGAGTAGGATTAAACCAACAGTGAAGTTGGCTTAATCCTGCTCCCTCTTCTTTCTTATCTTCTGTTACCAACAAGCTGAAGACTTGTGGTATCCTCTTCTCTCTCATTTTGGACATCATAATAGGGGAACATCAGCTTCTGGTTTTATTCACTTTTTTTGGTGGCACTCTTGGCATAACTTCTGTAGCAATAGAATGATCAGACAAGGATAACTTGAACTGTGGTTGGAATTGATGGATATGGATGTTATTTTGTGACTGGATAGGGCAGACAGAAACTTTCCAAGTGAGAGCTGGTGGGAACAGTGATGCTCAGTGTATTCCATCAGGGTTCATGGGTTCAGAAGTTGGGGATTCTTTATCCCTGGCCTTGATGTTCCTGGGAAGAATGGATTCAAAAAAGAGTAGGTGGGTATCTACAGAAGGAAATAGATGGTCTGATAGGAAGTGAGGATCTACTGAATTAGGTGAGAGCAGTTTGGAGGATGTCTGTAGGCCAGCTAGCTGACGAGGCTGTAATATCATGTGGTTGTAAAGAGACCTTGAGTATGGTGGGAAATGGCACAGGATGGGGAAAGTAAGTTCAAGGGAAGGGATGGGTCAGGAAGAACATCTCTGTCTTATGGGCAAAAGAAATTATAGCAGGAAATAGTAGGCATGTTCCTCAAGAGGAAGACATAATTATGTTTAATACCAATTCTATCTTCTAGCCACTCAATTCAGTTTTAGAGCCTGGAATTGGACACTTTGTGGCCCTGGTCTCCAGTTATTGCTGCTTAATATTAAGCCTATGCTAAGGCTCTTCTCATATAATCTCTCTTCAGAAAGGAGAGGGCTGATCTAACATGTTTAACAAACTTGAATGTGGCACTAGTTGTGACATAGGAATAAGGATGGTGGAATGGCTACTTTCATCCAAATGACTCTAGGGTTTCAGAGGCTCTGCTCCACAGACAGGTAGTTGTGAGACCTGTTTATGACGTTGGACTCTTGGGATCAGATAAAATGCTACTGTATCACTGAATTCATGGGAATCATTCCAGATTCATAATTCCTGCTCAAAGAGAAGATGCCAGCTTCGGTTTGGAGAGCCTGTGCACAAATCTAATGGTGTGCTCTTTATGCACCACTCTTGAATAGGGAGGGCCTGTTTATGGCCATTCAAGCCTTGGTTATCTCTCAACCAGACTTTTGCAATACCATCTATATGGAGCTTTTCTTAAAGACTGTTAGAAAATGATATCTTGTCCAGAACACAGTAGTCCAGAGAACCATTGACACATCCTTGTATACCCATGCAACATCACTATTTGTGAGGTAAAATGATTGCTTGTTGGCTTTCTGATACAATTCAAGATGCCAACTGCTGCTGTAAAGCCCGGATATTTAAGGGACCACCTATTTCCAATTATATCCACACAACAAGATCAGACAATGTTGGCATGATCCAGGTCCCACCTATTAAATAAATCCAGTTTACAGAACCCAGTTTACTCTGCTGGTAAACCTGACCAATGAAAAAGCATAAATGAACACTTTTCTCTACCTGCTGATGTAAAGTAACGGCAAGGTTTCATTTGCTTGGTAACAGCCACTCCATCTTGATTTTTTTTTTAACTTTCCATCCTTGCTCCCATATTGTAAAACACTCATGGATGGGGTCATTTGCTTCATCCCAGATATGCTTACTTAGAAAATAAAACATATACTAAGAAAAATATAACTTTGAGAGATATTTCTCTTGGTTACTCCACCAAATCAAAAATATTTTATTTTCATTAAATACCTCAATAATTCAATACCGGAAAGGCTAATCTGATGCTTTTCAGAACCATTTTAATCTGAGTTTTAATTCATGCTTTCTGTTTTTGAATTTAGTTTAATTTAAGTTTGCTATTGTATTTGGGAGGTTTTTCTTTTTAACTTTTTTTTTAATTGCATGTTTCTATATATAGCTTTAACTTTTACCTGTACTTAACTTTTAATAGTAAATGAGATTTATAAAAACATTAACTATAAAGATGAGCCATAGTCTTGGAGCTGGACTTTTATATCATCAGTAGCTTTTAATTTCAGCCTTCTATGAAACTGTTCTGTCCTTCAGCCATTAATTTCTAAAACTTTTCACCTGTAAATTCAACACAGAACATTAATTGTAACAGGCTAGAAAGCCACTTTGCGTGAGCATTTCAATTCAGATGCATTGAAGAGAACTGTCTCAAAGTTTGCTGGACAAAAGGAGTCACACAAGAAAATAATTCGCACAGTAGATGTAAGCACTGTTGAGGTAGGACATCTGAAGGCAGCCAGGCTTTTTTTCTTTGATAAAACAGCACATCCGCTGAATAGAGTCCTCATAGATGTACATTGGCCTTTGAAGGCATGAACTTGAACTTAGAAGAGAAAGAGAGCACAGAGCTATTCAGCTCTGTGGGAAATAAAAAGATTCCAACCTAGTAAACGTGACCCCCTCACCTCGTTTTGCCACATAAAGTATTATTTCCACAATAGATTTTAGACTTTGTATAAATTAGAGGTGACTGCCTCCGTGACTCGATGGTTTTTTTTCTTTCTTGGCAAAATATTCTTTCCTTTTTGTGTGTGTGTGGGGGGGGGAGGGTGGTTTGGAATATGGGAAGTGAGTTATTTGAATCATAAAATTCTTTGAGCTGCTGGGAAGTTGCCTGTGTGAACTGGGCCTTTGTGTTGTTGTGGTGGAAACAGACATAGTGTACACCATCTATATCCTCTCTTTAGTTAGCTCTAAGAAGATGTAGGCAAAAGCTTCCAATTATCTGCTTTTCCTATTTTCTCATCCACAGGAATGAAAATGTTGATTTGTATAAGACTGGACATATTTGGTTAGATACAATGCTCCTGAAGTAGAATAAACCATAAGTGACATGAGCAAAGTTGTAGAAATCAGGTTGTTCTGAACATACATATTATGTTTTAGAACAACAATATTTATTTTAGATTTCTCTTACTAGAGATATTTAAGAGTGAGAACTACATAACTAACTAGATTCTTTCCATCTCTCTCTCTCTCTCTCTCTCTCTCTCTCTCTCTCTCTCTCTCTCCCCTTCTCTCCCTCTCTCTCCCTCTCCCCCCCCTTCTTTCTCTCTCTCTCTCTCTCTCTCTCTCTCTCTCTCTCTCTCTCTCTCTCTCTCTCTCTCTCCCATCCCAGTTATATGAGACTTGTAGGACATACAATTGTCATTCTTCATTGCTGCTGCCCTTGCAAAACATCAGATTTTTGACAATACTACACACAAAAAACCTATTAAGCCCTGCCTTTTTTTTGCAGAAAAATCAAAAGTATTTAGTTTTTTAGATACTGGGCATATGACTTACTGTTGATAAGCTAAATTATGAATCTGGTAAACAAGTCTGTTTATGAATTATAGGAATGTAAAAGAAACCTGACATAGAAGTCTTTACATAAAATAATCAGACACTGCCATGATGCAATTGAATTCATAGCATCAGCTACACTTTATGATTTAGAAAACCATGCCAAATGTTGTTTATTTGGGAATACTGGATATGTACTGTGAAATTTGCATATTAAATTAATATTAATATTATGTTAATAATGTTGCATATTAAAAAATAAGTCTTAGCATTTAAATATAACTATATTCATTGGGGAAATAACTATCCAAAATCCATGTAACTATGTTTGATTTTTAAATGATTTTCTGAAAATAACTGCTGAATGAAGAATGGAGAATATCTATACTATCTAAATGAGTACTATCATTTTCCCCCCTTCCATCAAGGAGTTAAACCCAAGGATTGTGTTAAAAACAAGTACTGGATAACTTCAGGGATCAAATCATTTTTTGAATTATTTCAAGTTTAAAGCCCAGTTTAATGGAAATAATTGCCAAGAGATAAATGGCTGATAAATTCTGATAGATGTATGATATTGCTAAAGAATAAATTCAGGATCATTGTTTGGGAGCAAGCAGCCAATTTTTCAAAGTCAGAGAGCTATATACCCAAACAATTGCCATGGTGAGTTTCTTTTTCCCCTGGCTGTTGGAGAATTTGAAGAATAGTAATTGGATTATACTACAAATATTATTTGATGTTTAGTTCATTTGAATAAGGGAAGCTGGTAGGAAGCTGATTAGACTTGCATGGAGAACAGCTTTTCTCTGTGCTAAAACTATGGAGTTTTATTCCACATCATCTGCTACTTCATGGAGAAATGTGCTGTACGCAGATTAGAAAGCTGACAAATTCCTTTTCTTCTCCTAGAAAGAGAAGTGTTTGCATGCTTGCTTCCACTTAGACTGCATTTTTTCATGTGTTATAATGAATATCCTTCTGGGTTAAGTTCCAAGTGGGGAAAAAGACACTGGATTCATGGAAGTTGCTTGGAAAGAAGGTTTAATGGTGGACAAGAGCACATGGCATGAGTTCCTGAACAGAAAAGGTGGATCACATGCTTCCAGATGTTGGGTGAAGAGAGAAGGGGGCAAGATGCTGAGAGTGCCTTGGTTTTATGCTCTCTGTTGGGCCCCACCTTAAGAGTTTCCTGTTCCTGTGTAAGAAATGTATCCTGATTGGCTGTCAAACTCCCAGGGGGCCATGCAGGGGCAACTCCGCAGGCTGTCCCGAGTACCAAGCTAGTTTGAGTTCTGGCTGATGCAATCTTCCCATGTGCCATGTGGTGAGATGGGCAGAGGGCTAATCCTATCTTTGTTATGTAGAATAGACTGCCCATTGACAAAGGTAGGGGGGGATGAGTGAGTTTGCTCTGGTCTTAATGGTCCATTGACAAAGGTGGGGGCTACTAGGAGTGAGTCTATTTTCTGCCTAAAAACATGTTTCCAGGGATATTCTATATAATATTCTGTCTTTTTAATATTTCCTAGGATATTTCATTTTTCTAGGAGAGGGGTGGGTGCTAACTTCCTACACAGGCAGGTTACTTTTCCATTCTTACAGTACAGTACCAGTTCAATATGTCCCTTAGGACTGATAGACTATCAAAACTATTTCTCAGATCCAATTCAGCTCTTCGCTTGTCCATAGTGACAGTCTGGTTGAGAATCAGACCCACATAAGCAGAGGGCAGGAGCAGTTTAAATGGCACGGAGGGAAATGTTGGGAAATTGCTCTGGGTAATTCCCAATTTAGTTTGCACCCAGCATGCTCCCCGTCAGCATATCCAGATAAAAGAAAACACACAGTCCACTATAGCTTAATGGTTATTTATTAACCATCAACAACATCAAAAACAGTGAACTTGCAAAGCTAGGATAAAAGGCAAAGAAAAGAAGGGAGGGAAGGAAGAGAGAGGGGGAGAGAGGGAGGGAGGGAGAGAGGGAGAGAGAAAGAAAGAAATCATGTCCCTGGGTAAAATTGTCCCAAAAATGTCAAAAATAGGCTTTCTACTTTTTTTGAGTTTTTCTATAATGAAAACGGGTTTTAATAAAACCTGGAAGAAAATCTGAAATACATATATTTAACCTATCCAGAAGTGTTAGCTGCAAGGAATGAAAACCAATATCTCACAAACAGACACATTTAATAAAGTGCCCAATCCCCAAAGAAACACTTTAAAGACAGATGTTATATCATTTTTTTTTCTTTTGCTGCAAGCAAATGCATTCACCCATTAAAGAGAATTCAGCTTCATGTTGCCAACTGAACATAAACAGTTCTCCTGTGCTAATATATAGAGCAGAAGCCTGTTCCACATAGATAGGTCTACTTTAAAAAAAATGATCTGTCAATTATCCTAGATCCATTTCTTGGTATTTTCCAGATCCATTTTTACAACAGTTAAAGCAAGGTTCACAGAAGGATATTTTACTTAGATATCATTTCTAATCTTCTTGCTTATATTGTTAAAAAAATGAAATACATTTGATAAACAATGAATAGAGAGATAGTTTGGTATAGTGGTTAAGGTACTTAGCTAAAAAGTGGCAGATGATGAGTTGTCTTAGATAAAACCATCTGGTGACCTTGGGCCAATCACTCACTGTCAGCCCTAGGAAGTAGCAAAGGGTACAGCACTTCTGCAATCTTGCTAAGAAAACTGCAGGGACTTATTCAGGCAACTACCAGAAATCAAAAAGGAGAGGGGGGGGAGGGGGGGAGGGAGGGAGAGGGAGAGGGAGAGGGAGAGGGAGAGGGGGAGAGAGAGAGAGAGAGAGAGAGAGAGAGAGAGAGAGAGAGAGAGAGAGAGAGAGAGAGAGAGAGAGAGAGAGAGAGAGAGAGAGAGAGAGAGAGAGAGAGATCATTACCAACTTCAAATTAAGCTATTCCTTAGAGGGATATTGTAGCATGCTAACATTCCACCTCATGGTAGCAAACCGCTGGTGACGTCACAGAGCTGGTTCTGTTGGTGCTGCTCTGTGGACAGCGCCATCTTTTTGGGGGGGGGATTTCTTTTGGAGGGGGATTTTTGTGGGGGGTTGCTATTTTTTTCTTCTGCGCATGCACAGAAGCCAAGTCCCCGGCACTGCGCATGCGCCACCATCTTGTTTTTGGCTTTTTGGAGGGGAAATTTTTTGTGAACTTTTGGCACTGCGCATATGCACGCATGCCCACATGGCGCAGCCATGCGGCGTGCAATGTGCACGCAGCCACGTGGCGCGGGAGGAAGCGAACCCACGGCGAGGTAAGTTAAAACCCACCCCTGGTTTCCACCAAGGAGACAAGGGGATGAGGATTTATATGCACAGAGAAACTAAGTGCAAGCAACACACTGCTTTTTGTGAATAAATAAAATGTAAGTGACATTTCATCCATACTGCAGATTAATTTTTGACAGCAATAAACATTTTTATTGTCTGTCAATTTACAACTGCAGCACTGATTGTCTTAATTGAAACTTTTTCTTAAATTAAATTTGGTTATGATTTCCTAATAGTTTTCAGCCTTGCGAGATAATCCAGAAAGGAAGCACACCCAGATGAACTAAATATACTTTATTGTGAGGTTACATTAATAGAATCTTGCAAGAACTTTTCTCCTCCCCATCACCTTTACAGCCCAAGAAACTATGGATGCCGCTTATGACACAATTACCACACCCACATTTCTGTTGCAGGCTAAGCTACCTTTTATCAGATCTATGGAGATTCTCAGTCATCCAGGTCATGGTTGTCCCAAAGGTGCTTTTTCAAGAGGCAACTGGACTTTCTGGTTTTTCTTTGAAGACGTTTTGCTTCTCATCCAAGAAGCTTCTTCAGCTCTGACTGGATGGTGGGGAATAGAGTACTCTTTCTTCAAGGAGTATAAATCCTTCCATTCTCCACCATCCAGTCAGAGCTGAAGAAGCTTCTTGGATAGGTTTTATCAGGTTCCATTTCACTCTGTATGCTTAATAACTTGAATCAGAAAATGCAGCAGACAAAGTGAATAGACTTGAATGATCAAATGTTGGTTGCAGAATATGATAAGTCTCTGTGTTGAAAGTAAACATTCATGAATAAGTGGAAAGCTCCAACACTGAGCAGATAAAGATGTGTGAGGTTTTCTTGATTATTTAATGTGTTTATGGATAAATATATAATGAATGCTTGTGATAATATTATACATAGGTTGATTAGGAATAGGAATGTACATATATTTTTGTTTTTAGACAATGCTATTTTTTGCTGAGAATGTCACAGATTCTCAGTATCTCAGTAAATGTTGGTTATTCAACAAGGAGCGTAGCTGTGCAAACTAATTTATCAAAAACTATAATTCATTGTTGGGTATAACAGGAAAAATTGCAGGTTATACAAAAAGTTTTTTTAAAAAACTTAACCAGATGCATAAATTTTGTATGTGTGCAGAATATTTACTGAAACTGAGAAAAAGTATAGACAAATTTAATGATGGGCTATTCTGATTGAACATGTAGATGGCTGTGAGGAATGAATGTTTGTCAAAATGGCTAAAACGTATATGCATAAGAGCCTGTTTCTGCCCATTTTATTAAAAGAAGTAAAAGTTAAAAATGGGGAAAATTTAATTTAAATGAATGGGAATTGAGTATTTAAGAAGTGTGTGAGTGGTAAAGTAAGTAGTGTAAAAAATGAATGGGTGCCGGATGAAGACAAAAGTGAGTGACAGCTTTGAATATGTACATTGAGGTGGTTTGTTTATGGTGAGAGTGATTATATATGCAAAAAATAAATATATGGTTGCAAAATAAATATACAAAGGAAGAGTGTGTAGGTTGAAACATGGGGATAATGAAGAAAGTCATGTTTGGATAGAGTTGGTTGGATAGCTTTTGAAAAAAAGGACATAAAAATTATAAAGAACAAAAAGTTATTCATACATATACATACATATAGATATGATGGAAATAAAGACATAATATAAGGATAAAATATTATGAAGCACATAAGCTATTAAATAGAAAAAAAGCTTTGCAAAATAGAAAGCTATTCTTTCTTTTAAAAGATTAATTTTATCTTCGATTTTAGAAATCCAAATTAAAAGTAAGGACAATAGTTCCCAGCAATTAGCCTAGATCCATTCTCATAAGTACTAGTGTTACAGTTCCTTGACCTAACCATATAGAATAGAATAGAATAGAATAGAATAGAATAGAATAGAATAGAATAGAATAGAATAGAATAGAATAGAATAGAATAGAAT
>QLTV01001684.1:3524091-3543642 GCA_003457575.1 Thermophis baileyi
CCCATGCAGGATGAGGTGACAAAGGGGGCGTGGCACCAGGGGCGAAATGCTCCGGGTTCAGGCTTGCCTACAAGTCGCCGGACAGCTGATAGTGTCGGAAGCGGGAGACTTCGCCCAGATGCCGCCATTTGGGGTCTTTTACCCTCTGCGCATGCACAAAGCATTCTGCGCATGCGCAGAGGGTAGAAGAACCCAAATGGCGGCGTCCGGGCTACCAACTGACGGCGACCCGCAGGCACGGCTGAACCGGGACCTTTTTACCCCTGCAGTGACGGTGGCACCAAGATGGAGGGCTAACGCGCGCGGCGACCCCTGTGAAATGGTCGTTCGACCCCCAAAGGGGTCGCGACCCACAGGTTGAGAACCGCTGCCCTACCCTATATGAGACTCTTTATGCCCAATTAGGCATAAATTTATGCCTAATTAATTCAGTAAGAAGTCATTGGGTTGAGTTGTTGGTTTTTGGCTTTATTAACCCACTTGTTCTTAATCTTTTTCTTCTTTCTTCATTGTATCTTCTGGTAAATGGATGAGTTCTGCTCTCTCTCACTCTCTTACTCTCCCTCCCTCCCTCCGTGTGTGTGTGTGTGCGTGTTTGTGTGTGCGTGTGTGCGTGCGTGTGTGTGTGTGTGTATATACATACACACCAGCGGTGGGTTGCTCCCGGTTCAGCCCGGTTCTTAGAAACGGTAGCGGCGGCGGAGGCTCCGCCAATCCGCCCGGGATGCTTCTGCGCATGCACAGAAGCATCGTGCGCGAACCGGTAGCAACGGGTTTTAGAACCCACTACTGATACACATACACACACAAACACATGCATACACATGTCCACTGCACCTGTTAGTCCTAGTATGGAGAGAACTTGAACTTAACAAAGAAAAGTTTGATCTGGAAGAAGGCTGAGAATCAATAAATAAAGCTAGCCAAAAAATTCTGCTCCTGACCCCTGAAGAATTCCGAAGTCAGGAAGCTAAAGATACTAAAAATTAATAGAGAAACAGCTCTGGCAGGACAAAGTACAGATGAGATCTTAAGTACCTCTGTATAGGAAACTAGTCCAAGTTAACTCCCAATATAAGCTTGTTGTTCTATTATATTGTATTCTGCATTATGTTCTATTATAGTATCATCCTTAGCTGAGGATTTAATAAAACTGAAGAGCTACTTGCTTCTTGCCTTGGACTAAAAACTCCCTAGTCCTTTCTGATGTTTGAGCCTACCGCATAGCTAGAACTGCACAAATTATGGAAGACTTCACATGTGAGCTTGTAATGATGGGAACGATATCCTTATGTCAGGAAGGCATAAAAAAGGTGCTGGGGGATTTTTCTGTAACTTGGCATTTATCATATGCTGAGATTTTGACAAGAGTTCTCTTATCTGATTTTGAGGGCAAAAATATGTCAAAAAAGTGGTAAACTGTGATGCACTATAATGGGTCAGGGAAATATAGGTTCAAACCTCTTCCTGTCATGCATTTGAATCAGTTCTTAATATCTAGTAGCCTTGAGATTTCACATAACTACTTTTTTAAAATAATTGAAAACAGAATATAAGTTATTGCGTTATTCCTGTCCTGACAATAGAAATCAAACATAATGAAAGTACATCCAGTGAATAACTTACTGTATGATTGCCATTCCTTTTAACTAATTGTGAGATTAATAAGCTAATTGCTAAACTATTTTTTTAAATTAAGAATAAAAGAAACAAAACTGTAACACCTTACATTATCTCAAAAACATCACTTAATCAGTATAAAAACGTATGAGACATAGTAAAATCAGGAACAGAAGCTTCATTCAACTGATTCCAGGAAACAGCTACAATTAATAGTTGTGTCCCACAAACCAAAAGATGCTATAAATTCTTGAAGCTCAAGATTGCAAATAGCTCACCGAAGCACAAGTACTTTACAGATCTTAATGTAGCCTAGTCTGTAAAACATCCTTGGAGGGACTCCATTCCCTCCCATGGTTACTTGTTCTGCTATTAACTTATCATGAGAATAGTCAGGCTGTAGAACAAATTACAAAAGGAAACTCATCAATCAGAGGTAGCTTTGATTAAAATCTTGCCTATAGTATCCACTATTTCAATGGTGTGCCATAATTCCCTTATTTATAGCTCAATAGAACCTAACACTGAGTAACTATAAACATGCATAAGGATAAATTAGAAAGCAATTAAAAGTTAGTACTGGAATTCAAGCACTTATTTTATATATAATAAACAGTCAGCAAATTGTCAAAAAAGTTATATGAAAGCCTATGGATATTAATATTATCCATCCTAATGACCCAAGTTGGTACATTTCTTATTAGCAGCTTATTATTCTGTGCAATGCAAGTTCCAATAGAAGAAGAGCTGAAAATTCTATTCCAGATGGTCATTTCTACTTCAGTTCACTATCCAAACTTAACTTCTTCTCTTACAATAAAATGTTATCTATAATGGCATATGGGGAAAGAGGAAGCTTCAGTGACAGACTTCCATTTTTCTCAACCTACTATTGAATTTAATAACTGATGGTTGAATGAGATGCATTCAGCTCATTAAAAAGATAATGTTAGGGAAACATTCTTCTACCTGGAAATCATGCATAACCTATAGTTAAAACTGAATGAATGTCATAATATATGTAGTGGCCTGCCCATTGTTTAACCTCTCATAAGCTTTTGCGTTTGTTTATATTTTCTCCTACAGTTTCGGAAAGTCCTGGTAGATTCCTAGATGTGATATTATGAACTGCATTTGGCTGGTGAGTTTCAGTAAGTTCAATATATCAACTGAAAAGAAAACATTATTTAAGAAGGTTACACTTGAAAAAACAGAGCCATAAATCTGGAAGACAACAATATGAATATAACTTTTTAAATAAGTTTGATGCATTGTTTTGTTCAAGCTTCACTGAAATATCTAGACTGTTATCTAAATATTTCCTTCATACTGGTAACTGTAAGCAGACATATATCAATATTAACTGGTATTTGCAGCAATATATTCTAGGTATTGCTTGTTATTTTGACTGAGCCATGTCAATAAAAACTGATACTAAACTTAAACCATACATGGTATATGAATCAAATACCATATATGTGACAAAAATATATAACAGTACTGAGACTTTTCTAGAACACAAGAGGAAACAAACTGATACTGAAAAATAGTCTAGAAAAAAAAATTAATTTTATATATCTACCCCACACTAGCATCACAGCTTAATATTTCTTCAACAATATCCGCTGAAAGTGACATTATTAAAATAATTTGTACTCTAAATATGATATGAATGTTCTTTCTTGGTTTCACATTTTTATTAGTTTATCAAAATATAAAACACAAAGAGAAATTCAAAAAAGTAATAGAAAACTAGGAGGAGGAGAAGGGTAAATGAAAATGTTCTTTCTTAAAACATATTTATTTATTATTTTATCACCAAAGATAAAATACAAAAAAGAAAAGAAAAGAAAACAGACTAACAAACATCCAACACTAACAACAAAAAGGGGAAAAAAACATGTGTTCAAAAATGGGGGAAAAAAACCAACCCAAGTATCAAATACACCTAAAATTAAATATAAGAAAAAAAATCCACCCTGGCTGAATGCTAAAAGATAAATAAAAAATGGGTCTACAAATAATTATAAACTTTCCCATCTGTATTTAACAAAAATGCTATATTAGATAAACAAATATCCCTGATGTTGAAATTTATTTATCTAATAATAAATAACCCAAGTGGTTATTTGGGTTAATCAAATCAACCCAAGTGGTTAGAGTGCAGCACTGCAGGCTACTTCAGCTGACTGCTAGCTGCAGTTCGGCGGTTCAAATCTCACCGGCTCAAGGTTGACTCAGCCTTCCATCCTTCTGAGGTGGGTAAAATGAGGACCCAGATTGTTGGGGGCAATATGCTAACTCTGTAAACTGCTTAGAGAGGGCTGTAAAGCACTATGAAGCGGTATATAAGTCTAAGTGCTATTGCTATTGCTATGTATGCATGTATGTATGTGTGTATTTACTTTGCTATGAATTATCAAGTACATATGTGACAGCCAGTTTGGTGCAATGGTTAAGACATAAGACCAGAAACCAGGAGCCTCTGAGCTCTAGTCCAGTCTTGTGCATGAAGCCAGTTGCAAGACCTTGGTCCAGTCATTTTCTCTCAGGTGGGGGAGGGAGGCCACGGCATAAAGATTAGGAGCAGCCTTCGCCTCTACTGGTAGTGGCAGTGCAGAGCCCGTCGCCAGGGTAACAAGCAGCTACCGGGGCCATGGCAGGGCAAAAAGGACTCTCCGAATGTGAACGCCTTTAGGCGAGGACGAGCGCTGCTGCAGCCGCTGTCCAGGGTCGCCACCCCCCGCTTAGTCCAACCCTGGGGTCATTTTTGCCAGCCCACGTATTAACTCTACCCATGAGTCAAAAGTTTTTTAAAATGTCATTTTTTCCCCTGTGGTTTTGACTGCTGGCAAAATCTACTTTGAATATTTGGTACCGTTCTAATGAGTCCTAATTTGGGGGGGGGGAATGGCCCAGGCCCCATTCAATCGCGCCAGCAAAGAAGCACAGAAGTTCCAGCCAGGGGTGAAATGCTCCCGTTTCGCTCATGCCTGTAGGTCGCCGTAGAGCCAGTCACCAAGTTAGCGTGAGGCTCCGCCCACCCGCCCGGACGCCGCCATTTGGGGTTTTTTACCCTCTGCGCATGCGCAGAATGCTTTGTGCATGCGCAGAGGGTAAAAAACCCAAATGGCGGCATCCGGGCATGTGGGCAAAGCCTCACGCTGCTGTCGCTACTGGCTCTCCAACCACCAGCAGGCACGCCCGAACCGGGAGCATTTCACCCCTGATATAGCCACACACACACAGTCAACAGGTTATCCCAAAGTTAAAACTAATCTTCAAATCCCTCTTTTAATCTTCTGTCATCATATCTAACATGTAGAAAATCAACAAAAGGCTCCCAGTCTCTTATAAACTTGTCTAATCCATTGTCTCTTATCAGAGCAGTTAATTTTGCCATCGCTGCTAATTCAATCAATTTTAAAATCCACTGTTCAACAGTCAGTGTCCCTTTTCCTTCCAATGCTTAGCATATACAATCATCATGTAAAGAAATAATGTCTTAAACTGTTCTTCAACTGGTTTCTCCATAGTATCTAGAAGAAAAACTTCAGATTTCATTAAATTTGTATTTTAAATATTTCCTGCATTGTCAATATTATATTTATCCAATGTGATATAGCATACTTTCAAACCACTACATATCATAGAATGTACCTGGAATTTGGTTGCATTTCCAACATTTGTTGGAAATCCCTCTATACATTTTCATCAGTCTATCTGGAGTCAAATACCAATGGTACATCATCTTATAATTTTTTTTTTCAAACTGTAGTTCAAAGTGAATTTTATACCATTGGTCCATACATTCTCCCATTGCTGTGTTCTGAATTAAGGTAGATGGGATCTGAATGTTCTGAATTAAGGTAGATGGGATCAAACAATAAACTTGTTTCTTTGATTTATTCAAAGGTTGACATTTATTTTCATGACTTCATGCATTTTCAATAAAAAGCTTACCTGTTTATTTACTAAGACCAAGTTACAAAAATTTAAAATTTACAATACAAAAACTAATTGCACAGCAAAATATAAAGCTGCTGGTGCAGTTTAATTATTCTGAAATTCTTAAAGACAAATCCATCAAGGTATGCTTCAGTGTTAGCCTCATTCTTCACTGCTATAAATTCCTCCATGGTAATTCCTAAAAACCTAGTCTCCCAATATATAAGAAAGGAGACAGATGAGATCCCACAAGTATCAAATTCTATAATTCTATAAATATATGCATGCTACTTATACCACATTTAAAGTGTTCATGTTATATAACTACTAATAAGTACTAATTATAATTCTATGTTCAATTTCTCTGCCCTGTATTACTGGAGGTTTTCTGAGAACATTATAGTGCCAGAAGAGGAAGGTTTTAGGGATGGACATTTAACAATAAATCATTGCCTAATATTATATAATTTGACAGAAAATATGTTGTAAACTTCCAGACAGTTTTTCCTGCCTCTAATGACTTAGAGCTTTTGACTCTATTCCTAAGAAGAAAAAAATGGAGGAACCTAGCTAACTACTGATTGATCATCTCCTGCTTAATTTGATTATTCAGCTACACTGTAATATCATTACACAGGATAAAGGCACTAATTTGGAATATCTAATGGAGCCTATCCCCACTCATAAAGCGGTTAAGCAAGGATGTATACCAGCCCACCTATTGTTTAACCATTACATTAACAATATTGTTGTAGTTTTTGCCACGTCCGACCTTCATCCTCTATCCCTCTCTAATCCAATTCCAATTGTCTTATATGCAGTTGATGTAGCTATTCTTTTAGTTTCAAAAACTGGGTTATGTAGAGGTTTCAAAGAGCTTTGAAGGCACAGTGCTAGAAAATGCTGTGAAATAAAGTACCAAAAAAATCAAGTTTTGTTTTCTTCCAGAGGATGTCCTGATAATCCATCAAACTAGACAGCTAATAACAGACCCATTGAGCAGGTAAAATCATTTGCATATCTAGCTATTCACTTTCAATCTTCTACATGCTGGGGTCATCAAAGAAGAAAGCTCAGAAAGTACCTCTAGCAATCAACAAATTTGCTAGTTGGCAGAGAAACAACTTTGTCCCTGAAGAAATTAAATTATTCAGAGTCAAAGTTCTTGGCATGTTGCTGTATGAATCTCAAAGGTGTATTTATAAAGACTTCTCAAACCTTGAACAAATACAGTAAAAGGCTTAAATCAAAGACTATTCATATTTTAATGAATATGGCACATGCTGTTCTCAATAGTACAGGGATAAATAGCTGTTCGAGCATATTAACTTTCAGATCCTTCAGAGTTGAGATGTTTTCTTTCAATTTTCCTAATTTTCTTTAAATATTCATATTTTGTAAGAAAATAGTAACAAGACAGTGAGAATAATCTAGCTAATAGGTAAAAATAAGTGCTATTGATTTTAACAGATTGAACTGTACATTTAAATTGCTGTCATCAAAATCAAGAACATGTGAAAAGATGTATTTTTGACTATTTCATGACAAATACGGCAACCTGTATGAGATCCTTTTTGTATCATCACTGGGCAATTCCATAGAGTCAACTCATTAATTAATATTGTATGACCAAAATGGCTGAAAATAGGTGTGATGCCATGGTATCCCATTAATGTGGTGTGATACAAAATTGTTTAATTTTTACTAGGTAGATATCTGTACTATGGAGAAAAACACAGGATACAATAGCACCCATTATTCCATAGTTCTTGAATTATATTCTTCTCAATGCTTCACTTATAAGTAGATTGTTATCTGGGTGGGATAATTAATGGCTGTTAGTTCAGAGAAGCAGATCTCTGAAACTTGCTCTGATTTAACACTTAGCATACCTATTAGAAAATGTTGATACACCAAATGCTTACATTATGGGTATAAAATGAAGAGGGTTTTTTCTTCCTTTATATATAATACTTGAGTATTTTTTAAAGTTAATAAAATATCAAAACTAGAAAAAGTGTTTTCCCCTTTAGGATTAAAAATTGAAATAATATAGAGGATGCTCTTAATATAAATTATGATAAAGATTAATGTTAACAGACTTAACAGAAGCATATATTATTCCCCACAGCAAAGAGAAGCAGAGATGATGAAATTGATTCTTTTATCCAAAGAAGAGAATACATCTAACCTTGTTTCTATTCTGAAATTGCGTCCGGATTTTGTGCTTGCAATGGGAAAAAAAATGAAACTTTGATTTTGTATTTGTTAATTAGATACGTTTATTGTTATAGAAATAGCTTGTACATACTGTTGTGTAAAAGTAAAAAGTTGCAGTTGTAATGTTGTTATCTTCTATTGTGCTAAAGAGAGTCAGAAGTTAGTGCCTTTTTTTTCTCCATTTCCCTCTTTACACCATATTTTCTTTTCCTTTCCCCTCTTCCTAGTTTTTCATTACTTTTTTAAAAAATTCTATTTGTATTTTATATTTTGATAAACCAATAAATATAATAACCAAATGCTTACATTACTGGATTCAATGTTTGTGGAGATTTTCAGTCATTAAGGTCATAGTTATTTCAAAGGTGCTTTTTCAAAAGGCAACTGGACTGTTTTGTCATTGAGTCAAAGTCTGTTTAGATCATTTATAACCTTCTCTTTCTCTTTGAAAATCAAACCATTAGGCCTTCACTTCCCTTGTAAGAAATACAGATACAGGTAATCCTCATTTTGTGACTGCATTCACAAAGTCATCAAGTGAAACAGTGAGCAAGCTAGGTAAAAGAGCAAAATCTTATAGCCCTTTTTCCTCACTCTTCTATTTAGAATGCTGGGATAATTAGCAAGAAGAGAATTAATTACATTCATTGGTGAGGAAGAGATTACAACAGAGGAAGCCAACGTACAATGTGAATACACACCAAAAGTAATGCGCTGGCACTGCTTGGGGTAGTCACACCTGTGAACAACATGCCATTTAAGGAGGCAAACAAAAACCTTTGGTGTGAAACTGGTTAGCGTCTTGTCAGTGTCAGGCAGTAGCAGGAGCCAGCCGGATGATACTAATCAACTAATTAAAGTCACAGTGCTGAGCTTCTTAACTTACAGTTAGAATTTTTTATGCTATGCTATAGAGAAAAGCAACTCAGAAAGAACTTATTTAGGCTATCTGCACTGTAGGAAGGAGGAGAAAAAATGGGCCAGGCACTAACAGTGATGGTGAACACATGACTGAAATATACTTATAGATTTAAATATTTAAGAGCTGTGGTGGCACAGTAGTTAGAATGCAGTAATTGCAGGCTTATTCTGCCAACTGCCAGCAGTTCGATTCTCACAGGCTCACAGTTGACTCAACCTTCCATCTTTCCATGGTCAGTAAAATAAGGACCCAGATTGTTGGGGGCAATGCTGACTCAGTATACTGCCTTAGAGAGGGCTATAAAGCACTATGAAGTGATAAGTCTATAAGTCTAAGTGCTATTGCTATTGCTAAATGTGAGCATTGGTTGCAAAGTTAGTTCTTTATAAGTGTTGCAACTGCAAACAATCACTGCCTGAGGCAGAGGCTAAATGAAGACTATATGTGTATAACTTGGCATTCTGTCTACTCATTATTATCCATTACCAAATCACTAAATTTTCCTCTTAGTAGACTTACAGGCTTTTCCTTTTCTTTCCGATGTAGTCCAAAACTCTGACATTGCTGTTTTGGAGATGTCTTTCAAGCTTCATCTTTATCTGCTTTTTAGGTTTATCGGGCACAATCTCTATTGTTTGAGGTTCTACTGCCAATACCCTTCTTTGGTATCCACAGGTACTACCTTTATCAATATATTTCGTAATTGCCTTTAACCTTTTAGAATCCCTTCTTGTATTTCCTATATATGTCACTTGTTCTTCTTCCCAGCATTCTAGAAATCTTTCTGTATATCGATAGAAGAGAATTTTGGAAGCTCAGGATTGAACTGTGGGGTCCTGTGGGGTTCAGTGCCCTGATGATATTACCTAGTTTGGTAATGAAATGACTGCAAAAAAATAACTAAGCCCAAAGAGCACCAAACACCTCACTTTGTTTGTATCCATACTGGTTTCTCTAAATATCTCCTATTATTTTTTCCAATAGGAATTGTTTGTGATTGGGCATTCCCTATCTTATTTTCTGGATTTCTCAACTTTTGTAGATGCTTTTCCTTCATAATCTCAAACTATTGGACATGACCAACTTTCTGTTTGAATTCTCAAAATCAACTCTTTTGAAATACAGTATGCATACCCCACTCTTCTCTATTTCTTTCCTTTATATCAGGCTCATCAAACTGGTGGCCTGCAGGCCGGATACATCACACGCAGGCCATGCCCACCCTGGCTTCACAAAGGCAAAAAATGTCATGATACATCACGATCTGGCTCGTGACGCGATCGAGTTTGACATCCGTGCTTTGTATCATGAACTCAAAGATAACATGATCACTTTCTCCCAAGGTTTTAATCACCTGCACTTCTTTCATCATTTCTTTGGTGAAATATTAGGTCCAAGGTAGTACACTCCTTTGTTCCTTTTTCCATCTTCTGAAAAATAAAGTTCAACTAGGATAGAACAACTCCATAGTTTTCCTTCATAGTGTTCCTTTCTGCATAAGATCCCGATTTGTGTCCTAAAATACAACATGTATTCCAAACAGATTTATACAGTCTCAGAGATTTAAGTAGAAGGCAAGATGGACAAACAAGCAAATCTTCACTGAATAATCATTTTTGGTTATGTGGGTTTATCGCTTTCCTTTCCATATGAGAATTGGGGCTTGGAAAAAAATATCAGCTAATAAAAGGCATCAGTATCAAGTTATGCTCGCATGAAATGGCCCAAGCTGTTGCAGTCCCGAACTACCAGTATCTGAAATATATCTTGCCCAAAGCAACACAACCTAATGTTGTTTTTTAAACTGCAAATGTTTCTCTGTACTGACACAGTCAATTTCCTTTTATACAATTGGTTTTATTATACCCTTTAGTCAAGCACCTTCAGTGAATGTAAAGATTCTCAACAATATATGTTTTGGGACAAAAAAGCTCCCTGTAACTGCAATTCAGAATTTAATGTCCCTAGTTTTTCTTATTAAAAGAAAAAAAGCTTCTCTATGCTTTTCAAAATACTGAGCAAGCAAAATTTTGTAATGGACAAATAAACGATAAGCATTACAATAAAAGGACCAATATGTCTTTCTATTGTGTCCAGATTAATAAAAAAATTCAACTGAATTAATGGATTATCTTCTTATAGGGTTTTCTTTTCTTTCTTTTCTTTCATTTTTTCCCATTTATATTTATGCTATATTTTTCCTCAGCCTCCATTTATTCAGAGAGACTACATTATCAATGTGAATTAGCAGCAAACAACAACAACAACCCCACTTCATTTGACTGTTCCATTTTCCCAAAATTCAAATGGTAAAATTAGTTCTTCGTTGCATTCAAACAACTATTCAAATACATTTTTAGAAAAGCAAAGAATACACTAATACAATGCCAGAAATGCCCCTTTCCCTAGATTTATTTTCATAGTGTGTAGAGTAGATGATGAACTTAATGGGAAATAGAATTTCACCAGCTTTGAGCCAAGATACAAACTCTGAAACAGTGATTTGCAGCCCATCTTTATAATTAGACTCTTCATTTACCAACAACCATCAACAGTTCATCACCAGCAAAGTCATGGATAAACAGTGTTTCTCAACCTTGGCAGCTTCAAGCTGGGTGGATGTCAACTTCCATAATTCCCCAGCTAGCATACTTAACAGCTTAATGTCGCCAAGGTGAAGAAACCCTGATATAGGGGAACTGAGTGGATGATTTCTCCAGATGAATTTTTTTTTTCAAAGGGAGTTCCCTTTAATCGAAATAGTAGTATAGCTATTGATAAAATGCAATATATGGAATTGCCTCTTCTCTTACTATTTAATCAAAACATAGGATGTCATAGATCACAGGAGACATTATTGTAAAATGAAGCACTTTGAAACTAAGTAAGTTACATTAACTTTAAAGACTAAATTCCTTAAAGGAGCCATAAACTTTTAAAAAGACTGAAAAAAGAGGGATCACTTTAATGGATGGCAAATACAGTAAATACTGGTCATAATATAATATCTAAAACACTTCTGAACTATTTTCAGAGAGTTCACACCTTTACCTGGCTCCTTAACATTTAGCTTTCCAAACTATTCTTTCCAGTTTGCATTGCTCTTTATAGAATAGTTTTCAGCCAATAACTACCACCTTGGCTTCTATTACCCCATAACTTCATTATTCTCTCTTCTTTCCCTCTTCTTCCAATTGCTGCCTGCTCTTTAATAGTTATGATTTAGCAATATTCTGAAAATATTATTTTAAAAGACATGAGTTACGCAAATATTTCATAACTTCAAGGGGATTCCTCGATCATTTTTTTTTTTGTAATTTACTAAATGAATTAAGCATCTGCATTCTTATTTAATCCATAAAACACTGCAACTTTCCCAGTAATAGCAATTAGAAAACTTAAGGCAAAACTAATTAGGTAAACAACTTCTAAAAACAAAGAAAAAAGTGAGGAACTATGAATTAAATTCTCATTTTACTGTATAGTAGCAAATTCCGTTAAAGTACTATATTTCTTTATCATTTGTCACTGGACACGCTGTAATTAAAATTAATGATGTGTAACCAACCACAAGATTTGGTTTGGACTATGACTAGCAAATGGGAAAACAACTTTATTTAACTTGGAGTGATTTAGACACTGCCCCATCTGATTCAGGGCCAAATCCAAAGTGACTTTCAAGAACTCCAGGCTCCAAATCTTCTACTGACTATCATGGGGAAAACTACAAATGGCTGCAGATTTTTATCTTTTTTAACAGAACTGGATGAAACTTACAAACCAAATTTATGAGCAACAAGGAAAGAGACTGGTCTTTCAAAGGGTCCTTCCTTCCATCCTCCCTCCCACAGTTTTCTTAGCAAGGTTTCAGAAGTCATTTGCCATAGCCTGCTTCCTAGGACTGAGAGTGAGTGACTGGTCCAAGGTCAACCATGGGACTTTGTACCTAAAGAATTCATAGTTTCCAAGTTTCTAATCTAACCACTGCACCAAACTGATTCTCTCTCTATATATATAGATAATAATTATTCAAATTCAGCATACAGGTGAGATACTCGATTCACATGATCTATAGAAATAATTTTTAAATGGAAGAGGAAAAAGATCACATTGTGTCTAGATATAAATGTGTGCCCTATCCTTGCCCATCTATAAACTGCAATCCTCATTCTCATTTTTGCAACTATTTAATTTCTTCTGGGTTGGACTTTCTCCCATCTGACTCATCAGATTCTGGTTTTCTTCTCATCCTCTAGTCCTTTCAAGATTCAATCCTTCCTTACTTGATCCTATAAGCCAGGGGTGTCAAACTCACGTCATCACATGATGTATTGCGACTTTTCTCCCCTTTGCTAAACCGGGTGTGGGTGTGACCAGTGCATGATGCATCTGGCCCAGGGGCCATGAGTTTGACAGCCCTGCTATAAGCAATTTCTTCATGAAGAAACTGTCAGCTTCTACTTTTGTAAAATGACTAAGAGGAAGGAGGGAGGGAGGGAGGGAGGGAGGGAGGGAAGGAAGGAAGGAAGGAAGGAAGGAAGGAAGGAAGGAAGGAAGGAAGGAAGGAAGGAAGGAAGGAAGGAAGGACGTCCCCCTGCCATATTGCCACAAGAAAATTAATGGAGAAGATGGCAGGAAGTTGGAAATTTCTTCTGCTCCCATTGCTTTTTTGCCCACCTGTGATGATTCTCTTTCTCTGTTTAATTAAAGAAATATCTCTGAAAAAATGACCCAACAGGGCACAGGTTGTTTAGTTATACAACACAGAGACAATCTTTCTATATTATTAAGAATATATTTGAACTTGGCTTTCATTTCAATAATCACTGTTTACCCTTATGGTTTAGTTTCATTGAACACTCTTCTCAATTCTGCACTCCTTTTCTAGTCTTTCTCTTTTCCTTAATTCTTATTCTAATGCAGTGACTATTGTATTGTGATATCTTTTCTAAATGCCAATTTGCCAAAGCAATACAGGAAATTATGTCATTTTTTCTCCTGTATAGGAAACAGAATCCAAAAGCTCTTAATATTTCTTAAAATTAATATATAATGCTTCATTCTGTTAAGATTACAATACAAAAATTAAAGAGAATATTCTTTCAAGCAAGAAAGTATATATGCAAACTAAGATGCTAGACTTCATACCATTTTGGTGCTGGGAAGAGGTGGCCTACCTATTTTGTAAAGACAGAGGACCTTGTGTCTGTATATATTGATAACTGCTACATCCTTTATCATTACAGCTCTTAAACTTTATAGTACATGTCTTCCAGCTCTCAAACAACTTTTTCATCTTGCCCTTCTTTATAGCAAGAACTACCAATCATTAAGAATCCATTGCAGGTAGTCCTCAATTTATTACCTTAATTCAGCCCAGAATGATGGTTGTAGCTAGGTGGGTCATCATATTTCATGACCTTTTTTATAGCAGTTATTAAGTGAACACCACAGTTGATAATGGAATGTCATGGTCATTAAACAAACACTCATACCTAATGAGATATTTTTTTTCCAGAAGCCAGAATAAACATGAAAACTGGGAAGAAAAAAATCCACCGAAAATCATGTTCACATAACTGTGGGACATTGCAAATGGCCATAAATCAGAACCAGTTGCCAAGCCCCCAAAATATGATCACATGACTGTATGTGTGGACATAGGAACTTTAAAAACAGGTCATAAGTAGCTCTGGAAAGGTTCATCATAACTTTGAATGAACACTAAGTTGACTGGTCATTAAGCAAGGACTACCTGTAGTAATCAATCATATGATTGACCAAAACAAAAATATTTGCTAGATGTCTTTTGGCAAAGATGATTCTCAGCTGGAGCCTACTTCCAAACTCCATTGAAGTAATTAAAGGGATTACAGGAAGAAATACTGTAAAACAGCTAGCACCAGTCCTACAGAAAGTATTGCAAATGCCTATAATGAAAAATGTAATTGCCAGGAAGCTCAGATATACCGTATTTTTTGGATTATAAGATGCACTTCCCCCCCCCCAAAGTGAGTGGAAATGTCTGTGCGTCTTATAGAGCGAATGTTGCCGAAGCCCCGCCCACCTGCCGTCCCCGACCCTTCGGCCTTTGCCTCCCAGCAATTTGTCTTCTTGCAGCAAACAGCCTGGTCAGCTTCAGCACAGCCTGATTTAGCACGAGCAGCTGATTGGAGGTTGGATCAGCCTCCCAGAATACTGATGATCAGCTGTTCCAGGCTGCAGAGATCATCGTCGTCTCGGCCTATCGCCGCCTCCACACGCCCCATTTTCGGCTTCCGTGTGTCCTGTTTTCGGCCCATTCCAGGCAGCAGGGATCGCTGCTGCCGCCGCTAATCACTACCAATTGCTGCCGCCATTCAGTGGCAATAGGCAGCAGCGGCAATCCCCACCACCTGGAACAGGCTGAAAACGGGATGCGTGAAGGCCAAAAATGGGGTGCACGGAGGTCGAAATGGGGCATGTGGAGGCGGTGATAGGTGGCTGCGATGGGTGGCAACAGCGGCGATGGGCGACGGCGATCCCCACAGCCTGGAACAGCTGATCATCAGTATTCCAGGAGGCCGATCCAACCACAAATCATCTGCTCGTGCTAAATCAGGCTGTGCTGAAGTTGACCAGGCTGTTTGCTGTTTGCTGCAAGGAAGCAAATTGCTGGGAGGCAAAGGCAGATTTTTTTTTCTTGTTTTCTTCCCCAAAAGCTAGGTAGCATCTTATTGTCCGAAAAATATGGTAATTTGGTAAAGACTGCCTGCAGCTATAAGGAAAGACTCTATTTCAGTGTGACAAAGGCCCAAGATCAAAGACAAAGGCTCAATCTTGCAAGATTGAGATTCATCCAATAGATGTCCTAAGCATCATTTTGAGCTCTTGCAAGCAAAGCTGATAAATGTCATTCATGCTTCCACTCCTCCATTTAACATTTGTAAAATTGCAGACTTTATGTAGGAGTGAAAAGTATTCAGCACTGGCACCCTCCTATTCATGTCAAAGTGGAGATTATGTATGTCCATAATCTTTCTTCTTTTTCCAATGTGGTATCTAAATGAAATATATTATTCCTGAGTTGGAATAATTTGCAATTCCAGTATTCCAGACTGCTCCCATCCTACTTTTGTTGCCAACTGTAAATATTTTGAAAAGTCCTTTGTTTTGCATAATCATTGACATAGCCCTGTCTTTTCTTCATAATGCTAAAGAATCCCACTAGCCCAAGAAGGTTTTTTTTTCCTTTTTGACAACCTATTAATGACTTCCTCAAAAACTGAGAGGAGGGATTGTTTTCATGTTCTATATTTCTAACAGAAAGTATAAGAGTTTTTCAGAGAAGAAAAGGTTCCTACTCAGTGAAGTAACCTTTCTCCTCTCCCTTATTTTTTTATTTCTTTTTTATTTTATTATCAACAAACCCCCCTTATTTTTACTTTGGTATTAGGCAATCCATCAGTAGAAAAAAAAATGAAGTAAGAAACATTTTCACTAAGTAGACACAAAGTTGTACCATAAACATAGGGCACCATGCATGGACACTAATGACTGTTTTGATATTTAAAATCAAGTAGAAGTATTTGAAAGAGCACTACATAAGCAGTAGGAGCATGCAGATGCTGATGGTATTAAAGAGGCAACTTGAAATGAAATAGATGCCTCGTATGGCTTAGTTCTGTGGATATATCCAATGTAATATGTAATGAACTGTTACTTTAATTTGATGTTTATTAAATGATGTATGGTTAGAAATAAGAAATGGTACATCTTTAAATAAAAATGTAGTAGGAAAATGAAATCTGGGCTTTTTTTTTTTAACATAAAAAAGATAATGTCTGTCAGGCTAGTACTGGCCAATCAATCAGACAACATGGTAGTAGACAAGGACCTGAAGACAGTGATAGTTATAGATGTAGTTGTGCCATCTGATAGCAACATCAGGAAGAAGGAGTATGAGAAGCTGGAATGAAGACCTAAAGGAAGAACTAGAGAAGATATGGAAAGTAAAGTCAAAGTGGTGGTAGGAACATTCAAGGCTATGACTTCTAACCTGGGAGAGTGTGCCAATAGATCCCAGGAGTCACATCTTCTGTCCAGAAGAGTGCAGTGCTAGAAAAGGCTAAGCTACAGGTAGTTCTCGACTTATAACAGTTCGCTTCCTGACCGTTCGAAATTACAATGGCACTGAAAAAGCGACTTATGATCATTTTTCACACTTATGACTGTTGCAGCATCCCCATGATTTACATTTGGATGCTTGACAAGTAACTCATATTTATGATGATTGCAGTATCCTGGGGTCATGTGATCAGCTTTTGCAACCTTCTGACCAGCAAAGTCAATGCAGAAACCAGATTCAACCGTGTTACTAATTTAACAACTGCAGTGATTCACTTGACAAATGTGGCAAGAAAAGTCGTAAAATGTGGCAAAACTCACTTAACAAATTTCTCACTTAGCAACATAAATTTGGGGTTCAATTGTGGTTGTAAGTTGAGAGCTACCTGTGATGTCCAGGAACCACATACTCCCAGGCCTCTGGTAGAAAAGCTGATATTGAGGAAGATATATACTACCCCTATGGTGAGAAGGGGTATACATGCAAACATGCTGTATATTCATACAGAAGCATTCTGAGCAGTTAAGGTGAATAAAATTCTCTAAAAACCACCCATCCATTATGCTCTCTACTTCTAAATGTACTAGTTAAAAGAACATTATTTTCCATTGTGTTGCTGACAAAAGAACCTACATCAAATCATATGAATAGTTTACTAATGGATAATCTATGACACAATCTGGTGAACATGATATTTTAATTCCCCAGAAGGCAAAATTATCCCATAACCCAAATGAATTGATGACATGCATATTTATAAACATGTCTTCTATTTTCATCATTTTTCTTTGAAAGCCTTTATTACTGGATCGCTTGGCTGAGTTGCCAAAGTTCAATTGATATTGTCAAGGTATTTTAATTTACTTTAAAATGGTTTTTCTCTCCACCGCATTTTATGTTACAATGGTCCATTAAATATTCAAAATTGAAATGTTCCCCTATGGATGTTGCCTTTCTTTTGCACTGTTGGGCAATCCAGAAAAATTCATCCTCCTGACTGAAGCTTTTAAAATTATTTTTAAATAAATAAAATAATCATTATTTTACTCTGCCATATCAAAATGTTCTAGGACTATTTAGAGAATTGAAACAATTCCTATCAATCACTTGGGATTAATTATTTTTTACAAAAATATTCACCAGTGCTCATATTACTGAGGAAAGAGTCCAAAACATCCAGCCCATTTCAGCTTAACTCTTGTTCCTTCCTCCACTTGTTCTTATAAAAGGAATAAGTAAAAAAGTAATCTTAAAAGATTAGAAGACAAAGCTTTTTATGACCCATCCATCAGGGGTGGGTTCCACTTACCTTCCCTACCGGTTTGTATCGTGACGGAAGTGCGTGTTTTGCGCACATGCGTGAGCTTTGCTTGTGCACGCGCCTACATCACTTCGCGGAAATGACCCTCTGTGCATGCGCAGAACCCTCTGTGCATGCACAGAGCATTCTTTGCAGGGCCGCAGCCGCCAGAGAACCGGTTTGGGGACGTGGACAGCCAGCCATCGCTGCTGGTTCAGCGAGCGGGTGAAAATTTCCACCACCGGTACTGGAGAACCGGTCCGAACCGGCAGCAACCCACCACTGCCATCCATCCTCATCATCGTTGTCCTCCTCTTCTTCCTCCTCTTCTTTAAATTAGCTTGAGAGGTTAGGTATAGATATGAAAGAGAAAAGGTTTGTGAGAGCAAGAAGAGCAAACGAGGTGACTGAGATTAAATCTAGTCCAATTATCTGGGATGAGGTTTATTCCATTGATCTTGATAAAATGGACAAGGTTCTCTGTCAGCTCAGTCACTTGTGCATTGGACTCATGTTCCTCCTTGTTAGCTAAGGCTTCCAGGAAACTGTATGGTTAGATCCTGGCAATTTATCCTTGAGAGATAGTCTTGCCAATACTTGAAGAGATGGTCATGTATCCCTCCTTAAGAAACCATTTCTGGATCCAAGTTTTAGATAATGTTCATCTGATCTCAATCTTCCCTTCAGGACGTTTGTTGAGAAGATGGTCATACTGCAACTTCAGAGAATCCTATGGAAACAGACTATGTGAACATTTTTCAGTCAGATTTCAGATATAGGCATGAAACTGAAATGGCATTCATCACACTTGTGGATGACCTCTGGCAGGAACAGGATGGGAATGGTGTGTCCATCCTAACTTTCCTTCTTCTCTTGGCATCTTTGATCAATTGTGACATTCTTCTAGACCAGCTTCAGGAATATATTTTTTTGTATAAGTTTTATTTGCAGTTTTTCTTTAACAACCGACATTTTTTTGTGGACAGTGTAATGACATATTTAATTAACATAATTTTCACACAGTGTTCACAGTAATAATACAATTACATATACAAATTTTTTATCTTCCAACTTCTAACCTTAATGTGCTCATTATAATTGTAATATATTCTTTTATATACTTATTAACTCCTAACATTTTGATATTATAGATGTCACTCAGTGTTCCACCACATTTTCAACATCTCAACTTTCTATAAACACCATTAAAACCAATTATCAGTAAGATCTAATCAGTCCCAAGTTTATATCTCTAAGTCCCCTGGATTTATAGTCCTTATAGGCTTTATTTTCCAATATATTTTTCCATCCTTTTAATCATAATAATACTTTTAAATATACCTAGTCCTAGTCTTCCATCTCCTAATCTTAATATATCTGTATTTATAATAAATTCTAAGATATAGATATAGATATAGATATAGATATAGATAT
>QLTV01001684.1:3555547-3565899 GCA_003457575.1 Thermophis baileyi
TGCGCAGAAGCCAAGTTTCCGGCACTGCGCATGTGTCGCCATCTTGTTTTTGGCTTTTTGGGGGGGGATTTTTTTCAGATTTTTCGGCACTGCGCATGCGTGCACGCACGCCCACGAGCCACGGCCACGTGGCGCGGGAGGAAGCGAACCGGCAGCGAGGTAAGTTAGAACCCACCCCTGGTCACATCCTTGTGTCATTGTCTCATTCCTCAGTGGCAGCTGAGGTAACTTAAAGTCATCTTTAAGACACAGTTTTTACCATCAATATGATACCTCACTGACAATGTGCTTGGTAATGTGATTGGGGTGGGATTTCCCAATTCCTATTGGCCACATCAGCACATCCCTTCCTCCTATTTACTGGGAATTGCCCTTCTTGGCCAGTTTTTGCTTGAAGTATACAGTATAGGAAAGAACATCTGGTTCTTGAATTTGCACTATTTAGTTTTCAAACATGTGTTTAGCACCATTTTGAAAGAGAGTAGACTTGTATTTAAAATACAGGATCTACACTTTTTTAGGAAAGCATTAGTGTTGTGCTGCCAGAAGAGCCAGGAATTTCATATCCTAGTATTTCCGTTATTATTTCTTGGGATGGGGAAGTGTGTCCATTTTTTCCTATATCATTCCACTTCCGTAGCCATCCAGTCAGCTTCCTCTAGGTGTTGCCAACCATTTGAATAGCATTGAGAATATTGCCAGCACTGCAATATCTTATTACACTACTTAAGAATAGACATCACATCTGTTCAATTGTTGCTTCCCACTTCACCTCATGTACCTATTCCATGTCTTCAGCTTATTTGACAGACTATGTTGGGATTCCGGTTAAGTGATCTTTCAAGCAAGGGCTAGTCCCATGGTCAAAAATATCCCCAACAATCAGCAACAAATTTGAATCACTGCCACACTTGTGACTTGTTAGTCAACTTCATAAATGGTGAAAACCACCCTATTCTTCACCAACCCACGTTAAAGAGAATGAATGTTGTTTTTTTTCCACTGGCAGAAAATTCTTGGTGGAAAAAGAATTGAAGCCAGATAAATATACTAATCACCTCCCTTAACTTGCCTTCATTAAAATGTCAAGGATAGCCCATCGTCACTGGTCTCATTATTATGAAAGAATAAACAATTAGGACAGCATTTTCTTTTACATATTTTCTGCCAGCTGAAAATAGACAGCTTTTTAACATGGCCATTTGGTTGTGCCCAAAGTCATATAGCTTCTTTTATTTATATCTAAGAGAAGGTAAAATAGCAGATTCAGTAATTAGGAAAAGCATTCACAGAACAAAATAAATGATAGATTTTATTAAAGGGAAATATTAGAGACAGATAAAATTGTGAAATAGGCTGGGCAAGTCCTTTGAGAGAAATACCTTGGAACACATGGAAACACCTGCCCTTTAATTGTTAAAGCAGTCATATCCTTTTCCATGCTCAAACACCTGTTCCTGGCATCTGCCTTCACTGTTGTTTTACTTTATTTCTCTTACACACACACACACACACACACACACACACACACACACACACACACACACACACACACACACACCAAAAGGCCTGGCTGTAATGCATTTGGAGACAGCTACAAGCAACTTCTGAAGCAATCATTCAAGCCTCAATATGAAAACAGACATTGTGGCTTTAACTGTTAAAAATGTTGCTTCATACACAGTCCTAAAGCATTCTATTGGAGATTTGCACAACCTATTCTGGAATGAAAAATATTCCATATTTTCACTCTTCTTAGCTTCCTTCAACAGTGTAATGCAACCTGCACCTTAGATTCTGTTCTCTAATCATCACTTAAGACATGTGTATATTCACAATGGAGTCCTTTGCTCAATATATAAAAAGACACTATTTTGAATAACTGTGGGCAAACTGCTCAGTGTGGACATGTTCTAGAAAGAAAAGAGAAGCCTCATTCAGGAAATAAGAAGAAGGAAAACCTGCCACCTTTGTTTGTCATTACACATGCATACACCCAAAAATTCTGGTCCTTAATAAACTGCCATTTTATGCAATATCAGATTTGTTCTCATCCTACATTTCCCTAAAAATGACTCCCAACTCATTAGAAGGCTGGATAAGAATGCTGGATTACTCAGTAGGGTTCTTATGCACTATACACTTTTCCCGGGGACATAACAATACAGAGAATATTATAGAGCTAGGATATTTCACAGCCCCTCAGCCACCATTCTACTTTTCAGAGCACTCAGCACATATACACTAGTAACTACCTTTTGCTGCATGCATTAGCAGGAAAACTTTTTCAAAAGTTAAACAAAAATAAATGGATAAAATAATATAATCTCTCTCTCTCTCTCTCTCTCTCTCTCTCTCTCTCTCTCTCTCTCTCTCTCTCTCTCTCTCTCTCTCTCTCTCTCTCTCTCTCTCTCTCTCTCTCTCTCTCTCTCTCTCTCTCTCTCTCTCTCCTTCCTGTCTGTGTGTCTGTGTGTGTGTGTGCATTCAAGTCAGTGTTAACTCCTGGAGATTTGGAGATTGCCTGGATAGGTTCCTGACTTTTTCTTGGCAAGATTTTGGAATTGGTTCGCCATTACCAGTTTCTTAGGGTGGCAAGATTATCCAGCTGCCTTCATGCCTAAAGTGAGACTAGAACTCACACTCTCTTGGTTTCTGCCTTACATTTTACCAGGTTAAGTTTGTTTGCTATCTATAACAAAATAGGATTATCTTAGCTTCGAGGATTCCTGCTTGGGTAATCTTCTGTTTGCGTTGCACCCAATACAAAGAATGTTAGAATGTTAAGTGGAACTGAGGAAAGTAATTATATTATTTCAATGCTTTTATCTTCCCTAGTTGACTCTGAGGCAATTTATGGACCCAGTTTGAAGGGTTGGTTTTGACCTTTCACTTTCTATAGCTTTGAACCACAGTACCTGAAGGATACTTTCTGTATTAAGAAATATCTTCCATTTCACCAGGAAAAAAAATTGAACAAAGATGTCCAATAATGATTGTATTACTAAAGAATTTTGTAGCACCCTAAAAGACTTATAGTGCACAATTGCATCTATTGTGCATCTGTTAATTTTTAATATTTTAAAAACTGTTAGCCTTACTATGCCAATTGACTATGGCATGGTAAGACCAACATGAAGAAAAATAAAGACTTTATATGATCTTTTATACCATTACCGAATGATAGGCTGAATTATCTTTCTTGGGAAGAGAAATCTTTCAGAAATATGGCTGTCAAATGTGGTGACCAGCACTATTAGAAGATGCACTGTCAAATGTGTAAATGAGATATCTCTCATTTCTATGGTAATCGCTATGTGTGAATAGAATACATAGATTCCAAGAGGCTTGGCTCCTCTTTTGTAAGCTGATCCACCTACAAAAAATGTGTGGAAACAATAAAGCAAGATGTGCAAAATGTAGCAAACTGAATATGTCAGTCAGAAGTAGCTGATCATCCAAAATGTGCAACTATTTTTATCACCCAAACCAAAGAAGAATGCATAACAGTTCCTAATTCTCACTGAATTTGTTTAAGACTGGAAAGAAAAATATATTGAGAGATGTCTGCAGAAAGGCCATTTGGAGACAGGTCACACAGCCAGAGGTGGGTTCCTCCCGGTTCGGACCGGTTCTATAGAACCAGTAGTAACTTGGCGGCCTGGATTGCTAGAACCGGCAGCGACCCAGGCCTGCTACGCCCCCGAACCAGTTCTTTTGGCAGCGCCATAGGTGCCGCCATCTTGTTTTTTGCTTCTGTGCATGTGAAGAAGCTTTTTTTAAGCACTGCGCGTGCGTGAAGTGCACTGTTCATGTGTGAAGCACACTGCACATGCGCAAAGTGCACAAAGCGTGCATGAAGCACGCACGAAGGACACTGAGCGAACCGGCAGCGAAGAAAACCAGAACCCACCCCTGCACACAGCCATTCATTATGTCTAGCCAGCTCACACATACACACACTGAATTGTTGCCGAGATAAATTACATGGTTTTGTATGCCAGTGACACATGTTCTTTTGGTTAAAAGAAGAAGGAAAAAATGGAAAATGAAGAAGGAGCTTCCTCTTTGTCCTGTTCTGATTACATTAATCAATTCAATTCAGACAGAGTAGAGCTGGAAGAGACCTTGGAGGTCTTCTAGTCCAACCCCCTGTTCAAGCAGGAGACCCTGTACTATTTCAGAGAAGTGACTGTCCAATCTCTTCTTAAAAGCATCCAGTGACTAAACAACCACAACTTCTGAAGGCAAGCTGTTCCACTGGTTAATTGTTCTCACTGTTAGGAAGTTTCTCCTTAATTCCAGGTTGCTTCTCTCCTTGATTAGTTTCCAACCATTGTTTCTTGTCCTGCCCTCTGGTGCTTTGGAAAACAAGTTGATCCCCTCTTCTTTGTATCAGCCCCTCAAATACTAGAATACTGCTATCATGTCACTCCTAGTCCTTCTTTTTTCTAGACTAGCCATACCCAATTTCTGCAACCGTTCTTCATGTTTTAATGATTATATTAATGTAATCATTGTAAAATAGATAACACAAATCTACTTAAAAAGTAGTGAGTTTTCTTTCTCTATATTGATTTGAAGCCTTTGTATATGAAGATGGTTCATTCAAGCAGAAGTTGAAACTCAAACTGCTGAAATAGTGTGTCCTTTTTAACCAAATTAAAAAGTAACAGAGCCTGTGTTGCAGTGATTAAATCAGACAGTATCCTTTTCATAAACACAGGCTGCTGGTTCATGCTGCATTACCACTGGCATACTATGTCACTCCCTTTCAGCATCATGCCACAAGCTCTGCCCTCTATGTATGTGTGTGAATTGTCATGACATACATACAAAAGGGTCAAACCTGCGTCGTGACAAATATGACCCAGCTTTCATTATTTGCTTCCCCTCCATCCATTTGCCTCCTGATGCCTCTGGCTGCATCCTAGTTCTTGGTTTAGAAATGAGGCTGTTGACCCAGAAATAGGTGTTAGTAACAAAATCAAACACTGAAGGGAATAGCCAAGAGTGGAAGAGAGTCCAGAGATCATTGGCAGAGTTTTGCTTCTGTCAAGCCAGGTCCAGCTGGGGCATGAATGTTACAGCAATAGAAATCCTGGCTAATGCCACACACTCAGAGACTGACAGAAATCTGACACATGAAGTGTATGCCTTTAGCATACTGAAAATATGTTTTGTAGCTTCCCCCCCTTCCTTCCTTCCTTCCTTCCTTCCTTCCTTCCTTCCTTCCTTCCTTCCTTCCTTCTTTCCTCCCTCCCTCCCTCCCTCCCTCCTTCCCTCCAAGTTTCATGCCTCAGTCCACTTTCCCCATTTCCCCATTCAGTCCACTAAGTCATGCCACTCCATCCTATCAACATATTGGTAGATTTATCTAAATAAGCCTCCATGGTTAAGTTGATATTTTTCTAATAGTCAAGAGAATATATGCTAAGAAAATGCAATCTCTCTCTGTGTTTGCATCAACATTGTAGCTATAGAATATCTTATGCAAGGACAGAGGTTTTAACTGAGGTTGACTAGAAATGAACATATCTCAGGACCTATTCAACATTGGCTCATTCCAGAAGCTACTGTAAATCACATTAACCTTGATCAGAACCAGCTAGGAATTCCAGAGCTATTGGTTAGACTGGAAAGGTGAAAGAAATGCATCCAAATAAGAAAACAGCAAACTGGTTTTTTTGGGGGGAGGGTGGGGGGGAAGAAGACATCCATATTGCATCTGTGAAAATCCTGAGTGCACAAATGGGGGACTCAGGAACATGTACTTGTTTATGTTTCAATATATTGTACTTTTTCTTTTCAACTGGAAGGCTTGGGTGGAAGGTTCACATACACAGAGAAACAGGGCTTCCAGCTATCATTTTCCGAATATCTGAAATAAATTCCTATTCTAGGAATATGTTTACATGGACTATATTATGTCTTTAATATTATTAAATAAAATGAGCAGACTGAAAGTGAGAGATAAGTAGGGATTTCTTTCTTTGGTTCTTTAGGTACAGATAACCCTGCTGAGGCATGACAATCCGTACAACCTTCAGTCAGGTTTGAACTACTTGGCAGTTTCAAATAATATCACAGAGTCTTTGGGTTACACTTTTCTTATTGGTTTCCATTAAGGGCATCTTGATGTACTCAGCAGTATTTCCATGCTTTCAAAAATTCAGTATAACTTCCTTACTGTTTTTTTTCTTTTCTTTTATTTATTTTGAATCGGTCTTGGCTTTTCCTCTGTTCTCAAGAATCATACCTGTTTTTTTTTTTCTTGGCTTTCCCTCTCTTCTCAAAAATCTTTCCTGTTTTTTTTTTATCACGTATTATACCTGCCTGAAAGAAATAGAAACAGATAGAAATAGAAATAATAGAACTAGAAGCTATTTCAGTCACTCTCTTTCAGAGCTAAGACAAACCACTTCTGGAAACTTTGGCAAGAAAACTGTAGGAACTAGTTCAGGTAGTTGCCAGTAGTTAGCAATGTCTTGAAGGAACAAAACAAAAGGAAAAAATATAATTCCATTACTCAGATATTAAATTTATGGAGTGAATGTGGCCAAATGTGGCCACATATCCCATAATGTTTTATACAGGTTAATTTTTTTTAAAAAACCCTAATACATGCTACATCACACTCTTTGGAGGAAAGAAGGGGATACAAATGAAATATTATTGTTTTATATAAAGGTTTGTAGTATTCCAGATGTAGGTATAGATACATTATGCAGATACAGATGTATACCACACCCATTTACCAAAATATATGGCCTCCTTCATTACATATTTGTTACCTTTATCCTCTCTCTCAGCTTGATATATGGCACTCTTTCTCTAGAAATCCATCTGGGTTTCACAATGGGGGAAAAACAATATTGTCTCATGCTGAGCAAATCCATGCTGAGACTGGCAATAGGTACAGCACAAAAGAAGCCAATTAAGGAGTCCTTATAGATATGTAAGAAGCAGAGTTAATGAAGTGACATAGTGACACTTCAGAACCATAGAGAAAAATTCATATTTATTGAAGAACTGATAGCTATTTATTCCGAAGTTTACATTTTTCTATCAATGCTCTAATGTGGCGATAACAACACTGAGAGGAAGTGTAAAAAAAAAAGTCCAAGAAATATTTTTGTGTACATAATAGGTATATAAACAAAAAAGAATGAAGCAAAAAAAGTGGCTTAAACTTCTCTGGCCAAAGGAGTTTGAAAACATCAAAACAAGGCACAATTGAAGAAAAAGTCTCATGCGAATAAACACAAAGGACATGGATCTCTCATTTTCAAGCTGGTATTGTCAAAGACTCATGAGCTCCAGTTTTAATCCCTTTTGGCAGAAAACTTCCTGGCCTAAAGACTTATCTGCCAGGCCCCTGTCAGTCCAGCTCTTTCTCATCTTATGCAGCAATGAACAACTTACTGACACATTAATCCTGTATCACTCCTATAGAAGACTGAACTTTGGCTGTATTTCAAGAGAAATAAATAAGGTGTATAGTATAATAACATATATGACTATACAAGACTTCCTGAGCTGGGGACCTGGAGAAATCATAAAGAATGACTGTGGCCATTTTTTAAAATCAAAAGACATTGAAGCACTGATGCTTTTTATCAACAAGAAAGTGTTTGTTTACTATGAATAGAAGAAAAATGTTATGGTATCTACCACTGAAGCTCAATTCATAGTCTCCATGGCCTATTTAACATCAGGGTGGAACTGTTCCAGTAGCTAACTTCTAAAGCAAATAAGATCAGGTGCACAATAAAAAAAAAGAAATTTCATTCTGGGACTTGGATTCATTTTATCTCATGTTGCCAGAACAATAACAACTCTGAACATCACTGTGCCCAATGCCTAACTCCTGCTATAAGTCCTAAATATAATATCTCCTCTTACACAAAGAAAAATAATGTACACTAGCTAAGGTACGTTTCATACATATAGAGGCTAGGAATTCTGATGAAGAATGTGTCAAAGGTATATTTGAATAATACAAACAAGTATGTTTGTAAAGCATAAATATTCATACCAGAAATATCAGGTCTCGTAATTTTAAGCAAAGTATTTGACTTTTTTTTCAACATTCTGAAATGTGACTAGCTTAACTAACTCCTTTATAAGTATTAGAAAATAAGCAAGTAATCAATATATATAATTATAAATTCAGACAATGGGCAACTAGAAGAAACATTATTTTAAATCCTAAACTATTAAGAAATCCTAGTAGCAAAATTAAAATGAGATGAAACATGTGCATGAATTAATCATTTTTTTTCTGCATGAAGAGAAAGGCTACCTTTCCCCATCCAGTCAGAGTTTGCAGTCACCATGATAAATGGTCCCTCTGAGAGGCTTGGCAAACCATATCTTCTAGAGTGGTGGTCTGTGATAAGATATTCTGAAAACCTAATTTTTTTCAAGTCAAAACAGCAGGTGGATGTGCTAATCCCACCACAGCTAACTGCCGGATGTTTGATTTAAGATTTTGAAAAGTGGAAAAAGGGGTGGGTTACCCCTTTTGTTTGTTAAAGGAAATGCAAGAGGGTTGAGAATGTCTCAGAACAAAGTTCTGGAAGTACCACTGCACATTATTCTGACGGGACTGCTTAGAAAGCCATTGTGGATGGCTAGGGAGATTTGGGGACAAAAGAGCTAAAGGAACATGAATAGAAAATGAAAAATGGATGCAGTCACAAGTGAAATATACCAACAAATAGCCAATGTGTGCAAAAAAAGGAAATAATAAATGATTCTAAAATTGTAAAAGAGCCAGTTTGGTCCAGTAGTCAAGATATGAAGTTAGAAACTAGGAGACCTGAGTTCTAATCCTGCCTTGGGCATGAAAGCCAGCTGAGTGATTTGGGGTCAATCACTCTCTTTCAGTCAAAACCCCCTCCCAGGGTTGTTGTTGTTGTAGAGAAAATTAGGAGGAAGAGGAACTATTAGGTAAATTCACTGGCCTGAAAATAATAAAGATGGGATAAATAAATAAAAGTCTTTGAAGATCCAGTTTTTCTAGAAGCCTAGATCAAGATGAAGATAAGTCACTATTTGTCTGTATTCTAGGGTCAGCCAACCACATTTTAGCACTTAACACTTAGACTTATATACTGCTTCACAGTGCTTTCCAGCCCTCTCTAAGCAGTTTACAGAGTCAGCATATTGCCCCCAACAATCTGGGTCCTCATTTTACCGACCTTGGAAGGATAGAAGGCTGAGTCAACCTTGAGCTGGTGAGAATCGAACTGTTGGCAATGCGCAGTGAGTTAGCCTGCAATACTGCATTCAAACCACTGCATCACCATAGCTCTTTAGTCTCAAAAACTAAAGCCAGTTCTGGCACTGCAAGAAAATTCTCCCTTCTAGTTTGGCTTGCTATGATTATGGATTAGAAAGAACTTTCCCACTGCTAAAAACCATATTCCATGAAGAAGAAAATATTTTTAACCCAGGTTTGTAAGAGATCTGCTGGAGATTTTACAGTCTGAATACTTAGTTACCCATAGATTGGTAACAACAAAACAATAATAGTAACAACAACAGAAAAAGTAAATGTTTAACTCTCTAGCTTCACCTAGTATTGTATGTATGTATGTATGTATGTATGTATGTATGTATGTATGTATGTATCTATCTATCTATCTATCTATCTATTTATCTATCTATCTATCTATCTATCTATCTATCTATCTATCTATCTATCTATCTATCTATCTATCTATCTATCTATTCTGCTTGACTGCCTGCCTGCACGCGTGCACACACACACACACACACACACACGTATATGTATATGTATATGTATATCAGGGGTGGGTTCCAAATTTTTTTACTACCACTCTGTGGGCGTGGCTTAATTTTGTGGGAGTGGCTTGGCAGTCATGTGACCGGGTGACCGGGGCTTGGTGGTCATGTGACCGGGTGGGAGTGGCTTGGCAGTCATGTGGCCAGGTGGGAGTGGCTTGATGGTCATGTGACAGTGGGCAGGGCTTCATGGTCATGTGACTGGGTGGGTGTGGGTAGGTGGTCACGATCCTAGTTCCCCCTATGAGGATTCCTGCATCAGGACCTTTTGCAATCCCCCAAAGGATTAAAGGAAACCAGATTCCATACAGCTCTGAACCCTTAAGGCAAGCCAAATACAAGTGGTCCTCACTTAATGGCCGGTTGCTTAGCAAGTGTTCAAATTTACGACTGACCTCCCCAGAGCTACTTGACCTGTGTTTGGAGTTTTGACAGCCATATGCACGCACGCGCGCGTGCACACACACACACACACACACACACACACACAGACACAGACACATATACACTTATGTCCAGTGACAACATCCCACACACACACG
>QLTV01001684.1:3583216-3595238 GCA_003457575.1 Thermophis baileyi
TCTCTCGTTTTTGCTCTTCTAGGAGAGGGAGAGAGAGAGGGAGGGAGGGAGATGGAGGGAGAGGGGAAGAGAGAGAGAGAGAGAGAGAGAGAGAGAGAGAGAGAGAGAGAGATTTACTACCAGAAGGATTGAGGCAAAAGCTCATTGTGAATGGTATCTCATTCTGTTTGGTGACCTTAAAATATTTGAATTTCCATTCACTTTTATATGTCTTAATAAGAACTGATCAATCCCAGATTCACATTTTTCTCATATCTCCTGCCAGTTTTTCATTTGAGTGCCAACTATCCCTTTTTAAATGTCTATGGAGATTTTCAGTCATCCAGGTCATGGTTGTCCCAAAGGTGCTTTTCAAAAGGCAACTGAACATTCTTTGGGTTTTTTCCCTTGAAGACTTTCATTTCTCACCCAACAAGTTTCTTCATTTCTGACTAAATGGTGGGGAATAGAAGGATTTATATTCTTTGCGGTCATCTGGTCATTAGCTTTCTGAAAGTTGTTGAGGCCACTTGGGAGTTTATCTGTATCTCACAGTTACCTGAAACAAAGTGCAAATGGCTCACAAAGACCCAGCAGGAGCTCCTCCATAACAGACAATGAAGAGAACAACAAATGAAGCAACATTGTCATTCCATACGTTGCAGGAATATCTGAAAAGCTCAGGAGGATTTTCAATCAACACAACATACATGCACACTTTAAAACCATGAATATATTAATGCAAGAGCTTGTCCATTCCAAGGATAAAACATCCAGACACAAACTGAGCAGGGTACTGCACTGTGATATATGTAGTACAATGCAGTGATGTATGTGCAGATCTATACATTAGATAAACAAAACAACCACTTCACAAACATATTAGAGGTGGGTTCCTATTGGTTCTAACCAGTTCTTTAAAACCAGTAGTAATTCGGCAATGACGTCACAGAGCCGGTTCTGTCGGTGTCTCCGTGGGCGCCGCCATCTTGGATTTTTTTTTTAATTTTTAATTTTTGCTTCTGCGCATGTGCAGAAGCTATTTTTTTATTGCTGCAGGCCCGCATGGCGCGACCCTGAGCAAACCAGCAGCAAAAGGATCCAGAACCCACCCCTGCCACCTAGAGGTAAAAAACTGAACCACTGAGGGAAGGAGCTCTCTGGGATGGGTAAACAAGTGTGGGGAGGCGAAGGGGAGAGAGAAGAGAGGGCGCTGGGCAGGAGCCACAGGAGGAGGAGGGCGGCAGCTCTTCTTCTTCGCCCCTGCCCAGAGAAGGATGCTCTCAAGGCGGCTCTCCACCCTAACCCAGAGGCAGCCGGGGGTTGCTCTCGCCCTCGGGCAACAGCTCCGCCTCCTCCCCTCCTCAAGCCCGGCAAGGAAGCCCGATCCTCCCACCATATCCACCCAAGGAAGGAGAGCGAGAGCCCGGCGACTCGGCTGAGCTGCCTCTCCCCAAGCTAGAAGCAGCAGCAAGCACCAGGCTGCCACCTCTTCCGAGTTAGCCTTAAACTCCACCCCACACCACCTGAGAAAAGGAGCTTTATTTTCTCGCTCGTGCCGAGGAGAGTGGTGGTCTCTGCCCTTAACTACTGCTTCTGGCTCGGGGAGATGGCAAGGGCTCCGTTTCCAGTGCCTGGGGTGGAGGACAGCATGCTCTGATCAGCCTCTCATGACAGCAACATGGAGGAGCAGTCGGGGGGGAAAGCACCCCCGAGGTGGAGAAGGAAACCAGGCCAGCCTCAAAAGCCAAACACTCAGCTGCACTGAAAGGCTTTGTGGGGGAGGGAGCAGCCCATCAGCAGAGGCGCTCTCTGGGAAGGACGGGAGAGACCGGCTGCCAATCCACTGCCCCCTGGAGCAGCAGCTCTGCATGGCCCAAGCGCCGATCTCTGCTGTTTGTATGTGTGTGAGAGAGAGTGTGTGTGTTTTTGTGTGTGTGTGTGAGAGAGAGAGAGAGAGTGTGTGTGTGTGTGTGTGTGTGTGTGAGAGAGAGAGAGAGAGAGAGAAGATTTAAAAAGAAAAGAAAAAAAGAGAGAGAAAGAAAAAGAGACTGAGAAAGAGAGAAAGAAAGAGGGAAGGAGAGAGAGAGAAGAGAAAGAAAGAGAAAGAAAGAAAGAGGAAGGAAGGGAGAGGGATTTGTAACAGTATGCAGAATTGCTCCGTGCTTCTGAGCAGCCTCCTTCTAGCTATCGCAAATTTCCAGTGCTTCCCTCTTTCTTTCTATCACCAACTAGCGTCCCCCGCCCATGTCTCTGGTTGCCTGAGGCAGAATGAAAAGAGAGACACAACGCGTGCACAGAAACATCACCTCCCTCTCCAGTTATCACATGGAAAAAAACCCGAGTTCAATGCGCTTTCTTCCACCAATCTCTCAGGTATTAAAGCGATCGGGACTCCAGTCTCTCTTTCCCAGCATCAGATCGCACTAAAGCAACCCCCAGCCTGCCCCGACTACAGAAGGAGATATTTTTCACTTCCTGATAGCTCCCCGATTTTCCATCTTTTCCTTTTCTGCAAGGAGAGGGGGGGGAGAGAAGAGAGGGGTGGAAGGGAAAGAGAGATAGACACAGAGAGAGGGGGGAAGGGAAAGAGAGAGAGAAGAGAGGGGGGAAGGGAAAGAGAGACAAGAGAGAGAGATACCTGTTTAAAAGAAAATAGAAAAATGGCTCTTTGAGTGTTTAAGGTTGCAGACCCCTGAGTTAGGCAAACACCATGGCCAATAAATGAATCTTGTGGTCAGTAAGCGAACCCTGTGGTTGTTAAACAAGTCCATTTTCCCCAATGGGCATTTTTAAATGGAAATCAGAAGGAATTGTTGGAAACTGGCAAAAACATAGAAAACCTCAATCACATGACTGTGTTGGATGTTGTAACTGGTCATAAGTGTGTGTGTGTGTGTGTGCGTGCATATGGCTGCCAAAACTCCAAAAACAGGTCAAGTAGCTCTGGGGAGGTCAGTCGTAAATTTGAACACTTGCTAAGCAACCGGCCATTAAGTGAGGACCACTTGTATTTGTTTTGCCTTAAGGGTTCAGAACTGTATGGAATCTGGTTTCCTTTAATCCTTTGGGGGATTGCAAAAGGTCCGAATGCAGGAGGAACTAGGATCGTGACCACCTAGCCATGCCCACCCAGTCACATGACCATGAAGCCATGCCCACCCAGTCACATGACAATGAAGTCACGCCCACCATCACATGACCATCAAGCCACACTCACAAAATAAGCTACGCCCACAGAACCAGTAGTAAAAAAATTTAGAACCCACCCCTGAAACATATGGCACAACATAGAGAAGAAACCCATCAGGACAAGATTCAACAGTACATCTGCATCTGAAGGACAAAGGCCATTCTTTTGAAGACAGCAAAGACCACATTCTGGACAGAGAGGACTACCAGGCTAAAAGAGGCCATCTGTTAAAATTGAACAGCCCTCTCTCAATTCTGTGTTCCTCCATAACCCTAACCCTGTCTTATATTTTTTTTGCCACCAAAAGAGGCACCAGGTCTTATTTACGGGGAGCGGGTGTCATCCACTGACTCACCTCACTTGTATGCATCGCCCCCGGCCTCCTTTTCACTGTCAGAGGCCTTTAGGAACTTCTTCGGCTTCGGATAGTTGCAGCCAGGCCTCGCACACCTCGGCCCATTTCTTCTGTAGCCAACAAGGCTTTCCTGAAGGCCTCTGTAGCCGATAACAGAGCTCTGGACCACAGCTCTGTTATTGGCTACAGAGGCCTTCAGGAAAGCCTTGCTGGATGCAGAAGAAATGGGCCGAGGTGTGCGAGGCCTGGCTGCAACTATCCGAAGGTAAGTAGTAGGGCAGCTCCACCCCCCCCATCTCCACCCTAGCTTAATTTTTACCCGTGCACCCTGGAGTGGGTGGGGTCTTAATTAGGGCTTATTTTGGGATAGGGCATATATTGTGCATGTGTAAAAATCAAGCTAGAACTTACTTTCTGAGTAGGTCGTTTTTTTCAGGGAAACGTGGTAGAAGGGAAGGGATATGACACCACCTCTCTCAGGGGTGAAATGCTCCCGATTCACTCGTGCCTGTCGGTCGCCGTAGAGCCGGTCGCCAAGGTAGCGTGAGGCTCCACCCACCCACCCGGACGCTGGCGTTTGGGTTCTTTTACCCTCTGCGCATGCACAGAATGCTTTGCGCATGCGCAGAGGGTAAAAGAACCCAAATGGCGGTGTCCGGGTGGGTGGGCGGAGCCTCGCGCTACCTTGGTGACCGGCTCTACGGCGACCAACAGGCACGAGCAAACTGGGAGCATTTCACCCCTGACCTCTCTCCTGTCTACAATAGAGTCCTTTTGGCAGTGCCAAGAAGGTTCCACACCCATTTTCATTCTGATTCAGTGATCCTGAGGGTACAGATAAACCTCCAAGTTGCCTCAATGACTCTTAGAGAGTTAACAACCTATTTTAGAGTGATAATGACCAGTTGATTGCAAAGAATATAAATCCTTCCATTGCCACCATTCAATAAGAACTGAAGGAGCTTCTTGGATATGAAGCGAAATATCTTCAAGAAAAAAAAACCAAAGAGTATATCTTTTTAAGTATTTCTACAGCTATTTTCTCATATTTACCCACATACTGCATAATTTGACATCTATTGAACAAACTTTTCTCCCATTATTATAGCTTGCAGCAAGTAGGCCTCATATACTTCAAATTTTATACAGATGTGTAGAAATACATAAGCAGAAGTTAGCTATGAATGACGTAGAGAACAAGATAATAACCAAAGAACCACAAATTAATATGTAACACTGCTAACAATATAATGATTTGTATGTGACCTTGTTTTTTCAGAGGAGGAATAATGCATTTTTGGTCCCTCCCCCACCCCCAAAAAAGCCCCAAAACAAAAAAAAAACAACAACACTATTATTGTGCAAGTGGTAAGTAAAGTAGAGATCACACTATTCTATCAGACAGACATAGAAAACATGGTAGAATACCTAATTTATAAGAGGTAACTGACAATCATTTAATAATAGCTCAGTTTCTGACTTCTATATTTATATAATCAGAGCCATTTTTGTGGCAGCTGAGAAAAATGTAGTCTGGTCACAGAAATAATTTCAAATACTTCCAACTAATCTTTCTTTATTGTGAACATAGTTGCATACATATGCAATTCAGGGGTGGGTGTCAGGCCGAAGCCATCTTATTTGGGTTAATTCAGCATTCTTAATGCTGAATTAGTTTTAGATGCTATTTGGAACCCTGACAGTGGGTTCTAAACTTTTTTACTACCGGTTCTGTGGGCGTGGCTTATTTTGTGGGTGTGGTTTGATGGTCATGTGACTGATAGGTGTGGCCAACTTGACATCACGCACCCCCACGCCCTCAGTCACATACCCCCCACCTAGCCCACAGAACCGGCGAAAAATTATGTTTTACCAGCTGGGAGGCTGGAAAAGAAGTCTCGCTTTCCCCGCCGCCATGGCTGCTTCTACCTCAGCGCTGAACGGTCCATGCCCCCCTACACACACACACACACACACACACACCGCTTGCCCTGGCAGCACCACGGCAGTAGCAGCCGAGCGAGGGAAGGAGAGGGACTGGAGACTGAAGCGGGCATGGCGGCAGCCAAAGCCGCTGCTTATTCCAACAGCCGAGGACCTCTTCCATCCTCGGCTGTTGCAAATAAGCGGAAGCTCTGGGTGTACCATGCCCGCTTCGTTCTGTTTGGGAGATGCTTTGCACCTTGTTTGCAACCCACTCCAAAGGGAACTCAGATTGAGGCAGCGTTCCAGCTTCCGCTGCCTTGTGGGGTCTGAGGTCGACACTCTCTTCTTTGTGGCAGCCCCTCAAATATTGGAACACGGCTATAATGTCACCCCTAGTTCTTCTTTTCACTAGACCAAACATAACTATTGTCACCTTACAAGTTACTTAATGGAAAAGTTATTAAGTGTGATTCATGCTGGTTCCTCTGACTTGCTTCTGAGGTGTTAAAATACATGTTAGAATGTATTTTGTATTGCAACAACTACATAATTATTCAGCCAGTAAATGGCAGTGTTTAGTGTGCATCCATGGTTATAATCAGAGGTGGGTTCCTCCCGGTTTGCACCGGTTCTATAGAACCGATAGCAAATTGCTGGTGATGTCATGGATCTGGTTCTGTCAGTGCCGGTCCATGGATGCCGGCATCTTTTTTTTGGAATTTTTTATTTTGGGGAATTTTTTGAGGGGGGGGGATTTTTTACTATTTTTTTTTCTTCTGTGCATGTGCAGAAGCTGAGTCCCCGGCACTGCGCATGTGCCACCATCTTTTTTTTGTTTTTGGAATTTTTTGCAAATTTTCACCACTGCGCATGCCACGCGGCGCGGGAGGAAGCGAACTGGCAGCGAGGTAAGTTAAAACCCACCCCTGGTTATAATCTATGGTTTCTTTATGTTCTGAGGAGAGTTTCCTGTTTCCTGTTACAGTGATATACAGTAGCTGAGCAGTAAAGCACATGGTGACTATACTCCTTTGCTCTGTGTGGTGTTTTATATAAACAGAATTTCTAACAAGTCACCACTCTGCCTGTAAAGCATTGAAAGAAAATGATTTTTTCATTCAGTTTCTGTTTTTCTTTCTATATATAACTTCATTTCTTTTTCTCATGATCCCATTTCTAATATTTTTGTTTGGTTTTGTTTTTGGTTCACAAATGGACAGAAAAGATTTTACAAGTGAATATTTGCATAGTACTGCACAATGAAAGATTCTGTCAGATCCGTGTATCTGCCATTCTTCAGGAGAAAGGGGGAGATTTCATTCCTGACACCTTCTACGCCTTATTATTCTTTCTATGTATCCCATATCCTGCATTGCATTCTTTTATAACCTTTAACCTGATTTATAACTGTTGCCTGGTGCCTGAACCGCCAAATAGTTTCTCATCTCTTGGGGAATGTAAGGGGAGGGTGGACCATGTGGGCTACTTCGCTGGAAGATGGCCCTGAGAAAGTGCTGTTATCTCTTTCTCAGAGTGGCCGGTACAATAACATCTTCAACCTGCGGATTGGCTGAATCCACATTGGACTGTTGGGAGGAGTCTCTAATTTCCTTTATTCTAACTGTATGCTCTAAGGGACCTAAGGCTCCTAAGGGAGCCTGCTTTGATTTTGCCCTGCTTTCACCTCTTTTCAATAAAATGTTCCTTTTGAAATGCTAAATTTCAAGAGTCTTTACTTTCTTGAATAAGAGGGCGAGGCCGGGCCTTACAGATTCACACAATGAGCACATTCATGGTTCATTACTGTATACTGATTGAGTCAATATTTCATCCATATACTACTTTACAACCCACCAGATCTCCATCTATTTTGTCAACAAAAATGTACCAGAAAATAAAACCTTTGGATTTCTTCCAAATGTTTTTGGAATTGAAAGAGAATAGTTTCTTAAATAATAATGAATACTTGATTAATCAACAGTGTCTCATTGGGTGAAACTTTCAGTGCAAATATACAGCTGTGGAACAAACTCACATTATTACACTTCACCTTGGTATTTATTTCTCAAAACTATACAAAGCTGTAAGCAAAAAGATGTAAAAAAAATTTTTTTTGCACTCTACTTGGAAAAGTGACACCCAATAATTTGCATTTGACTTTTCAAGAAATGAAACTATTTTGACTAATCAAAGATATAATGTATTAGTTTATTTTAGATACCTTTTATCTAAAATATTCATTATACCTAGAATGAAGAATACTTAAATCTCATACAAATGATACAAATATTAATTTTGTTTCCCTCTTATTTGCATTTTAAAATGTGTGTTTGAAACAATTCTTCAGTATTCATTTATGTCTGTTTTTTTTTATTAATCATAGATATTTAGTTGGAGTTGTTACTTTACTACAATCATAATCCTTTCAACTGTGCCTTCCTATCAAAAGAAGAGATATAATCACTTGATAAAAATGTTGATAATTGTTGGTACGTTACCTACAATATATTGTGTCTTCCTCTGAGTGCTCTTCTGATGTAATATCCATCCCTTAGGAATTGCCTTTTCCTGATGTACTTGACCCCAATCCCAACATAGTGATTGCAAAATTCACACATAGTCCTCAATTATGGGAAAGTAAATTGCAGAAAAACAGTTTTCACATGGTTGGAGGCACATCTAACTGATAGCACAGAAAACGTGTGTGCATGGGAGAAGTAAAATTGTTGGTATTTTCTGACTTGTTCATATTTTCTTGTCTGCCATGAAGCAAAAGCAACATCCATAATGATTTATTAATATTTTGTGAGATTTGGGATTTACCTCTCAAAATGTCAAGGTGGTGTATATAGCTTTTCCATTTTTCACCCACAATTCCTTTGCTGCAATAAGACTTAGTGTGTAGTACAAAAACATTTAGTTAATTGGTTATTTTTCATAATTATTATTTACTTAAATTATTATTTATTACAGATAACTTGTAGACAATCATTATTTGCATAGCAGTTGCAGAATGACCTGGTACATTTCTGACTTTACCAGAAGTCTTTACTATAGAAAAAATATCTTTTTTGCGACTAGTATACACATAAATATATTTTGCTGTGGACTGTATTTCTGTTTTGCAAAGAAAAATGCAAACAAAACACACGCTTTTAGGGAAAGTTTTCAGGAAAACACATATGACAACAATGTAGAACTTGTAGCCAGTAAAATTTATTCAGGGGATCTTTCAAGTTTTTAAATATGTACTTCATAAAAGTAATCTTACCATCTGACAACTTTTAAAAATAAATTTTGATAACTTTTCAATGTTTTAAAATAGTTTGATGAGACTTACATCATCATATAACAAAATGTACCAATTCTAATACATGGAGGCAGGGGGTTGCTAACAAATATAAGATGGTCACATTTTTATAGGTAGTCCTCAACGTATGACCACTCATTTAATGACCATTTGAAATTATGATGGTGCTGAAAAAAATGTGATTCCATGACTGGTAGCAGTAGTGTAAAAAAGGTAAAACAAAGTTACGATTTATAAGATTTCAATTTATTTGGTGGTATATTTCTTTTTGAGCATGCTGTTGCAAGGAATGTAAATGTAGTTTGTAAAAGGCAATGTGCCTCAGAATCTTTTTATTTTCAAAGATTAAATATTGGAAATATGAATTTATTGCATGGTGATGTTCTTGGAAATCCTTGGATTATGGCCAATTCTAGAAACACAAAGACCCACTAGAACAGGGCTCCCCAAACTTGGCAACCTTAAGACTTGTGGACTTGTGGACAGCTATGCTGGCTGGAGAATTCTGCGAGTTGAAGTCCACAAGTCTTAAAGTTGCCAAGTTTGAAGACCTCTGCACTAGAAGCAAGAAGCAAGGAGCTCGGGAGTCAACAATTGGAAAAAATGTGCTTCTCTCTGCATCTGCAAGTAGCAATGATCTTGTTTATAACAGAGAACTGATTGATGGGAGGTTTTGGATCCAATTAGCAAAAACATACCATATAAAGACTTTGGCATCTACTGGATTTCTGATCACGTGACTATGCTCTTAAAGTACATACAGTGTGCAAGCATCTTAGATTACATGAGCCAAACTATGAGGAGGCTGCTTAAAAAAGAATTGCCTAGAGTTGCAAGGTGACATTATTTTTGCTTTCCTTCTAATGTCTTTCCCTCAAAGTTTTAATGTTCTCAAACAAGTAGCAACATTTCAAGAAACCTGACTTTGGATTTAATAATACCCAAGCTACATGAGCAGGAATCCCTAATGGAAACAGAGAAATACACAATAAAAAAAAAACCTCTGTCTGAAAGGTAGAGAAAAATCCTACTTTATCTGCAAAAGCAGCAGACACCATAATACACTTTGCCTACAAAGAGAAAAACAGCCTGGCCAGTATTTTAGAGATGCAAAGAAGGACAAATTAGTCAAGGCAAAGGTTTTTCCTCTCCAAGAAATAACCAAGATGGATATGGGATTGAAGCTGTCACTAAGGTTAAAGGGCAGCCAGTGCAGCTTGTGGGCAGAAGGAACTATTTCTAAGAAAATATGAACTCAGTTTATCTGGCAATGGGCCCCCAACTCTACTATTTAAAAATAAAAGTGTCTTTGTTAATCTTGATAGAAATGATAGAAGGTGTTGGAGAAGTTGTAAAACATACAGACTAAGGGACAGGGGTGGGTTCTAACTTACCTTGCTGCCAGTTCACTTCCTCCCGCGCTGCGTGGCCCCGCCTCGTGGGCGTGCGCGCATGCGCAGTGCCGAAAAAATAAAAAAAATCCCCCCAAAAAGCCAAAAACAAGATCGTGATGCATGCGCAGTGCCGGAAACTTGGCTTCTGCGCATGTGCAGAACAAGAAAAAATTAAAAAAAATTCTCCCCCCAAATTTTTTTTTCAAAAAAAAAAAAATTACCCCCAAAAAGATGGCAGCACCCACGAACCGGCACCTACCGAACTGGCTCCGTGATGTCACCGTGATGTCACCAGCGGGTCGCTATCGGTTCGGGCGAATCAGTCCAAACCGGGAGGAACCCACCTCTGCTAAGGAATGAAGAAAGAATTGATTTGCATGTTAAGAATGAATTGTACTCTCAAAATTAAAACTTTGATTAATTGTTAGTTACTTAACCAATTAGCAGTCAGAAAGGCTAAACATTGTTAATAGAAGTTGCTAAATAGCAAAAATGGATGGAAGAGTGTTGTTGAAAGGAACACTGGTAAAATCTAGACTTTTCAGAATGAATTCCCCCAGAACGTTCTGAATTCTCTGATAAGAGAAAATCTGTTCTAAAGCTACCACAAGCTAACAAAGGGAGAATTTGCATTGAATCTTGGCACAGAAAACTGAGCCATTGTAATATAAAACAAATCAAGCAAATGGAAGAACTGGCCTCAAATGTCAAGATTACACACTGAAAATGTGTCAAGAAGCTACTGAAAGCATAGAAAATGTGTAAAAAGCAAAACAACAGCAACATTTAGGAAAAAAATCCATTCCATCACTCTCTCTTGTTGTGGGGAAAATAGCAGGAGGATGAATTATTAGATATGTTGGCCATCTTGAATTATTTATAAAACTGGGATAATAAATAAATAAAAATATATATTCCCCAAATCAGTTCTGAAATATTAACAGACTTTCTAAAGCTAGTTTGGGGACACAAAGAAATTACAAGAATGAAAAGAAGGCTAGAAAATTTGTGGTGCGGTTGAAATTTATTTTGTAGCATCTGATGCATCCCAGTTTTATATGCTTGAATTTGAGCATATGATGTGGTTCTTATGCTCTGATATTTATGATGCCTGCAATAGATTCAAGTGGCAGAACATTTATTTCAATGAGGCATTCACTGATAGTGAGCCTTCTTTCCATTTTATGTGTGGGGAGTTTGTCAGATAATTTCTCAGGAGTTGTACTGTGTGCCTAAGGACTACTCACCAAAATAACCCATGAAGTTGTCCTGCACTATATGACAATCCTGATAAGAAGCACCTCCATCTTATGCCTTTCTCAAAGTGTCTTAAATCTGTCAACTTCAGAAATGGAAAGTTGAAAATGGTTCCAGGTTGTGAAAATCACATTAATTTTTACTTTCTGCAAAGGATGGTAAAGGTCTTTATCTTAGTGATAAATATGTCCTTGGTCAAGACTTCATGACCAAGGACATACTGACCTATACATTGACTACCGTGCTGACTGCATCAAACCTAAGTCCCGCAATCCACCATCCAACATTCAACCCCTCATCACCCAGCCCAACATCCAACCTACCATCAACCAAAACCAACCTCTCATCATCCAAAACTAGGCATGCACGCCCCTTACTTCCTTAATATCTACCACTGCTGATCTTAAATGCAAGCTAATTAATGCAAGAAGCATTGTAAACAAAATACCCGAACTCCTCCTCTTACTTAAAACTGCTAAATTCAACATTATATTTGCCTGCGAAACATGGCTGAACGCATCCCTCCCTGACTCCATTATCAAAGTAAGAGACTATCATGTTTACCGGTCCGATCGCGAAACCCGCAGAGGAGGTGGAGTTGCCATCTT
>QLTV01001684.1:3601600-3612492 GCA_003457575.1 Thermophis baileyi
CCTCAGGTGCTTTGGAGAATAGTTTGACTCCCTCTTCTTTGTGGCAACCCCTGAGATATTGGAACACTGCTACCATGTCTCCCCTAGTCCTTCTTTTAATTAAACTAGACATACCCAGTTCCTGCAACCGTTTTTTATATGTTTTAGACTCCAGTCCCCTAATCATCTTTGTTGCTCTTCTCTGCACTCTTTCTAGAGTCTCAACATCCTTTTCACATCGTGGCAACCAAAACTGAATGCAGTATTCCAAGTGTGGCCTTACCAAGGCATTATAAAGTGGTATTAACACTTCACGTGATCTTGATTCTATCCCTCTGTTTATGCAGCCTAGAAGTGTGTTGGCTTTTTTGGCAGCTGCTGTACACTGCTGGCTCATATTTAAATGGTTGTCCACTAGGACTCCAAGATCCCTCTCACAGTTACTACTATTGTACTACTATACAATGATGTTTTACGAAATAGTATATTGTTGATAAGAAAAACAATACACTAAAAATACACTAAAAGTGTTGATGAGGAAAATGCACTGCTTATTGAAAAAGAGAAGTAAATATATTCTTATTCCCATGTACACATACCCTATGGATTAGAACACACAGGTTTGTAAGTAAATAAAATGAAGTAGAACTTCTTTTATTCTAGAGCAGCGATGGTGAATAGAGATATCAAAAATCCAGAAAATGCCTAACTTTATTCTGCTGGCATGTTATTTATTTTTAAAAAGTACAATCCAATCATATATGGTGCTGCGTATTATATAAAGAAATACAAAATAATATTGTAATATTGCCAATACACTGCAGTCTGGACAGGGATTTTTGAATTTTGTAATTTTTGTCAATTAAAACAATGAAATACAAGTAAAACAAACTCACTTTTGGAAGGTCCAGAGGCCACCTGATTTCTGAAGGGTCCAAAGACTATGCAAGTGCATACCCCATTTTCGTACTGCCTCTGCAGCCTCTGAAAATCACACAGGAACAGGGCGTGCTTTCAAGAACAGTTGTCCTGTGTTAGTGAATGCTGTGTGTTGCCCCAAACATTGGGTCTCCAAGGTTTGTGATCACTGTTGTAGAGAAAAGTCTACCTGCCTCACAGGGCTGGGTTCCACTTACCTTCCCCACCGGTTCGCATTGCGACGTTTTGCGCGCTCCGCTCGCGTGTTCCCTCGTGCAATTTTGCTTCCGCACATGCTCAGTAGCTGCAATCAGCCCGAAACACAGCTGAGGAGCTGATCAGCTGTGCTTCGGGCGAAGGAATAAAGGTCAGTATAAATCCAGGGGAGGGCGGGAGTGCCCTTTTTCAAGCAGCAGACAGGAAAAACCTTCCAAACAGTAAAAAATTCACAAAAAATTCCCAAAAAAAGATGGCGGCGCCCACAGACCGGCACCGACCGAACCGGATCCATGACGTCACCAGCGGGTCACTAACGGTTTGGGCGATCCAGTCCGAACCGGGAGGAACCCACCCCTGCTGCCTCAGTAGGTAGTACAATTCTATTAAGTTGTCTCCATGATATAACCCATTTCCCATTCACAAGCAGGCGAGAAAAGCTTTTGGTACATCACAATCCAGGAAAATGAATACTAGATAACATGGCAGGACCTTGAACATGAACTAAGAACAATACAAATAATTGCTGAAGTGGTTCATCCATTGGGCTAGGATTTCATTCCACTCTGTTTTCTCTGCTGATTTTCTCCAAATTCTGCCTTTTTCCTGGAGGGCAAGAGATTTTTTTTTAATAATAATAATAATAATAATAATAATAATAATAATAATAATAATAATAATAATAATAATAATAATAATAATAATAATAATTGTTTGTTTTGTACACCTCCCAATTCTTAGCAAAACAAAAATTTTTGGTGCAGTCAAAGAAGACAGTTAAAGCCCATGAAATAGATGAGATCTTACTTGATATCCGTAGACCAGCTGGGCCAGCTTAATTGGCTGGATTGTGTTTTTGGTCAAAAATATTGAGCTCTAGGACAAACATTTGGGCACAAACCTAGCTTAAGATTTGATTTCCTAAATTGGTTTCTCACATAGGCAGACAGAACATAATAAGTTCCTTTTAAAAAAAAATCCAGCGTGACCGATTGCACTGTGCAAACTGACAGAAAAACTACTGTTCTGGGTTATTCATAATACAATAGAAGCTTTTCAATTCAGCACAACAGCTTTCTTTCCATCATTCCTCTTCTTTTTCTGACAGAGTTAAAAATATTGGAAAAATGATCCCACCTTCCCTGTATGTCCAGTAGAGATTGATAGCTTGTTCACGAGATGCCAATCACAGGAAATGGATTTGGAGAAACAGCAGTCAGCACAGACGGGAGGCCACCAAGCAGCTATTAAAAATACCTCAATTTTTCATTTTCCAAAAAGGAAAAAAAAAGGCTTATTTTCAAGATTTAGCTTTTAAAATGCGTATTTATGGAAGAATGACTATGTGTTTACCATGCATGTTATGCACTATGCAAAACAAAGAAGGAGGAAAAGGAAAGCAAAGGAAGACATAAGAATAAAAAAAATTAAAATATTATAAGAAGCTTAAGGTTACATCCTCTTGGTGAAAATACTTAACCATTCAGCTTCATCAGCTGAGATTAAAGAATTAAGCAAGAAATAATTAGGCATCAGTCAGATCTTTGGCAAGTTCCATGTGGCCATTTCTTATGCCAAGAGGTTTCTGTGTTTCTCAATTTTATATGTTTTTTTTAAACATGGGATGCGAGCTGACTTTTGAGCTTGAATCAATATCAGGATAATACCCATATGAATTTGATTTTCTTCCTGTGCTTCAGTGATGAGTAAGATTCAGAGCAAACATTATATGTCATGGGGATGTTAAGAAAATAAGCTAACAATAACAGATGCACCTTCCCATCTGAAAAGCTAGAAGCTGGAACAGTATGTTGTAACCCTTTCTGTTTCTCTCCTGGTAGCACTATAGAAGGATGGAAAGAGGGCATATGCTGCTACTGAAGTAAATCAGTTAGTATAGAGAACATTTTGTTAGATTTCATATGACTAATACAAGGTACGCTCTATGCTTAAAATGGGATCTGTCATAAATAATCATGTAAACTCTATGGAGGAATCAAAATGATGTTCACAGTGATACAATAGGAAAGCCATAAAAAGATTTGGACTAGAGTTTGCATCCTCCTGATGCCCGGCTATACTGGTTGCACTGATGAGAAAATAAAATGCAACACTTATAGTGTTATAGCTTTATTTTCATCTTAAGTTTAGTTGTGCATTTTATTGATTGATTTATTGAATTTGTACACTACCCAGTAACTGGGCAAAAAAACATAAAAAGTATGACTACTGTTATAAATGAGTTATGGCTAACTATGGGGTTTCACTTAAAATTTTATAGCTTTTCCTAACTACATAATAGAATGCATCAAACATTTCCAAATAGCTTTTAATATGTTTTACTGTTTGGTCTTATATTTGGGGAGGGGGGGAATCAATATTGCCATGTCATTCAGACAATTTTATCCTTTTAATAACATAAGAGAAACCAAGCATTTCTAATTTGCATATAAAGATGTGTGAGCAGCAGGTTGTGTAAAATACAATTATTATTCTCAAATCAGTGTGGGAGACATGTTCTACCAGGCATCAGCATTGTGTGTGTCTCAATATCACTGCAGAGAAATTCAAAAGCCAATTTCAATCTTCCTTCCCACTGGACAAGCCCTTTGCTGAGAACCATACTGGGTAAAATTTCATTTTGTGTGTGTATGGGAATGTAACCATTGCCTTAAGTCAGTGGTTCTCAACCTTTTTAATGCCGTGACCCCCCATGACCCCCACCCCACTGCCGTGACTCCCGCCCCGCGCGCGATGAGGTGACAAAGGGGGTGTGGCACCAGGGGTGAAATGCTCCCAGTTCGGCCGTGCCTGCGGGTCGCCGGACAGCCGGTAGCCACGGAAGCGGGAGACTTCGCCCACCCACCCAGACGCCGCCATTTGAGTTCGCATGCGCAAAGGGTAAAAGAACCCAAATGGTGGCGTCCGGGCAGGTGGGCGAAGTCTCCCGCTTCCGTGGCTACCGGCTGTCTGGCGACCCTCAGGCACGGCCGAACCGGGAGCATTTCCAAGATGGCGGGCTAGCGCGCGTGGCAACCCCTGTGAAAAGGTCTTTTGACCCCCAAAGGGGTCACGACCCACAGGTTGAGAACCGCTGCCTTAAGTGATTGAAGCAAAAGAGGATGTAGTGAAGATTTCTGGTGGGCTGAAACGTTTCACTTGAGGATATTTTTAATGTATGTATTTCCCAGCTGAAATTCTAAACTTGCTCTACAGAAGAGTCTCCCTTTAATTGGACTCCATAAATCTCTGTTCAACAAAACAAAATATGGATGTTTTCAGGTTGAGCTCCTGGATGAATGAAAATATGAGAACTGACCTTTACATATAATTAGCAAATCCCCTTGGTACCAATTATCTAGTTTTGTCATGAGGTTTCACCAAGAATTAAATGATTCATTTATGGAACTCTGAAGGAGAATGATCTAAAGTGTTTGATTTCATTGCAGCCTGTTCGGCACAATTACTTCTTTGTAGAAACACCATTGAGAACAGTTTTCATGCACTGGAGGACAGCAATGGCATGTATATCTTTTAATCACTTTTTATAAAATCAGAGTTTGATGGTATTTCCAACAAATTGTGTTTTTGAGGAAAACACATTTTGGTAAAGAAATATAAAACAGTACCTCTGGGGTCAACCCTGTGATTTAGAGTACTATATCATTTAGGATTTTAGGATACAATACCACAATATCATTTTAGGATACTATACTATACCATGCAATAAAAAATCATAATTGATTTGCAATCAATTGACTTTGCAATTAAAGTTCATTTAATTTCTATTTATTAATTTCTTTGGACAACGGAATCTACAATATATCTTTCTGAATATAAGCTTAGTAAAGTTACAATAGCAAAGTCTATAGATTGGGCCTGTTATAACAGTGACATTTATTTTATTTTTTTATTTTTATCCTGTTTGCAGCAGCAGCATCTAAAATTTCTATATTAGAAAAAGTTGATTAATTCTTTTGATAGGCCTATATCATTCTTCTGAATATTTGAATCTTCAGCCACATACTTCTGAGAAGTCAAGTTTTGTGTAATTGTTATTTATTTATTTATTTATTTATTTATTTATTTATTTATTTATTTATTTATTTATTTATTTATTTATTTATTTATTTATTTATTTATTTATTTATTTATTTATTTATTTATTTATTTCTACAACAATCTGTATTTTCAGACTTCTGAGGAAGGTATGGTGAACTAAACACATCTCCAAAAGAGTGAAGACAATGAGCACAGCAATGACTGGAGAACCAGCAAATAGGCTGGTTCTTCGGAAATTCTCCAGATAACCAGAGGCTGGAAAATTACCCACATATGCTCTGGATAGCTGCTCCTCATGAGGAGATCACAGAATAGCAGGTCTCCTAAGTTTGAGTGCCAGGAGACTAAGGGATGTTAGTCTCATGTTCTCAACCACAGTGGATTCTCTTAAAGGACAGTGGATTTGCTAACTCACTTTCTAATCACTTTTGAAAATTACCTACTTAACTATCTTAAAGATATTAGAAATCTTTGGAAATGACAAGTGGCAACCCTGAAGCCGTAAAGATGGTTCGCTTCAGGGTTAATAGGCTCGCTTGACAGAAATAGTCAAGTGAACCTGACTGAGGCCATCTTTACGGGTTCAGGGTTGCCAACAAGTTTGAAAAGCCACCACGATCTACTTTTGGGAATTTACCTTCATTCCTGAACAAAGAAAATATCAACCCTTTAAAATAATTTTAAGAAAGTAAAAAATTCTCTCCAGATTTATTTTTTTTAATTTATACCCTCTTGTTTATGCTAGTAAGACAATAGGTGGCTAGCAAAATCTTAAAAACTCCCAACTATCAACATAGATACATAAATATTAAAACAGGAATAAAATAAGTTACAGTTAAAAATCTGGCAAAAAAAAGTGGCGTTATCATAGATTTTCTAATAATTAGGGGACAGCCCCCTCCCCCACTCTTAAATATGGATTTTCAAAAGGTTTCTTTCAGTTTTTATTTTTAAAACACTACTGGACAGGAATGTAAAACAAGAATTAGGCCATAGCCATCTAGAGTTTAAAAGGTCAATAAATAATTTAAATTTTACCTAGTAAGCTATTAACTATCACGGCAGATTTTTCAACATATCATTTTGCAACAAGTAGCTGCCTAGCTGTGTGTTTTTTTACCAACTGCAACTTTCGGAACCTTTTTCAGGCCACCTCTTATAATTGGAATTGAAATTGTCAAGCCAGAATGTAACAATGCATCATTAAATGCAGCCCTGTCAATACAAAATAAACCTCAAAACTAGTTTCCAATTTAGCAACTGTACCTCCATTTTGTCTAGATGTAATTTCAATTCCTTATATGGCCTATTATAACATTTAAACTTTTAAGGATGTCAGTGGTTTCCTTGGAGTTAGAAAATAGAGAGCAATGTTTATGTCATCAATGTGCTGATGACATCTCACTTCAAAAACTCAAATGATACGTCTACCTCCACCCCAATGGTTTCCTATTGATGCTGAACAGTTTGGGAAACAAACACAACAGGATGGACAATCAAGGAGATCATTGACTTAGGTATCAAATGGCAGATACTCAGCACCACCTTCCGGGCAAAGATCAGAGAAATAACTGATTACTCTAAAGCAATACTTCAACCTCAATCATGAGAGGTGGTCGAGAAGAACTGTATGATATGACAGGAAAAGCTGCTGAAAGATCTAGGAGAAGTATCAGGGCCAAACCTTCCCCTTCCAGTTTGTGACACAGGAAATTCACCAAAGCTAATGAAGATGTTTCAGTATTTTGTCACAATGAAAAAACTGATCAAAATTATTTCAGAAAAATCAATATTATTCTGAGGTTAACCCTTTCTTGATCCCATTTTCCAGAAATGAAACATTGGACACTGTCCTATAAATACATAGATATTCTGGCAGTGGTGAAATCCAAATTTTTTTACTACCTGTTCTGTGGGCGTGGCTTGGTGGGCGTGGTGTGGCTTGGTGGGCGTGGCAGGGGAAGGATACTGCAAAATCCCCATTCCCACCCCAATCTGGGGCCAGCCAGAGGTGGTATTTGCCGGTTCTCAGAAGTACTCAAAATTTCTGCTACTGGTTCTCCAGAACCTGTCAGAACCTGCTGGATTTCACCCCTGTATTCTGGGTCATCAAAGTGTTTCTTTAATAAAAGTCTCATTAGTGCTTTTTATGTAGGATGAAGCATATCCCACATAACAGAAGACATTGATCCCCTCCATTGAGTTGGACAACCATTTGTCTGAAATAGTGTAGGGCCGTGATGGCGAACCAGAGATGGCACACAGAACTCTCTCTGCTGGCACGCGCGCCATTGCCCCAGGTCAGATCTCCATGGTGTTTCTTTCATGAGCTTCTGTTTCCCTGCAAACAATGAAACAGAAGCTCACGAAAGAAAAAGATCTTACCTCTTGCTGCGCTTCAGGTGTTGGGATACCCCGCCTCCCGCCGGCCAGCTGGTCTTCGGGTCTCTGCTGCGCATGCGCGCATGTGCGCATGCACACAAGTCTGTGCATGTGCATGCATGCATATCCACGCATGTACACGGCCATGCATGTCCACACATGCACATGTCCATGCATATCCATGCATGCACATGTCCATGCATGTCCACGCATGCACACGTTTGTGTGCGCACACACCTTTCAGTTTGGGCATGCGCGCACAGTTTGGGCACTTAGTGTCTAAAAGGTTTGCCATCACTGGTGTAGGGTTTCCTGCTTGAGCAGTGGGTTGGACTAGAAGACCTCCAAGATCCCTTCCAACTCTGTTACTCTGTTATTTTGAGTATGAAACCAACTTGGCTGGCTTAATCAAGCAGAAATGGTAAAGATTAAAGAGAAGGCAGCCCAATCTTTCTAGCTTTTTTTCTTAAGGTTGAAATGTTACAATTCATTGTTGAATAAAGAATTATATAAGGGAGGAACTATGTCACAGCCAATCATTTTGATGAATCTAAACTAGACCTGTTAATTCTTGCTATATAGGATATCTATATTACTACCATTACTAAATAATGATGACTGGCTTACCGAATAAATTATTAATTTTTCATTCATTCAGTTTTGAAATAGATTTGTAGCCATACAAAATTATCATTACTGCATTTTAATTGTTCCAAAATGGAAGATTTTGGAAAATATGTGAAAAGAAATGCCATTGAAAATATATATCTCATTACCGCATTGTACAACCAGCCAATATGTGACTGTGAATAATATATAGAAAATCTGAAACCCATGTTTAATTCTATTTGTCTAGTCCTGGGAATCCATTGTATTCAACTTATTTTCTTTTGATCTGAATATTTTTTTTCCCCAAATATTATAAAGTGCATATTTTAACTGAAGATGCCATATATCTCAGCACACAGTTCATAAAGAACTACTAGTCAAACTTTCTAAAGCATTCATTAGGAATTAAGCTTACTGTCATTGTTCAATGAATTCATAGAAACATTACAAAATTTAGAACAGCTTTCAAAAGATTGTAGATAAAACTTTAAAGTAATGAATTAATGTTCATGCTTAATTAATTTTTGTTTCTTCAAAGTTCATTTACTAGTTGTTAAACCCTATAATACAGATTCAATGTCAGAGTGGTATGTGACTATGGTTGTTATCACCATAAAATGCACTAGAGAAAAATGTCTTATTTCTCTGCTGTATCCATACATATTATTTCTTTCATATTGGCCTTTCAGTTTTTTATTCAGTCATTATTCATTCAGTTCACATCCATTGTTGACCCTAACTCTTATCATTTAAGCACTAATAAGCCATTAATTATGAATTACTTAACACATTATGTAACCCTTTGCCATTGCATTAAACTTTTACATTTTTCCTGACATACTCAAATATCCAATTCTCATTTCCTTAACCGAGACAGAATTGGGCAGAAGCTTGTGCATACAACCACACATGACTATAATTCTTGTTATAATTCTTCATTTTTTACTACTTACAGAATCTTAACATGTCACCAAACTGAACCTTTTTAACAATATCATAAACATTTCATATTTTTCCCATAGGTACTGTATATTAAACAACATCTTATAATACATTTTCATTCAGAACTTATACTTTTCCTTTCTGCGCGTGTTTTATTTTCAGTCTAATTGCTTTAAATTTTTTCCCTTTTCCTTAAACAGACATTTAAGCAGCTATTCTTCAATCACCATTTTCATTCATTCTTGGATCTTCAAATAGATCATTTTTCTGTACTTTCCTGTACTTTCTAGTTTTCTATCTTTCTGTCTCATATCTACTAATCCATTCCTGTCAAACGGCAGAAGATTTCACCCTCCCAACAGAATTAATTCAGATTGTTACAATTTTTTTCTCCAAAAATAATTCCTAATTCTTCAGTTTCTACAATTCACTGGATCATAACATGCCACTATCCAATCTATGAATTCCTACTTTCATATACATTGACAACTATCTCGACCAGGGGTGTCAAACTCACATCGTCACGGCAGCGTCACGTGACATATCGGGACTTTTTTCCCTTTGCTAAACTGGGTGTGGGCGTGGCCAGTGCGTGACGCATCCAGCCAGCGGGCCGGGAGTTTGACAGCCCTGATCTAGACAATCCCACATTATATTTTTGACACTTCAATCTTTCGCATTACAATTAAATTTATTTTATTTTATTTATTTTATTTTATAAAATTTATATGCCGCCCAACTCCCGAAGGACTCTGGGCGGCTTACATCATAAAATTTGCACCTTCACTTCCCTGCATGTAACAAATTAAATATTTTACTGATCATAGATCAGCACATTGCATGTATTCATCAGCTCTGTTCCACAAGATTAGACCACACACTCTCTCCATTCCCTTTCTGTCTTTCCTTCTTTCCTTCATCCTTCCTGTTAAAAATTATTATGTATAAAAAGTATTATGAGTATATTAACATATTCCTAGAGTATGTTAAGCTTATACATTCTTTATTATCCTAAGAAATAAATTGCATATTGGAAAACCAAGTTTTGTTATTTATCATTTCGGTATTGCTTATTTTGTATTTTATTGAATGAGAGTATCTGCACTAATAGCACTAATACTGTCTAGAACCTCCATCTGGTATGGTTTAGGCCTATGTCATAACGACTTTTTTTTTTTTTTTTGTAAATCAGCCATGTATATCAGCACATTTCCGGGTGCTATGGTAGATCTGAGATATCAGTGACCCATGTAGAAAATGGTCAATGATCTCACCATCCATCTTGGACAGTAATATTATTGATAATACATCATGCTCCCTGTTCTAATTTGGATAGTTTGGGAACAGACACTGTGGCTCCTTTCTCAATCTAACTATCCTCTCATTGACTATTCATTGCTTGAAATCACAGAAAATTGTTATAAGGAATTGTTATAAGCAACAGTTTTACCTTTCTTGTGAAGGAGAAGAGAATATAGATGCAAATGCCAGTCTAAAAAAGCAGAATGTGATGGGTTCAAAAATAGGGAAAAAAATAAGTTTTTTTTCTTTTCTAAATACAGTATAGGTAGGTTGTTGTTTTTTTAAGGAAGAGGAGGTTGCTGTAAAAATATCACTGGTTATGGCAAACCACCTTCCCAGGCTGAAGGAAATCAGCAACTGGCAGATGACCTGAACGTGTTTTACTGCAGGTTTGAAAGGAAACTACAGCCACCGATCTCCACAACCCCCATCTCATACACAACAACAACAGCCAAGCCTCCTACAACTGACCCCATCCCATA
>QLTV01001684.1:3613551-3634705 GCA_003457575.1 Thermophis baileyi
AACGCCATCACTCTGCTAAACAAATAATTTTTATTTGTCAACTATTTACTAAGTCTTCCCTACTATTAATCTTCTCATCATTCCCATCACCCATGTCCTCCCACAAATGACTGTAACTTTGTTGCTTGTATCCTTACAATTTATATTGACTGGTTCCTACTATGACTTGATTGCTTATTTGTACCCAGACTATCATTAAGTGTTGTACCTTATGATTCTTGATGAACTTATCTTTTCTTTTATGTACACTGAGAGCATATGCACCAAGACAAATTCCTTGTGTGTCCAATCACACTTGGCCAATAAAAAATTCTATTCTATTCTATTCTATTCTATTCTATTCTATTCTATTCTGTTCTGTTCTGTTCTGTTCTATTCTATTCTATTCTATTCTATTCTATTCTATTCTAAGATATATGAACAGGATCTGCAAATATTATAGGGAAATCAACCAAAAGTTAATTAATAAATCAAATCAGAAGTTTCATGGAAGAAAGTCTATTTTAAGGGGTAGTTTATTCTCCTCATTTTCTATGCATCAAAATAGCTGTTGACATTTATAAATGAAAATAATATATTTTAAATGTGTGTCTGTGTGTTTGTGCATATATATATATACTGTATATATGTATGTATATGGTGTGTGTGTGTGTGGATAGATTAGATAGATAGATAGATAGATAGATGATAGATAGATAGATAGATAGATAGATAGATAGATAGATAGATAGATAGATAGATAGATAGATAGATAGATAGATAGATAGATAGATGAGAGAGAGAGAGAGATATTTGGTGTCTGTCTGTCTGTCTGTCTTTCTGTCTGTCTATCTCTATCATCTGCTGTTGTGATTATTTAGTCCAATATGTGATCATATAATTCAAGTCCAGCACTGATGATGTTACCTAGTTTGGGTAATGAAACATCTGCAAGAAAATAGTCAAGCTCAGAAAGCACCAGAGACTTCTCAAGACTACAACTCATGATCTCCTGGTTTCTAGCCTGATGTCTTAACTCAGCGGTTCTCAACCTGTGGGTCGTGACCCCTTTGGGGGTTGAATGACCCTTTCACAGGGGTCGCCTAAGTGCACGCTAGCCCGCCATCTTGGTGCAACGCCCCCTTTGTCACCTCATCGCACATGGGGAGGGGGCGGGGCGGGGGTCGCGGCCGCGGGGCGGGGTCGCGGCATTAGGAAGGTTGAGAACCACTGTCTTAACTATTACACGAAACTGGCTCTCTTCTCATGTGGTGGCCTATAGCATAGCCATCTGATAATTGTGCTAGATGGGTTGAGTCTGCCAGATAAAAGGGAACTCTGTTCAAAATATTGCTTTGATCCCTGGATTGACTGTCCCTTATTCTATCCTACCATGGATAGACATAATAATGTAAGTATGTTTATTAACATCAAAGAATGGATCTTTCACAGTCAGTTTAGCATATTTTAAAAAAGGATTAGAAACATCTAGTATACAATTATTAGCTCCAGGATCTTTAAAAACCAAAATATACTGCTTGATAAAATTCCAAGAAGTATTTTAATATGCAGCCGTGCTTGTGGCTGTTATCCTGAAACAATGCTATTACATTGTTTTGTTCTTTCCTACCTACACCCAGATTATAATAAAAATCTACAATACTGGCATCTTCCTCCTCTTCTCATTTTTTTTCTAAAGCAGTTTTATAGATAAGTAAAATTTTGAATGTTCATTCACATCAAAATCTGCTTCGAACTTTCTGATATTTGCTCATTGCCATTTATAATACTCTGGTGTCTCTTTGACCTTCTAAGACAAGGAGATTTGTTCCCTTGGGTACCACAGAGCAACAATTAGAGTGTAAAATTCAACCAAATAAGCTAGTAACACTCAAGTGAAATCATAATGCTGGAGTTACATTTTCCAGCAGGAAAACAGCATAAGAATAACAAACAGTGTGTCCCTTATTTTTTGCAATCCCTGAGATTTGTCAAGGGAAAACAAGTCCAGATGTGCCCTCTTAAATCAGAAGAAGTTTTACAATGACTTTGTGCCCATCCACTAAGAATAATAATTTGCACCAGGTTTCCAATTTATTTAGGAAACAGTGGCTATCCAGTCATCAAGTTTGCTACCCCTGGTTCTTAACAGTGAACACAAGACATTTGCTCTTTACCATGCATAGCCTATTTTAGTGTGAGCAGAACTGGATAGGAGACCTTCAATTAGACTGAGAAGTAAAAAAGAAAAGAAGAAAATTCCTGGTAGATGACAATGTCAAAGCCCTTCCATATTTTTGCCAAGGAAAGTACACTGACATCCTTGTGTATAAAAAAAAAAGTTGAACATAGCTTAAATCTTTACATTTATAACTCCTCAAAACAAAATAGAAATGAGTTAGAGATACTCTAAATCTATGAGAAATTGGTTCTGATTTAATAAAAAAGGCCCATTTGTTTCAATGAGAGATAATTGCAATTAACTTAATCTGGATATAATTTATGATCATATCTAAATTAATCCTTATAATTCTACCTGCTTGTTTTTAATTCATATTGAAAACCAAGGCTGGACAGCATTGCATAATAGGAGTACAGCAAAGCATCCACATCAGATTTTGTCACCAGTATAGACACAATAAGGGAATTCAGCAGTTCTTGGCAATTTAAATCTTTCTTCATCTTCACGTTAACAAGAATTGATTGTGATACTTTTCCTTTCTTGCTTTCAAAGGAGAATTGTTTGACATTCCTCTGAGGTATTTCAGCTGTAAACCTTATATTAGTTCAACCAAGTGGTACCAAGCTAAAGTTTCTAGCTGTGCTTTTATGTGTATAAAATGTGGGATACAGGAAGGCTTTAAGGATTTCCATGCAGGAAATAGATACAGAGAAGACCACAAACCCAGTCCTTACATTCACACTACAGCTAGTGCATAATTTATCTGAGTATGAAAAAAAATTCTCATTATTTTAGTAATCACTTTTATTTTGCAACGGATAAAATATTTAAAAAGTTAAGAGAATGGAGATTATATTTAAGCTTTGCATGCATTGACAGATTTCCAACCATATTTATTTTCTGACTATTTTCTTTTGATGCCAAGGGAACAGTGGCAGTGCTCCAGATTTGGCTTTCAGACATATATTCTAACCACATCAAGATTAAGAAGTCTGCTATTTCCTTCTCCCATAACAACTGTGTAGTTGCCAGCCTGTTAGAAGGGGTGGAAATATCAAATATATGGTTGATGACATTGTGGTGATCTATAGATACTAATAACATGTGTTTCCTTTCCATGGACTGGGCTACCTTCTTGGCCCACCCACTCATCTAGAGTGATATGCTATATTTTATTCACAAATTTCAAAGCAGGCAGTGATGGTGGTTTTGTGTGGGTTAACATCTCTTCCAGCCAAACTGTAGGTTTTCTGAAGTTCAGTTCTGTTAAATGAAAGTAGCCCTTCAGCAGGTTTTGTTTTTGTTTTTTGGTCCCTCAAATTTAAAGGCATGCCATTTTCCAGGGATTAGGATTAAAAAAAACCTAAACTGTTCAAATATTAAGTATTCTATATTTTAACTTTGTGCCAAAATCACCAGTATTTCAGAACAGGAAAAGAAACATTCATCCCCCCCCCATGCTATGAAAACGATCATTTAAACACTGGTTGCAAATAATTCTTGCATATTTGCAAATTGTGGGGAGCGTTCTCAGTTAAGCCGCAGACTTAATTCTTTTTGCAGTACTTTAAGCAGCTATTCTCTGACCACACTGAGAAGGATGGGCATTCATTGACCACAGTGGCACCTACTTTCATGTAGTCAAATGGATTCATAGGATGAGATTACTGAATTGATGCCACACTGTTTTATTCAAGATATTGTGATTACAGTTAAAATTTATGAAATTGTAAAATTTCTGGCCCCAATGGTTTTCAAGTGTATTAAGTCTATTAATGCAAAATATATTAAATTCTTGTCTTTTAGTTTATTGGAGAAATATACTTAAGACTTTGTAAACTTTACTAGGAGCCGCGGTGGCGCAGTGGTTAGAGTGCAGTATTGCAGGCTACTTCTGCTGATCACCGGCTGCCAGCAGTTTGGCAGATCGAATCTCACCAGGCTCAAGGTTGACTCAGCCCTCCATCCTTCCGAGGTCGGTAAAATGAGGACCCAGATTGTTGGGGGCAATATGCTGACTCTGTAAACCGCTTAGAGAGTGCTGTAAAGCACTGTAAAGCAGTATATAAATCTAAGTGCTATTGCTATTCCTATTCCCACCTTTCAATAAAGGTTTCAGGAATATTCTTTATTGTTGTAGGGTAGAATAATAGAATTGAGAAATCCTTTCTCTCTCTACTGCATCTTATATCAAACTAAATCAACACAGGGTTATTTTGAGTTTCTTTCCTACACTTTTTTCTTTTTCAAGACTGCAATATTTTCTGAAATTCCTCCATAATTGGATCAATCATTTCTTCCCAACTCCAGTTCTACAACTTTTTCCATGATTAAAGAGGGATAGTAAGATGTAAACAGCAATCCTGGCCAACATTTGTTCATTGGATTAGATTACATGTTGGATTAGAAAGCTGACAAAATTCTGATAATGTTCAGTTCTCTTACTGAGATTGATGTTAATCACTCAAATATAGAGTGAATCTGGCATCTATGATTTCTTTGGATGTGAAGAGATTTCATGGTGGTTTCAAAGAGTGGGTCTTGACTGTTAAGATTTCTCTAATTAATATTTTATTTGATGAAATATGATTATTAATGGAATTTTATTTCTTTTTTTACATTATTTTATTGTTTTGATTATTGGACCATTTGGCATTGATGTTAATGCTGTTTCAGAAGTTCTGCATACGTTAAAGGTTTAGGAGGAATCAATGGAACATTCAAACACACTAATTTATTTTTTAATAAGGAATTGGATTATATTCATGATGCATGTGACCTTTGCAATAAGAAACTTTGGGATTCTATTCTTGTAAACTGTCAGAAGTTTTAATTAAAGAATGTGAAATTAGTCTCTCCTGAACTTAATACAAGAGCAAATTTTGATTTGTACTTATTACAGCCTCAGGGAATGTTTAAGAAAAATTGATTTCATTGCTTTGCTCTTCACAAAGTTGTGACATAGCTTGGATTTGTCATTTTTCATATTATTTTAGACTTATTATTGCTGGATTGCTATCTAAATTAGGAAGTACATAATATAGATGTGTAACTATTATACATATAATAATAGTTGTTTGTTTCTAGCATCTTCACCCTGGCTACCCCCCTATCTTCCCAGTTTTTTCTGATTCTGTCATAAATCTTCTGGCTGATCTGCCACTATCTTGTAGTTAAACCTTTTTTTCCTTATGAACTGGATTGGATAGATAACATATTTGGATTGTTGCATTTAAAAGTTTCGTCTATCCTCAAGGTTTGGACTCTATAAAAAATTGGAGATGGCCAAAATTATACTGGAGTGATAAACCTACACTTGATTTTCAGCAAAGGATTGTTCTTGTGTGTAGCTTATCAAGTTTGAACTATTCAATTGTCTTAATAATATTTATTCCAATACTACATTATTTGTTTCTTCAGTAGCAGTGCTTTAATATTTTCTATTGCAAAACTTATTCAGCCAGGTTTCTAAAAATCCACATTTTTTCACAATAGAATTTGTCTAGATCTTAAACTATGCAATGTTTTTTTGTTCTGCATTTCTACCAACTGTGTCTTTAAATCCCTGACATCTTATTTTTACAAATCACCAATCTGTACTGTTTTCTTCCTGTTTGAAGGAAGACAGATTACATCCTGTTTACTATAAAATATCCATTCTTTTCTCATGTTCACCTAAAACAATATCAAATAACTGAGAATGTTCCCAACCATTTCCAGTGAATTATCCAGAGTCTCATCTCGAGTTTCCAATTTTGGTACTATTTTTTATTTCATTCCTTAATACACCCACATGCTTCTTCCTTTCATTGTTTCTCTTTTCCATGTAAACCTATTCTTTTAGTTAAGTTCTTCAACAGAAATTTAAATGATTACAAAATAAATATTCAGTTAAATGCTTGTCATCCTTAGTTCATTTATTTTATCTTCAGTTGCCATATTATCTTTAAAATCCTTGTTCTTCTAATATAAAAATCCTCCCTTTTTACAACCCTGTAATCCCTTAATTCGGGGTAGAGTAGGGATGACTGGAGCTAAGCATTGTTCTTCTTGATTAATATAATTAATTACATTACCTAATTGTTACAAAAACCCTTTTCATGTTGTAAATAAATATAAAATATTATTCAAATATTACTCAGCCTCTTATTAGGCAAAAAAATCAGTTAAGTCTGCTTGCTGATAGAATAACACCACTCAGTGAAACAGTAGAGCTCTTGCCTCACAATCAGGAGGTTGTGAGTTTGATCCTAGGTAGAGGCAGATGTAGGGTCTCCTGCTTGGGCAGGGGGTTGGACTAAATGACCTGCAAGGTCCCTTCCAACTCTGTTAATCTGTTAGATTCTTTCTTTTATCTGTATTTCCTATATACATACTTTCCTAATATCTAGATTAGTAGGGGATTTCCTATAGTGTGGAGCACAGAGTACAGAAATAAGGGAAGTCTCAATCAATATTACTTGTGCAGTATAGGGATACTGGTAGTCCTTTATTTATGACAACAATTAGGACTGGAAATCTGGTCATAAGTCATTACAGTTGTAAATCGAGGTGCCCATGTCCCTGGATATGTTTTTCTGATATTTTTCACTGCGGTTGTTAAGTGAATGCAATGGTAATTAAGTGAATCCTTTCATTTGAACAGGATTAGGACTGGAAATCTGATCATAAGTCATTACAGTTGTAAATCGAGGTGCCCATTGTTATGTACTGTTGTATACATGGTTTCACCCAGATCCAGCATTTGAGCGGGAGAATACTCAAATCCTATTGGTTGTTACATCTGACAGCTTCCTATAAAAGGGCTAGCTGTCAGACTGCAAGTTGCTGGTTGTACAGAGAAGTTGCCTAGTAAAGAAGTTCCTTTTGAAGTCTGTATCCTGTCATCATTCCCACAACTCAACAGTGGCGACGAGGGCTTGGGAGCTGGAGAATGAAAACAATAGGACTTAGGCATTGCAACCAGCCAGGCGGATTTTTGAACGAGCTACTGACATCTCGCCGAGCATGTCTGCTTTCCACCCGCCTGCACCTTTCAACCTGGCTAAAAAGAAATGGTAGTCGTATATGAGGAGGTTTGAATGCTTCCTAGAAGCTAACGATCTGTTGGGTCTGGCAGATAACAGAAAAGGAGCACTTTTCTTGAGTCACTGCGGCCATGACAGCGGGGGGCAGCACCTAAGGGCATTGTGTCATTTTTGCGACGCTATCTGCAAGCGGTGCGAGCGCCGGGGACATTTGGTGCATGTTTGCCACGCCATTTTGCCTGCTGTCTGTGTGCACGCACCTGACACTGCATGCAGCGACCTGTCAAACTCCTTTCGGCAGGAAGCTTGAAAACCGTGACAGAGACCTTCAGTACAGGGGTCGCCGGACACCTACCAGACCTGCGTAGCCCGGGCCAGCCTACCCAGCAGGCGGAAACTGACTGTCACTGTGTCAATTGAAGGCACCCCATGTGTCATGGAGGTGGACACCGGCTCCGCTGTCTCCATCATCTCCTGGTCTACCCTGACGTCTGCACTCCCAGACATCAAGAAAAGCCGCCTCAAACAGCACCACATCAGGCTGTCCGACTACCAGGGGGACCAAATCCCCATCATCAGCCAAGGCCAGTTCCAGGTCCGGTTCAACAAATTTGAGGGGCCGCTACAGCTCACTGTGGTCAGCGGGGACCTCCCTAGCCTCCTGGGGTTGGACTGGTTCGACGCCCTCGGCCTCAGAGTCACCGGCATCAATTCCATTGCCAACCCTGAATTCAATGACCTGTTTGAGGAGTTCCAGGACATTTTTAACAAAGACCTGGGCAAGTATGTGGGCACCCTCATCTCTTTTAGCCTTGACCCTAAGATTGCCCCGATCCGGCTTAAGCCCAGACGGGTCCCGTTGGCATTACGGCCTTTGATTGATAGAGAGCTGGACAAGCTCATCAGGCAGGGGGTCCTCGAGCCGGTTGACCATGCCAAATGGGAGACCCCCATTGTTACTCCTCTTAAAGGGGACGGCTCAATTAGAATTTGTGCCAACTATAAATGCACGCTGAATAAGGTGTTGCAGCAGAGCGCCTATCCCATGCTGATTGTGCACCATCTACTACACTCCCTGGGCCCTGGCCATCTGTTTGCCAAACTTGACTTGGCACAGGTGTACCAGCAGCTGCCTGTAGATGGTGCTACTGCAGAGGCACAGACCATTGTGACACACAGGGGGGCTTTTAAGTGTCACAGGCTGCAGTTTGGAGTCAGCGTGGCCCCGGGGTTGTTCCAGAGTGTAATGGAACGCCTATTGCAGAACATGCCCAGGGTCATGCCTTATTTCGATGATGTGCTCGTCTCAGCTTGTGACCCTGATCAGCTCCGCTCCCATGTCAGAAGGGTCCTGTCAAAGCTGCGAGCAGCTGGCCTTAAAGCCAAGTGCAGCAAGTGTTTGCTAGGGGTCCCGGAAGTAGAATTTCTGGTTTACCACATAGATCAGCATGGCATCCACCCCACTGAAAGCAAACTCCGGGCCATCCACGATACCCCGGTTCCGAAAAACCAAGCGGAGCTCCAAGCTTTCCTTGGGCTCCTTAACTTTTTCAGCCTCTTCCTAAGAAACAAGGCTACCGTTGCTGATCCCTTACACAGGTTGTTGGCAAAAAACACCCCGTGGGTCTGGGGTCCCAGGAAAGCCACGGCTTTTAGGGCTGTCAAAAGACTATTGACTGCTGACAGTTTTTTAATACAGTACAATACAACGCTTCCCCTGGTCCTTGTTTGTGACGCCTCTCCCTTTGGCGTCGGGGCTGCCTTGAGACACAGACTCCCCAACGGTACCGAGGCCCCAGTCATGTATTATTCCAGGACCCTGTCCAGCGCCGAGAGGAACTATAGCCAGCTGGACAGGGAGGCTCTGGCAGCCGTGGCTGGGGTGAAAAAATTCCACGAATATCTGTTTGGGAAGGATTTTGACTTGGTTACGGATCACAAGCCCCTGTTAGGGTTGCTCCTGTTGGGGACCGTCCCACACCGGTGGCTTTGTCCCCTCGTTTTACCAGATGGGCCATTTTCTTGTCAGCCTACTCATATTGTCTTGTGCATCGGGCCGAGAGAGACATGGGCAATGCGGATGCTTTAAGCAGGTGCCCGTTGCCCGATTTGCTGACTGACATTTCTCCGGACGCTCCAGACCTTCTGATCAACCTCGCTGACTCTGGGCCGGTCACCTCGGCCGAAGTAGTGAGACAACGGCCAAGGACCCCTCGTTCAAGACTATTTTGAACTGGGTGTGGAGGGGATGGCCGTCGGGCCCTGTCTGGACCGAATTTAAGCCGTTTGCACAACGCCAGCACGAACTATCTGAACAAGGGGGTTGCCTCCTATGGGGAGACCATGTGGTCATTCCGCCCAGCCTGCATGCTGGCATACTTAGGACTTTGCATGAGGGCCACCCAGGGATCATCCAGATGAAAGCCCTAGCGAGAAGCTATGTCTGGTGGCCGAATATGGACTCAGAGGACCAAGCATGGGTAGAACAATGTCAGCCCTGCCAAGAGTCCAGGCTGGCTCCCCCTAGGGCACCGGTGCATGACTGGGACAAGCCTAAAGCCCCTTGGTCACGTCTACATGTCGACTTTGCCGGCCAGTTTCATGGCCAAACCTTCCTGAGTCTAGTCGATGCCTATTCAAAATGGCTCAAAATATTCCTAATGGGCTCCATCTCCGCCGAGGCCATAATCAAGGTCCTCCGGCGACTATTCGCCACCCATGGGCTACCTGACATCCTGGTGTCAGATAATGGGCCCCAGTTCACTGCAACCCACTTTGAGGGGTTCCTAGTGGACTTAGGGATCCGCCATGCCCAGTCCGCACCGTTCCATCCGGCTTTGAATGACCAGGTGGAAAGATTTGTCCAATCCGCCAAGGAGGCCTTGGGGAGGCTAGGCCCCGGGGACTGGCAGACCAGGGTAGACAAATTCCTCCTGGCCCAGCATATCACCCCAACTACAACCACTGGCCGAAGTCCGGTCAAACTACTCATGGGCCGCAGGCTTCGTTCGGTCTTAGACCGCCTGCACCCCAACTACATGCCCAAAACCAAAGACGAGCCAAGCCAAACCACCAGATCCTTCTCAGAAGGAGACTTAGTTTTTGCCCGCAATTACGCCGAGGGTTCTCTATGGCTACCTGGGGAAGTCGAAAAAATCCTGGGTCCAATATCATATGCAATCAGGTTAAACGATGGCCGACAATGGAAATGGCACATCAATCAATTAAGAAAATGAGTAAAAGGGGAATTACAAACTCCGCAAAATGCAAATAATTATACTTCTTCCCTAGCTAACTCAAGCCCGATGGAGCCAGAAGACTTACTGGAGGCACCAGGGGTCCAGCGGTGATCTCATGACGAACCGGTTCCAATACCCAAGGAGGCCATGCCTGATAGTTTCCAGGAGCTTCCAAGCTCAGACCACAGAGCAGCAGCAGACCTATCCACTCACCTCACCCTCGACTGAGCTGCGTAGGCCAGGGAGGGTTCCTAAACGCCCTGCCTACCTGCGTGATTACGTGTGCCACATGGATTGCTCTGTCTAGGAGGGGAGGGGTGTTATGTACTGTTGTATACATGGTTTCACCCAGGTCCAGCATTTGAGCGGGAGAATACTCAAATCCTATTGGTTGTTACATCTGACAGCTCCCTATAAAAGGGCTAGCTGTCAGACTGCAAGTTGCTGGTTGTACAGAGAAGTTGCCTAGTAAAGAAGTTCCTTTTGAAGTCTGTCTCCTGTCATCATTCCCACAACTCAACACCCATGTCCCTGGATATGTTTTTCTGATATTTTTCACTGTGGTTGTTAAGTGAACGCAATGGTAATTAGGTGAATCCTTTCATTTGAACAGTGGGTTTTTTTGTTGGCTTCCAGCCAAAAAGTCATAAATTGTGGTCACAAGATCATGGAACACCATGACCAGTGATAAAGGTGACCAGTTGAAAAATGCCTGACATGTGGTCATATGACCATAAGAGGATCGATTCAACCATGTATTATTTGGGGATGTGCTTTATGGCCACAAAGCACCTGTTCCATGGCTGTTGTAAATGCGACCAATCATGAGCCAAAGACTAGCAATATAACTTCTATATAGCACTTTCCTACTATAGTCTCAGATGTTAAAAATTGGGGGAAATTAATGTTCCAAAGGAAGATTATGATAGTGCTTTTTTCTCCAATAAGTTCAGGAAAGAGTTAGTTTAGGATCTTTGTTTATGTTCTGAAACCATTATAACTTATTCTACCTTTGTTGATCAAAATCTGGGACAGAACTTATTAGTGAACAATCCAATTTTCATTTTCCAACTTGACAACTTTATGACTTGTGGACTTCAACTTCCAGAATTCCATGGCTGGCTGGGGAATTCTGGGAGTTGAAATCCACAGGTCTTAAAGTTGCCAAGGTTGGACACCCCTGCTCTAAATGAAGCTATCATTGGCTCAAGTAGGGCCTATGGATATGGAAGATTTCATAACAAGATGTCAAAGCAAAGAAAGCTTTTTCTCATATTTCAGATAGGTTGAATGCCAGTAGCAGAATGCCAAGTAAAGTCCCCTTATCAGACTTTAATATTTGAACAGATGCACACAGAGATAAATCAAAATCTTAGACTGATTCAGATTTGATCATCACCATCACTTTGAATAAGGACTTGACTAAAACATAGAATGAGCACCATGTGTTCTTCACACTGAAGAAAGTAGTTCACAGTGAATGTGCTAGACACTTCTGTTGTTTTGACTAATAGTTTCAAGGGCTGTTTGAACATCATCCTTGGGCATTATCTCTCATCATTTGCCTAGGGAATGCATTCAGCCAGTCAGCTAACTTTGCTGAAAAGAAACACTGTATTGTCCAGCAAGCAACTGGAGCTGTAACTGGAGATACTCATTTTCAACTGAGAAAAATATATATACTGAACACCCTGGGATTTTTATCAGAATTTCTGGATTTAGATCTTTGAAAAGTGCAGCCTTACAATCTTTCTCAATTTCTATGCATTCTATTCATTTAATTCCACAATATAGTTTCCAGTCACCATATTTACTGGTTTTAAATTATTACTGATAACTTTTAACAATAAATAGCATTATTTATTTTCACAGCATTTTCCTATTTATTGTTCTCATAAATTCACAGCATTTTTCTTAATAAAACTATTTCAATTTTAAAATTCTTGAATACAATAGCTTTGACCTAGATTCTTTCATGTTCATGCAAGGGTGATAGTGCAACACATCACTCTATAATGCTGAGGCTTACATATTAATTTCACGGTCCTGTATTTCATCCTATCACATTCTATTGGATCAATAAACTCATCATATTTTTTCTCTTTGTATTCTGTGTGCACCCCTCCCCACCCACATGCATATAAACATTGCAGTATAAGACAGCCTTCCTTACAATGAACAAAATATTTTTAGTTCAACTTGAAAAGATATTTTATTCATATAAATTTTGAATCAAATTACAGTTGATGCCTCAATCCACAGGTGTATCAATGTTCTTCTTCAGTACAGCCATGAACTCCATCATGAAAAGTGACCTTTGAAGATATGTGCAGCATCTCTACATGTTTTTGCAATATGATGCAAAAAGATTAGAGTAGTACTGGGCAACATTTAATTTCCAAGGAATGAATTTCATCTTCATCGGGGTAGTCTGCTAAGAACTGAAAAATGTTTTAAAAAAATAGTAGGCAAAAAATTAGGCAAAGAGTACCATTTGCCCCCATTTTTAAATAATACATTGTTCCTCACCCAATACATTCAATTTAATGGCCTGGAGATTTCAGCTAACCATGGAATATGTTTATTTGGGTTTTATAGAGACAGAATATACCTCATTCTATTTTGCCAATCTTTTCCCTTCACCACTTGAGTACCCTGAACCTTCAGAATAATAGGGTGTATACTATGGCAAATAAAAAGAAGTAGGAAAAATCTTCAGGAATTTAGATGCTTGTGCAATAAGGGTCTTCATGGTTACAGTAAAGACCTAGAATCCACTTCGCCTTGAGACCTGGGTTAGATGAATATCAAAAGTTTTTAACTTTACTACACATTTTAGATCACTTTAATAAGTATTTTTCTTCCTTTGTTATTGACAGCCCTTCAAAGTAGGTCAAGACAGACTTCACCAGAAATATTGGAATTCTACTTTATTAATATAAGCTATAGCAATAGAAACTTAAAAGCCTTGCAGCATTTTGTCTTCCCTCACTATTAGAGAGTTTAAGCTTCTTTCTAAGCTTTCCAAGCTTAATTTATGTTTTCCTTATGGTCACATTTCTTCTGCATGGTTGACTCTTTAGTTCTGTATTATGGCTTCAAATCTTTTCCATATCCCAGCTACTATTTGTATTCAAAATATTATGAGTTTATTATTATGTAATGTGTTTATTTTATTGTGAGTCTTTGAACCCAAACTATCAACTAATATAACGTATTTTATAAACAGCCTTGTCTCTATTGCCAAAAAGAAAGGCCATTGACAGCATGGGCAAAATTAGGTGACCTACCTTACAAAATGTGTCAGGTTTTATTGGCTGGAGTGATAAAATATTTGTCTTATAAATTACTCTAAATAAGAAAAAATTGGAACATCATTCCTCAGAATTACGTATATAAAATGGAAATAGGAAAACCCACAATATAGAATAGATTATTATGTAATGTAGTTGTAAAAAATGAAAAATCTGAATATGACTTTGAACTTCTTCCTGTTTAGGGCATCCAATTTTGATTCAACATAAACTCTAAAATATCCTTTTTAATATATCCAGATATATTGGGGGACCCAAAATCTTAAAAGACTGAACTATAATGAGATTGGGTATATTTTTGACATCACCTTTTGTTTTGAAACAAAATGAATTTATTATACTTTTAAAAAGTGCAAAAATGCTTGAGCTATTACTATTTGATCCTATTTTAAATGTTAACATTTTCTGGCAAATAACCACTGAGTGTTGCTGCTCAGTTTTCAACTCCAAATTTTTTTATCTGGGAAAAAAAGCATCCCATAATTAATTTGCCTTGATTACAATTCCCTGCTCCTGCTTCCCGTTCTTTCATGCAGAAGCTGGAATAGTTCCACTTTGTGAATGTTTCCGCAGTTATATGCATTTAAGTTCATTTGCATAAATTTCCTTTCCTAACTCTTTCTCGTCTTCTTTTACCACCCTTTTTTTTTCTTGTTTAACGTGCTTGTTTTTTTAATTTATCCTCATTTTTTTGTGTGTTTTCTAAAATTAAGATAATTCTTTTTGATGTCCTCACGTTTAGCATGTTTTTAATCTAGTTTTGTGGTTTTCAAAGGCATTGGCATCCTGTTGCTATCAAATCAGAAGAAGTCTGGGAGCAATGCAGATGGTAAAAGCTGTCTTGTGTGCTTTCATTTGTTACAGATTTCCAAGTTTTTATAAGAGACGTGAAAGCTGCCAGAGCTTATTTCTACTGCCTCCCTTTTCACATATTGAGAAAGTTTGGCAGCAAGCTCAAAAGCAACTTACCAAAACATTCTGTTATATTCAACCATGGGTTCTATTTTTTGTTTAAAAAAAAACCCTTAATTCAATCCTCAGTTTAGTCAAATGTATGACAAGAGAAGCTTTGGGAAAAGCAACTGGATATTTTGTAATTGCCAGAGCATTTTTTTTTTCTGAACTGCATCTCATCTCTTGCCATGTGAATGGTTTCTGACAGCATTATGCGAGTCAGATCATTCATGGATTATTTTTGCTTTCCATTCATACTATTTTTGGCTTATCATTACTAGCAAAGATTTTGAAAAGGCTTTAGAAATCATGGAAATTATAATGTGTCTGCACTTACCATAGGGCCTGTAGTTCAGATGCATCCGTAACAGTTCTTTTGATGGGATTGAAGAAAAGCTGCTGGGATTGGATAGTTGTGGCAGAAGAAAAAGGGAAATTAACCTATGGGAATATATCCTTTCACATAACTAGAATACCAAAAATCTTCAATGGAGGATCAATGGATCCCTTTAAGGGATCAGGGCAAAACCAAATAGAGCCGAGGTGGCGCAGTGGTTAGAGTGCAGCACTGCAGGCTACTTCAGCTGACTGCTAGCTGCAGTTCGGCGGTTCAAATCTCACCAGCTCAAGGTTGACTCAGCCTTCCATCCTTCTAAGGTGGGTAAAATGAGGACCCAGATTGTTGGGGGCAATATGTTGACTCTGTGAACCGCTTAGAGAGGGCTGTAAAGCACTGTAAAGCGGTATATAAGTCTAAGTGCTATTGCTATTGCTAAATATTGTTGCAACCTTTCCACAGTGAACAGGAGTATCCAATTCCCTTTATTTAATATTCCTTTGAAATTTGGGGAATATCATATATTGGAATTTGTGCACAAATTTCTCACTGCTTCAATATATTGTACTTACCTGCATGCACATGCCTTTTTTGAGAATTAAAAAATAATATACAGTATCTCTGCGATTGGCCCCATACTACAGTAGATAGAAAAATGCAAATATATGATGTGTAATAATTAAGGAAGCTGCACATAGCCTCTGTTAATGTCTGATGTAGACATTCTCACACATTTTTCCCTCTTTCAATCAAATAGAACAAAATTTGTTGTAGAAATTATGTCAAAATGGCACAGGCTTTTTGGATAAATTCCCACGAGTAGAACATGGACTGCTTTTACTCGTTTGTATTATTTTTATGCCACTGTATGACACACGGTGTGGAGGCATGATGGCTTAGCAGTTAAAAATGCTGAGCTTGTCAGCTGGAGCGCTGACAGCCCAGGTTTGAGACCCAAGCTCCGCACAATGAGGTGAGCTCCTATTCTTGCCCCAGCTCCTGCCCACCTAGGAGTTCGAAAGCATGCAAATGAAAGTAGATTAATAGGTACCATTTTGGTGGGAAGGTAACAGCACTGCATGTGCCTTTGACATATAGCCACATGACCACAGAAATTGATTTCGGACAATGCTGGCTCCCTCGGCCAACAGAAATGGGCACCGTGACAGACAGGGAAACCTTTACCTTTTTACTGCACACAAGGGCTGATGAAAATGTACGCTAAAAACTCTATTCATCCTACCACTGTAATATCTAAAATGTAATACAGTAAAGCCATCACATCAACTTAATGATTCTTTCCAAGTTAAACTCATATTAGGCATCTTGATAACAACATTTTAACCCAGGTTAAATGGCTAAGGATTGTTTGGGAATGTTCTTTCTTTTATTAGTCAATCATGTCTCTAATGTTCTGCAGTCTTCCTGGCTTCCCATCAGAGGTGGGTTTCAGCAGGTTCTGACCAGTTCTGGAGAACCGGTAGCGGAAATTTTGAGTGGTTCGGAGAACCGGTAAATAACACCTCTGACTGGCCCCACCCCCATCTATTCTCTGCCTCCCGAGTCCCAGCTGATCAGCAGGAAATGGAGATTTTGCAGTATCCTTCCCCTGGAGTGGGGAGGGAATGGAGATTCTGCAGTATCCTTCCCCTGGAGTGGGGTGGGAATGGAGATTTTACAGTATCCTTCCCCTGCCACGCCCACCAAGCCACGTCCACCAAGCCAAGCCCACAGAACTGGTAGTAAAAAAATTTGAATCCCACCACTGCTTCCTATCCTTTTTTAAAACCCAAGAGAAGACATTTCTTGTACTTGGCTTTTGTAGTAAAAACGCTATTATCACTAAAGGGAGATTTTGCTCTTTCAGTTGTTTACATAATGTCTTCCTCTGCAAAATTCAGAGAAAGTTTATTTATTCTTAAATCAAATGTATAGGCTGCCTAAGTTGTAGCAGCTCAATCAACCACAACTCTCTGTTCTTGGATATTTGGGAAAAATATGCTAACCAAAGTAGATGGTATATTTTTTGTTCTGGTGACTGATACTTTTTATGTTCTCCCAGTCATTCTACACTGTAGTATATTGTTAGAAGCATCTACAGGATCCACCACTTTTATTAAAATGATGAAAGCATTGTGATGCTGTCATGTGATGTCAAACTGGAAGTCAAAAGGAAGTGACAATAGCATCATCTTGATGTGATGCTTTTCATCATCTATCATTTCTCTTGCATCATCTATTGTTTCTCTTGCACCATCTCTTTCTTCTTGTCCTGCCTGTGGAAATCACCACCAATCATTCATTATCACTTCTTTGTTTCTTCTCTAGCCATTGTTCTTTTATCCTAGAGGTGTAATGATTAGACTTTTTTGGGTTTTGAGGGGAGGCTGCTTTATTTAATAAGCAGAACAGGAAATAAAAAGAAAAAGACAACAAAAGAAAAAGAAAAAAATGCAATTGCAGCAAGGTAAGTTGTGTAAATATAAGGGCTTCTCAGGCATATATATAAATGTATATATGTGAAATGTTTTCATTAACAATTTCAGTAAAATATAACGCTAGACATTGTAACTGTTCTTGCATAATCTATGATGATAGTCGACTCATTCATATGATGCAAGTAACATTAGATCTTCAATCCATTGGACAATTGGGGCCATAAACTTGTCTTTCCAATTTGAGGAACTAATCTCTTGGCAATAAGAAGGGCATGGAGAATCCATTTCTGTTGTTTGCAATTTTACATGATAATTTTAATAAACATGTTAAATATATTAATTACATAATCTTGACAAGGATCCCCATTGAAAAATAATTGGAATTGCCTATAGTTCTATCGTAGTATATCATTAACAAAGGCAAAGATTAATATTATAAAAGGATGATTCTGTTAAATGTCACACAGATGCTTTTGGAAAGAAAAACTCTTTAATATATTGGAAAGTCATTAATAACAATCCTCAAATGTAATGATAAAGTCAATGACAATCAGCCTTGTGCAAAATTGCTAGTGTTAATTTTACTCTTACTGCGCCATACCATTAAATCACACCAATGGTCTTAAAATCATCCACATGGTAATTTTGGAATATAGTTCCAAATTTGAGGTTGAGAATTACATCGGGGGCAGAATTCCTAATACACAATACTGGTTGGGGGATGGGGATAGACTTAGGTATTGGATCTGAGAAGTAAATTGGTGTATAAAAAACTCTTGTAGCACATCAGTTCTTTTTAATCAGTCTTGCTAAAAATGTCATTTAAAATGTATGTCTAGAATGTAGATTATAAGATATGATTTCATAAATTTACTTCTACTCATTTAAATACTAATTTACTGCATATTGAAGAAAGAAAAAGCAGGGATGATATTTTTTTTTAATGCCAAGTAATTTTGCGACTACTTTCCAAAAGCTGACTGTTTCCAGCTTTTTTACTGGCTTACGAAAAAAACATTCAGCTATTCCATATGCATAGGCTTCCTTACTGGACATATTTCTAAAGTCAGAGTTATGGCAGTAATTTAGTTTCTACACACTTCTAAATAGAAAAAAACACTCTTTCTATCTAGAAAATCATGAAGCAAAGATTCAAAATGGAATATTAAGAAAACATCAACAGCCACCTTTATATGTCTCAGGGGTGTGCAACTATGGCAACTTTACAAGCTGTGGAATTCAACTTCCAGAATTCCTCAGACAGCATGGCTGGGAGTTGAAGTCCACATATTGTAAAGGTGCCATAGTTGCACACTCCTGGTCTATTGAAATAAGTACCAGGAGGCAAAATTGGGGAGCCACGAGACAATCCTGTTTTTACAGGTAATGTGATCCTCAGTAGCCTGGCCATGGCATCTTTTATATAGCAAGGTTTGGAAAATATATCCATTCAAAGTTTTACAGAAGAACTAATGCTAACCAACATTTAAAGAACTAACATTACTCAAATACATTAAGAGTGCAGATCTTGCAACATAGTCAATATTATTTATTTTTAAATTTCATGGAGTTTTGATATGAGGAACTCCCAAAGAAGATCAAACCTGAATATGAAAGTTCCTGGGGGGGGGAAAAAATAACAGGTTATGTCTTTTTTCTGAAGTTGTTATTTTCCCCCAAAGGAAAACATCAAGAAGAAGAAGAAAAGACAGAAGGAAAAGAAAAAAAATGTTTTGAAAATGGCAGTTGAAGAGATTTACTATGGTTCTTTAACTGCAGGGTTTTTTTTAGATGAAGGCACCAAAGAAATACATTGCAAATGTATATATGAGTTTATTATTTCTTGTTAGCCGTTTGTTCCAGAAGCAGCAGTGTTAAAAAGGTTTTGGATAAGACGTAGAGGAGTATGTCATAGGATGCTGATTGGAAAATGGTCTCTGCTTCTATAAATTGCATGCATTTGCATCCTCCACCTCAATTATATTAGATTTTCTGTGATCCTTAGTGTAAGTTGAACAGAATAAAATTCTTTATTAGGCTTGGGCAAATCAACCTGATTCGATTTGAGTTTTCAAGTTGACATTTGAGGACAAACTGGTCTTATTCCTGACCTTCAGGATTCAAATCGGGGGGAAAAATGTCCATAGACTGTAATGAGGAGGGCATTAAAAAACCTGCAGCTGCTGCATTTGTTAGCAGAATGGATTAAAAATAGCAGGGTTAGTAGCTGCTTTACAGGACATTAATCCAAGAGAACATTAATCCAAGAAGTGTCTTGCTCAAAAAAATTGATGTAAAAATAAATTTTATTTTTCAATTGCCTTTCTGGGATGTCAAACTTCAATATGACATTGAAGCATGACTGGGGAAGGCCCCTGTGGGGCATTGTGTTTTTGGTCTTGCTGAGTTTTGTGGAATACCAAGAAGGTTTGGCTGAGATCGTTGGCAAGCTTGTCTTGTCTTGGAAAGGTAGCTTCCCTGTTCCAAAATCTGAAAGAAATTCTACAGATTTTATTCTAATGGATTGATTCATCTCTGTGAATGAAAAGATCAGTCTATATAGCTATTTCAAATACGAATGTTTTTGATACTGGAGCCAGGATAATATCCCACTATCCTTTTAAAATTGGTCCTGCATTGCCTTCTCTGTTTGAAGATGCCACTTCTGGGGGTGGGGGGCGGAAAAAACTACCACACCTATTCTTTTGAAGTCTACCATGTTTTTAAGCTACAGTAGTTCTATCCTGATGGTAAATGTCATTTTATAATAATTGCATTTAAGAAACATTGAGGGATAAGCCCATCTGTTTCTTTGGAAACTCCTAAAGTATAAAGTCCATTCTTAAGCATAATTACTTCTACCACATACAACTGATATTTGGCAGGCTTATTCCTATTAGAGGCAACACCATTGCCAGCAAATTCTATTCTATTCTGCCAAGTTGTGGGGTGGAAGGAGTATAAGCAGTTCCCTTTTCCAAAAAAAAATAAATAAATATGAAAGGCTGAGTGGAGAAAGTCATGTAAAAGTGCTTTGCAAATCATTCACTTCTGTAGATTTATACTAATATCATGGAATCCATATACTACTAAAACTCTCGTGTCTGTTTGAGACTTTGTAACCTTCAATTGGATGAAACACAGCATCATAGGGCAATGCTTTCTCAGCAAAGGGACCTCAAGTGGACTAGCTTATGTGATGCCAGAAACTATTAGTCCCAAGGGAAAGCTCTGCCTTCTTTAGCATTCTTGGGCTGCTGCTGCTTTAGAGCTGCTGTTGCACAGCTGCAATTATCATACTCATTTTCAGTGTTCCCTGATAGCTTCCAAACCATTTGCCCAATCCCTCACTCCCTCCCCCACCCAGTGGCAACCATGTATCTGCAAGAATTTCATTAATACAATTGAGAGAGTCCAAAAATATTTCACGAGAAGAGTCCTCCACTCCTCCACTCACAACAGAATACCTTATTCCACCAGACTTGAAATTTTGGGCTTAGACAACTTAGAACTACGTCGCCTTAGAACCGATCTAAATGTAGTTCATAAAATTATCTGCCACAATGTCCTACCTGTCAATGACTACTTCAGCTTCAACCACAACAATACACGAGCACACAATAGATACAAACTTAATGTAAACCGCTCCAAACTCGACTGCAGAAAATACGACTTCAGCAACAG